>VZRZ01008454.1:2503542-2586958 GCA_013398175.1 Climacteris rufus | reverse complement strand
AACCACCTTTTTTTTTTTTTTTTTTTGGCTTAGAGTCTCATTGCAGGAGATAAGAACCCAAGTGCAACTCAAAGCATTAAGTCAGATTCTGATAGAATATTGACAGCCCTCATCTATCTGTGGTGGATTAACATTCAAACTAATAGATAAACAGGTACAGAAAAAGAGGGAATAAAACAATGGCCAACAATATCATCTTGTGTTGAAGACCAATAAACCTTAGTTAAGTCTGGCAAAAGATATGAGCATCTGCAAACCATGGAAACATTAAGGGAAATAGTTATTTTATCAATTGCTGATCAACAGCTAGTCTAAAAAACAACAAAATACCAAAACAGCCAAAAACTAAACAAGCACTAAATAATGAGGTTTGGAGAGGGTGAAAGTTCAGAAGCAAAAAGGGAAAGGGGAAGAGAGGCATCAGGAACACACAGGTTGTATGTAACATATGCTTTGGAAAATTAAACAATTCAGGCTCCTTCCTAGTGGGACAATGCCACCAAAACACAAAAAGCAATCACTCAAAAAGCCTATATTGAAACAGTAAGTGCAAGTTCATGACTTACAAGCTGACTCTGGAATTATTTTTACATTCATTTGCATGTGCAGTCTAGCAGGAATGTCACAGCCCCTACAGAATTTTGCATACCTTTTTTGTCCAAAGCTACATATACTTGGACTTTGGCAACAAAGCCTTCTTACAGAGTCCTTGCCACCATAGTGAGCTGCTTCTTTTATCCCTTCTATTCAGCTGACAACAGTTAAAGAAATGCAGTTGCAAGTAACTGAACTAAAGACAGCTATTTGTTAAAAATTACCTTGGCAAAGCAATCACTTTAAATATCCCTTTATACCAATCTTTTAATCATTGATCTTGTTACCTGAATGGTTTTCTAAACCACTGTTTCAAACTGAGAGGAAGTAGAAGATTATTAGGTGGAAGCAAGTACAAGCAGCTAAAAGATGGAGGATGTGGCCTCTTGAAAACCAAATTTCAGTCAACCCTCTTGTACTGTGGCATAAAATTCAGAACACAAACTTCTCAGAGACTATCTTGTCTTCAGAGAAAAGCAACTACAGTAAATTAAAAAATCATTCATACAGTTTTTTTATTTAATCAGCAAAAACTGCTACACCAAATAAATATTCATATCAATAAACATTAATTTTCGCACAAAATGAAGTCAAGCATCATAAAAAGTATCCATTAAAAATATTAAAATCTCTGGATTATTCATTCTTTCTCTAAAAAGGAAATTGTTTTTAAAGATAAAGTTCATATTTTTCTTTTAATATATTTTTTTCTATTTGTAAATAGAGACCTTTCTAATAATTCAGAATAAAATTTAAACAGGTTGTTATAGATATATCAGTTTTTTCTGATATTCTGTACGTGCAGTATGGCATATATAGGAGAGGGAGAATGTCAAGAGTTCTTTCCCATGATTTTTTACCAGGCACCCCTTTTCTATTTCTTAAAAACTAATTAAAATACCTTGTCTACTGGGAAAAAGACTAATTGGACTTATCTGCCCTCACTGTGCTGTGTCACAAAGGGAAAAATCCTCACTAATGGTTCCTGAAACACCAATCTGAGGTAGGTGGCATTAGATGATTCACAGAAGACAACCATCTCTGTAGATTAATTATTTTTATTTTGCTCAGACTTTGCTGATTTATTTTGAACTGGTCATGGGGTAGTTAATAAATGTCATTCACTTCATTAAAAAACACATTTGTCATCTGTTGTAAATAGTAATCAAAGTATATATAAGAGAGCAAAATAAGTGCTGTCTATAATGCTGTTCACTTAGTGTAACAGACCACCACTAGGAAACTGAGTTTTAAAATGAGCTTTAAAAGGAATTGTGCCAAGCTTCTCTTCCCTGATAACATGGAAAAGCTTGCACTCATAGAGTAAAATAACAACAAAAAAAAACCCCAGCCTTGATTCTGATATACCAGGTGACAGTAGCAAAGAGCCAGTCACCCAGAAGAGATGGGCTGTCACCAATTCCAGACTGAGGATTGAGACAGGAATAGGTAGAAGAATTGTTAATCTGGGAAACACACCCAGGCTCAGACATTTAGCTACACAGGAAGCCTTATGCATTTGCAAACATGGCATTATATGGGTTTGGGAGTGAGAAAAAAGAACCCAGGCCACTCGAGAACATGTTATAATTTAGCAGCAACAGCACAGAGTTTACAATAGCCTCACTGTTCCATTTATACATTAACCTCCTTTTACAGCCACACCTTCACTGAACGGAGAGCTGAAGCTTTGAGAGATTTAGGGCCCAACACACAAATCAGAATCATATGGAAGACAGAAGTACACTGAGCTAATCGGATTCTTAGGCTTTATTTGATGACTTACATGTGGAAGACAGTTCCACAATACATGGCTTTAAAAGCTGAACTAACTCATGAGTTTCTCCTATCCTCACAATCTCATTAATTAATTAATGCACTTATATCCCTGCAGACAGTTCTGCCTTCTCCCTTCTGCCAAAACAATTGCTTTAGACCACACGATCTGCAATAAACAAGTTTCCTTATAACCAGGGATTAAAAGAATACTACTAATAATAGATTTTTAAAGTTTCCTTAAAATTAAGCTCCCTGTGACTACCTTAGGAGAGGGTGACTATAAGATTTTGATTACTCCAGGGTAATCAGTACAGAATAGTTTGTGCAACTCAGAACATTCCCCAAGTTGCAACACTGTGCAACTCAGAACACTGCCCAAGTCTCATCTAACCCTGCTAAAAACACAGGACTAAGAAAAAATTATTTGTGATTAGCAGGTAGTCTTTTTCTTTGCTGTATTAAAGGAGCTACTTGTTAAACAAACAAACAAACAAACAAACACAGTTTGCTGACCTTTTATCCTCTGCATCATAGTTCTGTCTTGCTGCATGCCTTTCTACTGTCTGCATACATCATGTACACTGAAGGTTCCCAATCCCACTAAAAGTGGGAGCTGGGTATCCCTTGTATTGCCTGAGGAGCAGCACAGGTTCATGCACAGCAGAGCAGCAGAAGTTCCCTGCTGCCAGGAGTCCAGGTAGCCCCTGGGGCCCAAATACAAGCCAGCTGAGCCAGGCAAGTAGATTAGGCAAAGCTACACTCCTCATTTCCATTGCAGTGCAGCAAGCCACCTCATTTGCAAAGAGGGAGGGCTTCACTTCCAAAGCCACAGGACATAATTCAGAGTCAATTTTAATTAATTTCTTCTTTTCTCTTAAAAGATGCAGTTTAGTCTCATGGGTCAAATGTGTCTTACTGCAACCAAAAGCCAAGAAAAAAACACTTTCACCAAATGACTGGCAAAACATTTGTATCTCTTATGACTAATACAAAGTGCTTCTCAAAGCAAGGAACACTTCTCAGTTGTGTTAGCATAAATGAAGAGTAAATTCTTTGTTTTCTCTTGCCAAAGAAAGAGAACTACCTGAGACTGAGCAAAGCAGTAGAATCATCCTCTCCTTTTAAGTGCAATACCTTGAGATTGCTTTTCTTCAACCTCACTCTGGTGAAATTTCCCATCCTACTTTAGGTTCTGTCTTGGCATTGAAAAATCCACTTATGATTATAATGTTCCTTTTTGGTCAGACTTCTTGTACATAAAGTAATAAATTTTTTAAACGCAGAACAGTATTAGTAATAACATGTATTATGAAATATGAATAAACTTGTTCTTACCTCTTTGTTCGAGATTGCCCTCATATCTTAAATGCTTGTTGCCAGACTCTAAACATAGAGAGAGAGAGCACTTTAACAAAACAATAAAAAAACTGACTACCATTTGATGAAAAAGTTTACCATAATGTAAAAAGAAAAAATAGAAACAAGATTACATTCTTACAGTGGATTTCTATATCACTGGCTCCTGTTTATTAACTGGAAAACAAAAATTAAATCAATTTTCTTTAGATCACTTGTCTCAAAGGACTGGTGTTAAAATAATAAACTATGTAGTACAAGAAGTAAAACAATCCAATAGAAAGAAAACATACTTCCTGTATAACTTTAATAGCCTTAAGAAAGGAATCTTAATACTGACATTTTATTATTTCTACTTAACATCTCAGGATTTACAGGTAACCAGCTTACATGGAATAAATACAAGGTCTAGATATTAAATCAGAAAGAAACAAAAATCTTGCAACAACTGACCCTGACCCTCACATGAATACAAGATTAACAACAGGTGTGTACTGTCTTTGGGAAGAGTCTCTTTCATGATTCCATCTCTAATATAAATCTCAATTAATGCAAATGTGTCACAGATTTCTCCCTGTTTTTCTAACTGTCTAACAGTTTAGAGGTAACTCATCTAGTTGAACTCTCTACTCCCTTGTAAATTGTGCCTCTGAGCTGAAAAGTTAACTGGTTCTTTAGGTTCTCTGCTATGATTACATTTTTTATTCTTCTGCATTTGATAGATTTATTTTGTCCTAAACTGGGCTAAAACGTTATGAGGCATAACTTACAAAGTGTGCATTTCAATAAGACGTAATATAAGAGTCTACTAGCATTTCTACTTCCACCAGTTTCTTTGCGGGCCCTACTCAATGTCTGGACTATGTGTTTGTACAAAAAGGTTGATTAGAAGCTTGTTTAATATTTTATTATCACCTCACCTTTCTTTTGCTTTATAGAGATATTGGTATTTTAAAATAAAAAAATAGAAGAAGCTTTTGAGAACCGGTGGCCTGAATCATGTTCCCTGCTACTCTAACTCCTCATGTCTTCTAAGACACTAATCCCAAACTAAATCAAACATGACAGACACCTCCATTTTTCAGGTCTTCATGCCCCCAGAAGACTTTTAAAAGTGTACAAAGGCAACAAAAGAAACATGTTTTTGATAGGACTCCCATGCTTTTAGTCCTCAAGGGAAAAATAGGATTAGATACCTAGAAAACAGAATATCTCCCTAGAGCTGCCTTCCTATTTCTTTGACTTTACGGATTTGCTGGCTGGATGCTGAAGCCAAAATTTATTTATCTTCCAGTTTTTAACCAACAGCCTGGAAAGAGGAATTGGGGTGGGAACCAAAGTTCTTATAAGAATACTCTTAAGAGTATGACTCACAATATAAAATGAATAGGGACTGAGCAAAGAACATTAAAATAAGCAAACCCAGGTCCCGTAAAAACACAAGTGCTCTTATCTCTTGTTAGTCTCAACAAGAACTGAGGGAGCTTGGGCCCTAGAACAGTATCTCAGCTGTCTTTAAGACCTAGAGAACAAAGCAGTACCAGAAAAAAAGGTGAAACAAGTAAGAAAAAGTAAGAGAATAATTCCTTCTCCGCAAAAGCCATCTTGTTTTAAAAAAATACCCAAAAAATCAAACACTACAACAGAAATCTACCAAATAATTTAATATTAAGCATATACTGAAAATTGCAGCTATATATCAGCCTCTGGGCAGCTTTTGAGTTAATGGCAAAAAAGAAAAAAAAAAAAAAGCCTTTGGGTGTTTACAGATAGACTGAAAAGGTCTCAGAAAGTCTTCAGGTTCTTTTTCAAAGTACAAGGATATTTCTTGGAGTAAATTCACTTGACATAATTCCCTATTGAACAATACTTATATATCATTCACTGAAAAACCAGCTAAGTCAAATCCTCTAGTATTACTGCTATCTATGTCAAATGGACCATTGGACCATCAGACTTGATCTTCTTTTATATTTTTTGAGACTTAGAGTACCCATCATGTTTTACACTATGGAAGAATTATCATTTAAGAACAATCAAGTCTCACATTTGACCTATGAAACTAATATCCTAGTACCAGAATTCTAAAAATACAAATGCATAATCTCATCAGAGACATGCTAGAGCAATCATTACTAGCAGATTTGGTTACCAGTGAATTTTCTCAATTCTCTGTGTTCATTCCCTAGACATACATGAGACTGACTCCCTTGTCCTCTCTCATGGAATTTTATTTATGAAAAGCACACGTACCTGGCAGGATTGTCAAGTCAGAGATTTCAATTAAACTTTCCATTTTTTTTCCAGGGAAAGCAGAGGTACATGTTCTTTTGTGACATGTCTCAGTTTTGCTGGTGTGCCACACTCCACTGGTTCATCTGTAAATAAATACAGCAAAGATTTAGCAACACCTTCAGTTTAGTTGTAGGTATAATTGGAACTGGAGATGGTAGCACTAATATTCAGGGGATAATTCTGGAGAAAAATGGGTACCTTAGAAGTAGTTTTTGTGGAAACAGAAGCTTCAGATGGCCCAGGACAGCCGAAATACCTGCAAGAAACTCAACTCCACTACAGTGTTTGAAGGTATTAGTAACATATAGGTCAGAAGGACAGGTGTCAGCTTTCTGGACAGGAAACACTGTATGTGTTATGGGAGTGAGAGAGGTGATCCAACCTGTACATTGGTGGAATAAGGCATCTCATGGGTCCTACTTTCTTAGGGTCCATCTACCATTGTTATATTTCAAGTGAAAGTTTTTTAACTTGGTTTCATTATATATTAATATCTCTATACATAAACTTTTATATAGAGCTTACAGACATTCATGCACACATACACAGAAAGACTTAAAAGCTTAATAAATCAAAAAAACCCTACACCCTACCCAAAGCTATCTTTTCCTTGGGTGTGTACCAAGAAATCTCTGCCCAAAAAAAATATATATATTCAATGCTAGAGTTAATATAACCAATGGCAAAATTTCAAGAGCTGCATGCTAACACAGTAATACAGCAGATTAAAAAAAATTATTACTATCTTTGAAATAATTTTCCATACTATTTGCAGTAAATGCAGGACACTGACCACATTGCAAAGCCATTTAACATTTAGATTACATAAGCCACGTAGTTAGGGAAATGAAAATGCCCACCGCTCTATTCCCTGTTGTGTGGAGAAGTGATCACTTTGTGGATGAGACTTCCAAAAGACACTACTGCCCATCTAGAAAGAAGCAAGTGGGAGACACAGATGCTGTGAGTCTGTGTCTCCCAATTATCACATCTGCTATGCCAACACACTTCTTCCAAGCATCCATGTCATTTTATTTCAAAGGTTCACTGTTGTTCTGTTGGAAACAGTCGGGGCTATGACTTTGCCAGCAGCAAGAATGGTGTCCTGAACAGGAAAAAATGTGGTCTAGAAACAAAGACTTACATGACCAAGATCACACAACAGTAGACAAGCAACTGTAAACAGGAGCTCAGGACAAGCTGGATTTATGCCCATCAGTGCTGCATGTGACTGAAAACCACAAAAAATAAAATTACAGATTTCATATCTTGTCAATTTTCTTATTTATTTTTAAACTTAAAACTTCAGTAGTTCAATAGTTTGGTGATTAAAGGGCCAGGAGTGTTTGGATTATTCCTCCTCAGACAGCTCTTTCCTGGTGGACTGATTCTAATGATAATAAAATCGAGTATTGCACATTTCTTTGAGTTTTAAGGGGAGAAAAGCGTGGGCCAGAGGCAAGCCATAGTAACACTTAAGTTCCTGCATTACAGTTTATGAAGTGCTCACATTCTCCTAAAACCAAAAGGAGTCAGGATTTTTCCTCAGTTTATCTGTTTGCAAATGTTTGCAACAGATGGGAAGTGTTCTGAAAATAATACAAAACAAAAATTAAACCCAAAGTATGTGAAGAGTTTTAATAATATCAACTAGGACTGCTCAGCTTTAATTTAAAAACTCCTATTTCTCTGTGGCTTTAAAGTGGAATCTGGCTTTCCTAGTTTCCTTTTTACACACTGCTATTTATGAATTTGATGTGGTAGCTGGTTTGACAGATGATAGGACTGTTTGCAAGTTTCTCATGTTTGGATCCCTATGTGAAAACTTCTATCCTTTTTTTAAGCACTAACTTAATGCTTTCTCTTTTTTTATTGAAAGCATAACTACTCTAGCTTTTTTCCCTTTAATTAATCTTCCTTAAACATATGGCAGCAATGCAATTATTATAAATGACCTCTAAACTCCCTGTATATATTAATACCTTAAGCTAATCTTGTTGTGTTTTAAATATAGTTTTATTTTTCTATTAAAAGTATGACTATTGTAAAATCATTTTAAATTACTGTAAGTCCTTCTGGAACACTGTGCATGTGCGTGTGTGAACGTCGGGGCCAAGGACAGAGACAGAATTGCGTATTTCTCATCCAAAGGAGAATACAGACAGTGAGAAAGATGTAGCACGGTATGTTCTTGTCAGAGATCACACACAAACTGCCTAAAACACAGCTTATGATCCTCCCACAATGGGATATTTTTGCCACCCTTAATGACGTGAGGCAGGTGTTTACAGTTATGATGTATGTCCATCTAAAGTTGGAATTAAGCACAGACACAAAATAGCAGTGCTTGACGCACTAGACCATGACATACTGTACGCACTGCAATTAAAATAAACTCTACTCCTGACTTTTTATTTTTTTCTTATGGGGAAACAAGAAAAGCTATGAAGATGCATTCTGGTTTGTGGAAAGCTGCAAACTATTCTGAGAAGTGTAAAAAAATAATTTGCAGAATGAACTAAAATTCTCTGAACCACCTTTTTAGCCTTGGCTCGCTCTTTGCCAGGTGATTTTAGAGAAGGAGGAAGGAAGGGAGCTTTCCATCTGTTGAGGTGTTAGGATTCTAAACATGTTCCTGAGTTAATTTTGACTCCTTAAAGTGTGAGATAAGTTAATATACTCTAAACCAATATATCATGTCAATCAACTGTGCTTTTCTCAATATCAGCCCACTCACTTCCGCCGCCGGCTTACAGGCTCTAGAGGCTTCTAGCTCTAAAACTATGCTTCCCTTAAGAAATGAAACATTCAAGAGGTATCAACAAATCATAGATGTCTCTAATAAAATAAACATGAATAGTGGGAATGAAAATAGAGAGGCTGACATTGTTTATTCCCTTTGTGTTGATGTAATATTTTACCTAAAAAATTGCGAACATTTTGAAATATGAAGTAACACCTTAAATTTAAAAAAAAAAAAGCACAGAAGGGAAAAAATATTGTAAAAAAACCTTAACTATTTTATAAAAGAACACTAAAATAGATACATCGCAAAATATCTTTTTTCTGCATCTATTTTCAGTCTTTTTGAACCAGCCATAGAAGTCTCTGAAGTATATTAACATTTGCCAGATACTATAAATCCAAAATATTTGGAATGTTTTATCATCTTCTTGTCAGGATATATGAACAAATTTACTAAGTCTAGGCCTGCCTAGTCCAATGTACTTTCCTGAAGGAATTGAAGATCACAGTGTGCATATGATAATCTGTGTTATGCTTTAAGGATCTAGAAGGTTCTAGAACCTGGAAGTTGTATCTGGATCACCAAGTTTAGCACGTAGCTCAGAAAACATAATCCATCATCTGCCTAATTCCTTTATATATTTGTTCTCTACAGAACCTTGTGGTAATGGGTTCTACAAGTATAAATTGTGCAAAAATCAATTTCTTCCATTAATTATAAATTTATTTACAAGCTAAAAATTTTGTTCAGAATATCAGTTTGTATATTTGTACATCCTTCTATTTTCTCTCTTACCTCTTCTCCAAGCTGCAAAAATGTAATTCATTATAGTTCACATCACAATCCATGTGAGATATTCCATGCTTTTGGTCTATCAAGGACTTTCTAGTTTTACTAAATTCTTTTTAGAAGTTAATGAAGAAAATTGCAAAAAGTAGTCAAAATTTAAATTTACAAAATTACACAACCTTACAAATAGATTTATCCAACAGCACAAATTAATTTCCTGATTTGCTTTAAATGCCTCTGTTAATAATAACTAATTTTCTGTTTGCCTTTTTACCAGTGATGAATATCGGGCTAATTTTTCAGAGAGCTATTCGTAATTATTCCCTGCAGGAATTACCCAAGACTCTCTAGTGTGGAACAAGGAAGTGAGCATTAGTAACCACAGTACCACACCAGAGAACATCTAGTTTATTAACAGAAGTGTCATCTTAATTATTTAAATAGCTGAAGATAAATTATACTCTCTAGTAAATATTGGTCTCTCACTTCTCCCCTCCCTGTGTGTTAACAAAAAAAAGTGAAAAAACAAAAGCAAAATCTACACTGCACCCAGCCCACCCCACTGTTCCCTCCAGAAAACCAAGCAACCCTGATAATAATTTCAGTAGGAGCCTCTGATGCAGCAACATCTTGGGGACATATCTAACTTTCAGGATGAGTCACATCACTGTGACTCAGAATCAATAGTAATTTTAATGTGCCAAAAAAAAAAAGATGGCTCAGGATCCTTACTTAGTTAACATCCTGTTTCAAAAGGTAATGTCTTATGGTTTTACCAGTAGAATGAACAAAATCTCAGCTGCCTTGATAAAATGGTCACAAGAGAGAACTTTCCCCCATGGAATCTATGAATTCTTGAAACAGTGGAAATTTATCTTTACGGAATATACCCAAAGGTCAACAGACTCCATAGTATCACCAAGAAAATAATGTAGATTCTTTCTTATTTTAATTAAAATGAAACAGCACCCTAAAATAATTGGAAATAATCGTACAAGTTTGTCCTATTTTTTTTTCCTTTCCACTAAATATGTACTACTAAAATGTCAGTTTATCATCTGCTTAACATAACGTGTATATGCAGACAAAGTCCAGGTACCCATTCTGTCTAACACTTATTTTCCCACTGCTGCAAATCCTATGCAAAAAATCTTATTGTATCATCTCCAGTGCATTTAGAATGAGACCCAAAGTTACATACTGAAATATGCAAATTTATGTTGTTGTTTTCTACCTCGTAGCAAGCAGAAGATTACTTCAAGTTTTAGAAATGTCACCATCTTCTGCTTCCACAAACACAATACAAGAAATTTCACATACTTCCCAGAGACCACGTTGGATTCCTGTTAGAAAGAAACCAATATGAAGTTGATAGTGGTGAGTGGCTATCCCTTATAACCATCAACCTGAAATTGAAGGATGAAAAGGAAATGCATATTACTGGAACTCACAAGTAAACAGATCCTAACTAATGTTGTTTCCAGGGAGATCTGAAAATCATTAATTCTTTTAAATGGAGACATATTGTTTGGAATTCATTTCCTTAGCACTTTAGAATTTTATTTTGCTTATATTTATTTAAAGTAGAAAAACATATACTTACATAAATAAAATAATAGATAAGACTATATCTTTACTTTGATAAATAAGACTAAGCAGAGGCATGTGATCTAAATACAGAATTTTTAATACATATTGTTATTTTTACTAATTAACAATAATAATAATAGCAGGGGGGTGCAGGAAACAAAATCCTCCCAAGAGCAAAATCCCTTCCATCCAGACTACTTGCACCAGACACACCAAGCATCTTTAAACATATCAAGGAGAACATAAACCTGCTCAGCTGACAATTTCTTAGACTGGAGAGTTTCCAGATGTCCAAAAGCTGCTGTATTTTGTCTGTTCTAGGAAGGAAATGCCAACGGAGAAAGGCTGTGGTGCAAGACATCCATCACTACCACACTGATGCACCCATAACTGAGGAGATTCCAGACGTGCACACCCAACATTTCATGCCCAACAGCTAATCTGGCCTCGGGGAGTCCTGGAGCAATGTAGGGAGTTGAATTGGCTCCTTCACAGAACTGTAAAACTTCATGGCCCGGAAAGTGTTGAACAACAGAGAAGCAATTTTCAGTTCCATAAATGGCCCTATAACCAGAGTCATCCAGGGATTTGGAGGATTTCAGTTTCTTCACAGGCATTCTGGAGTGACAGGAGAAACTGAGGGAGACCCTTGCATATTTCAGAAGCCAGTATGGGCCAGATTCCTTTACAAGCAGTCACCAGGGCAGATTCAGCCTTCAGATTCAGGGAGGCAAAATAGGAATTCAGTAAATGTATCAGGTGGAACAGATACAAAAATCAAATTATGCATTCTGTTACAACATTGCTTTTGGTGCGGTTGCATTTTTGTGCTAAAACATAATACTTCACTAAGTACTCCCATGTGTCATTCACCAAAAATTCTTGCCCTTTTGTACAATAGTTTCTTAACTTGTCTCATGTAAAACTCAAAGAGTATTGATATTATAATACTAACTTCAATTGCAAGTTCAGTGAGATGTAAACTGAGGTCAAGAAAGGAGAAAGGTCAGTCTGTCAATTATAGCTAATTACTTCTTGGCTGTTTGAATACATTAAAACTATTATATCTATATACATATATGTATAGATGTATGGATGCCTCTCTTGTATGTACTTACCTATAATCTACTGTAAATGTCATGTTGACTATTAAAGTCATAAATTTTTAGGAAGGCTTTGGTTCTTATCCATTTTTAGCTGCATGATACAGATTTTTTCTGACTAAAAGCAATTCTGATCATTCATGCTCACAAATTTTCCCTTGCCATTGAGTTGTGTATTTTTCCTGTTGATATTTAAGTATGCTTTCCCACAAGCGTGTGGAAGGAAAAAAAAAAAGCTTTAACCATTTAAATAAAGCCTCATAAAAATAACTTCAATTATTTTATAACAAGAAAACACTAACACTCCAATTCTCCCTCTCTCTCCTGCTCTCTCTCCCTCTTTCATACAGACAGCATGTCTCTTAAAGCAACATCACATGGGGAAAATAAAATTTTCAAGGGCTATCAAGGACAAAAAGTACGACCTTTCATAATCAGAAAATTACTTTTAGATATTTAAAGAATTGTAGACATAGTCTTCCCTGTAAAATTTTTTAATTCAAAGACTGATGTTAAAAGGTAACTTTTGTTCATAATGCCACGCTGTAATAATTCTACGAGTGATTCCCCAAAACCTGAAATACTTTTGCCTTTGCAAATTGTAAAGGAGGACCTGAAAATAAACAGCAAAATGTTCCATTTATGGAATAAAAATACATAAACCATAAAAGAAATAATAGAAATAAAACCTGAAGCTATATAAAATGCATCTTATAGTTACAAATGGAATTTACACCTTAAGAACTTCAGCATGAACAGTTGCTGTAAGCACAAAGAAAGAATATATCCTCTAATACAGTGAGTGATTCACAGCCTAAATTCTCTTTTACTTATTTCAAATTGAATCTAGGAAACGCCACTGAAATGGATAAAAGGCTGATCACAGACAACAAAAACCAGGCCTACAACATAACTTATGCATGGCCATAAGAGCACTCCAAAATAACATGGTTGTTGAGCAAACCAAAGCCATGGTGTAAGTTCAAAGTTCCTTGAATTAAGAGTTTATATGGGCCATTCAAATCACCAAAGACAGCATCTGACTTTGACACGCTGTCTCTCTCAGAGTCCAGTTGATTGTGGGCTTTTGTTTTTAATAAAAATTCCATTGCCAAGTTTTGTCTTTGAACCTGGACATATCTCTAATTCTGTTTCTATTTTTTTCCATTTTTTTTTAAATGAACAATTAAAATGTCTCGAAGAACTTATAATCTCAAACGAGGTCAACATTTTTCTTTTTTGCCTTTAAAATATCATAACTGTTTTCTATTCCCTTGACTTCATAGGGTGACAAGTTTAAGATTAATACAGTGATGAACTATTCAATATTAATTATTTTTAGTTGCATGCATGTAAGTTCAAAGGTGACAACCTTTGCTTTTGAAATCTAAGCACCTGAGAATTCCTGAAAGAAAATTAGAGTAATTATTACATTATTTTCCAGCACTCGGGCATAGAAGGAGCAGAGTTCATAAATAAACCTATAATAATTATTATAGTAATTATTAATTTTAATTCAGAGTGTAGGACACATGCTACATCCAATACTAAAGATTTGCATAAACTAATATATTATTTAAAATCAGTCTATTAAAGCAACTAAACAGGTTACCTAGAGTGCCTTTCAGATGTATGCGTGATATACTTTAACGTGTTTTCACCAACAGCACCTTGAATCAAGGGAAAAATATTCCTAGAGCCATAAGTGTTTAAATTCCAGAAGTTTTGGAAGCAAGTACCAGACCACACAACTCATGAAGTCCAACACAATTTTATTCCCCCCAAAATCTTCACGTATGCACTTCAACCTGCTAGAGAAACCTGAAGTCTCCTTTAAAATTCACACCAGTCATCAACAGAACTTAGGCTTCCCAGGGTAGGCAGAGAATGTAAATAAAGTGCTGGTGGTATAACTATTTTCTGAAGCACAGCTCTCATGGGCTGACAGGTGCTTTCTGACTTCTGTTGGTGGTAGGATAACCATGGTATAATTGTCATTGAATTTTTGCCAACAGTGGAACAAAAATTAAGGAAAAAAAAAAAACTAGGAAAAAACAAACAAAAACATTATAATAGTTCTGAAGGCTAAACTGCCCTACTAGTTTCCTGTCACAGACGGTACTGTTGTTTTAAGGTGATATCACCAGAAGGTGCATATTATGAAAAGACATATGATGTTATAGAAATTAATTTTACTTTTCTTTAGCAAAGTAACAACACATCTTCTGTTTGCATCACAATGGGATAAGTATCTTTGATACTAAAAATGTCTTGGTAAAAAAATTATTTTAATGACCGCAGGTTATGCTAAGGGTTAGTCTATCTGGCGAGGCAGAGTTGACACAGGAAGAAAAAAATTTCATAGCAATGTTATTTTATCCAAATAGCCATGGAGAACAGACAGGTTACCTCTGTAAAGTTAAGGGTTTTTTCAGTCTTTAAATATATGCTCTGGTAAGACTACAGTGGATGATGGAAAAACCTCACTTGTTCCTCAGGGTAGAATTTGGGATACATGAGACATTTCTTTGACAGATTCACTCAAGCAATGCAGCCCTCAGCTTACTGCCTGTGAACCACCCATCTCCTACTACACCATAGAGCATCTGCCAAGAAAATATAATTACACTCCATCAAATCCTAAGGCTAATCTGAAAATCACACCTAAAAGGGGTAGAGCAAGTAGAACAGAGCAGTCAATAAACATTAAGAGGTGAAAGCGTGGAATAGGTTCAGGACTTGGTGGATGCCCTTTTTACTATAGTCTGTTTCACAGGCTCTGTAGACATAAGCAATGCAAGATAAACAGCAATTTAAGATATGGCTCTCCTGTACTTCAGTGCAGGAAAGGAAAACCTGGAGATAAGTAAAAGAGCAGTCATTTACCCCAGGCTTTTTGTGACAAGCCCACTGAGCTCTAAGACAAGTTAAAGATGAAGATTAGATGAACAGTATGTCTATGCTATTTTATTAAAGATTTTCTTCAATGCTTTGTTCTAACCATTAAATGAGGAGACTAAGAAATCTATAACAGTGATATTGGACAGGCAGCCACATAAACTAGATGGACCTGTACTATAGTAAAATGCTGCCTATAGTTAATCCTCAATTCTATAATCTCAAAGGGGGGGAAGGGGCAGACAATGAAATTTCACCATGAAAAACAAAGAGAAACATTTTAAAACTTCAGGGGCCATAGTCTTACTTCTGCAACTTGGTAGTGAGGCACATCCAATTCATAGCTGGTACTTAAATACCACTTGGCTGGGTTTAACTGTTAGGAAAATGTTTCTTTGTTGTGAAATTTGCCACATAAACTTCTGAACAGTTATCAGAAGATTCAAATAATATAAAGTTCTGCTAGCTATTTCATTTTCAGTATAGCTGTTTAAGTAGGACCCTTATAACTCTCCTATTATGTCCTCATTAGCAAACAGTCACTACACTGTAACATCTTTAAATCATTGTTTTAAGTTTCCTTAGATTTGTGTCAATCTCAAGAATAGCACATCTGTTCCTCTATTTTAGTCTCTTCCATAACAAAAAAGAAAGTGTCTGTTTACTTTGGCATTTGTCATTAAGAATCATAAAATATCCGATTTTTTTATACCTGTAATTCTCACAAACTGGGCACTACTTTTTTTTTTGAACTTTAGTCTAGTATAAAAGTAACTGATCCATTAACTAATGAAACATTTTCTGTGCTCCAAAGACTCCTAAAATAGAGACTTTTGAGAAAATACATATTGCTATAATGAAGTTAACATTTTGCCTCTGTGTTCGCTCACACGATCCCATCACTGACAGGTAACAGAGCATGAGAGAACACTGCATGAATAACAGCCTGTTCAAAGACTCTTGGGTTTCCCAGTGTGTTTTTCATCATTCTAGTGAGAAAACTTAGCATCCATACTTATGAACAGCACTGATCTTCACTGCAACCCTCAGATTTCAGAAAATATCAGTGGACGTGTAGGTAAACTGAAAACATAAAAATCATTGTTAAGTTGTTCATGGTATCACAGCAAAGTTGTTTTTTTTTTTCTTTTCCTATTGAGTAACATGAAGTACCAGACCCTGTGAATGATTCTTCTACTTATTTGTCTAAAAACAGCTACATTTTTAAGGGGAATGCAACATGTAAATGAAACACATTATTTGTGACAGATACTCTGTTCTATGATAAACTTGCTGGTGATTGTATGTTTCTATGCATTGATCTTACCTTTTTTCTTTAGAGTTTTCTTAATACGTGCTGTATGGATTCATGACATTTTTACCCATCACTTATCTCACTCAAGTAAGTAATTTTGTTTTTTCTCAGTTTTAATGAGGGAAGAAACATACTTCCAGAAGAGATGGCTTGTTTAATGTGCATTTGCTTAGCTTTTGGAGAAACTGTGCCTATTGACAAAACTACATCTCCCTGCGCCTCAAAAATAAATACGAGAGCAAATCTAGCCAAGATATGGCAAAACCAACACGCTCTTCCTCAAAGACAACGAGCCAAAACCAGCTTTAAAATAGTACAAATTCCCTTCTTATGTTAGAACCCTACAAAGCACATTTCATGCACATGGATAACCGTTTGAAAGAAAGGGAATACCTGGAGAATACAAGAAATGCACAGCACTGAAGTTTGCAAACAGTGAATAGAGGAATAGTGATTGGTTTGAACAGCAATGGAACTAAAGCTGCCGAATTTTTTTTCCCTGTCGGGACACGACTCACTAGATGGCACTGTGACACATGCAGAGAAGGTGTTGGAGACGTTATTCCCCTTAGTCTACAAGCCAGGTTATAATTTTGGGGGAAAGAAAAGCTGCATTTTTGCAGTTGCCTGTTGGCGTTAGTCTTTTTGGGATGCTCTCTGAACTGCAAATGTTTTAAAGTGTTAATAGTTTAAGCAGATAGGCTCTCTGGGAATAGCAATATACTTTAGGTAGAAAGTCTGAGTACAGACATTGTCTGAATGTTGTAAATAGGACAAGTGGCATCAAGGATATACCAAGCACTTTTCCATTCAAGTGCAAGGTTTTTATATCAGTTACTGTACTTATTTTTCACGTGCTATACATTTTAAATTTACTTAAATTCAATTTCACCTATGTTAACATCCACAGCTAATTTTTGAGACCCTAACATCGTTGCTCAGGCAATGACAGGGATTTCCAAGAAATTCAGAATTCGAGGTAAGTAGTTATGATGACTTTTGTTTGGGACAGCCCAACAGTGTGTTCATCCCCAAGGCTTTCACACTGCAAAGCTGTGGAGCCTGATTTTTTCCAATATATCAAGACACTCCATGCAGTCTCCTCTCCCATGAGACAGTGTAGTGGGTAGAATATGAAGCACATCATCTTTGCAATTCCTTGAAACACTGCTTTAGACGGATATAAATAGACAGATGCAAGAATGCTTTAAAGGTGCAGACCATATTATTATTAAAGCAGACAAAAATGATGGTAATGCTCTAAAAATGAATTGAAACTAGATAAAGCATCATAACACAAACTTATTATATTAAGGAGTATCAAATCACTGTCTGCAAGGCTGGGGGGGGAGTGGGGGAAGAATTTTGGCAGCAAGAGCTGTTATAAGAAAAAAAACAGTATAATTTAAAATGGATCTATTACCTGGCACTAAGTGTAGACCATTGCCAAGAATAACAAATCTAGAAATATTGAATGAGCTGCTTAAGTCATTTATATGCGACTAAATGGTTTGGAAAAAGAGGAACAAGCTTTGATTCCTCTCTGTTTTCCTTTGTTTAAATAGATTGCTCTGTTGATATTGGTTCTCGTATTAAAAAGCATAAGCAAGTCAAACAGATGGGACCCTTTCTTACTAGGGATGCTTGACTCCACGATCACATTAAACCCTGGGGAGCTGCTACATGCTGACAGAGAACCAGGGCTCTGGTTCGAGTAGGCTGCACACTGCATCATTTTGAATTCTGTTTGTATAGGTAAAACCCGCAAAAACCATCATTTATATAAATCTGAGTGTGTACATTCTTGATGTATTCACCAGACTTGTCAGGGCTCATGCTTTGAGAGGGAGGCCAACACACTTGGTAGAAGGCTCATACCATCTCTGTACCTCGTCTGAGACTACATATTTTTGTATAAAGAGAAATCTGCTTGGTCACCTGTTTCCCTGTGCTACCAAAGGAAAAACTTACTTCTTCCTCTCTCTTCCATTGTTGCTAGTTGTCAAAAATGGTACCGTTTTCTTGTGATTATAAGATTATGATGGAAATGGAAAGAATTTTCTCACACGTGGTGAAGAAGAAAATAACAAACCTTCTTTGACTGTTGTTAAAAAAAAATAATAAAAAATGAGCTTCAAATCTTAGGTAAATGTTTTGAAAAAAATTTTACAATTATAATCGTATTTCCAAACTGAGAAATTCCTAAGTTTATTAGCGTAAATTGCTTTGTAATTTCAACTCATAGCAGACTTTTTGACCTTGTAGACCAAGTTCCAACCAGAAAAATGAGAAATTTGGAGCTCAATTAAAGTTGAGTTCTACTATGCATAAAGAAGAAATTTCAAGACATCCATGAGAGGAAAGAAACATAATTTTGACATTGCAGTTCAGCCACTACTATTCTAAACTATTCTTCTGGCTAAATAAACATGCTGACTTTTTTTCCAAGTATTTTATTTCCCATTCTCCAAATCATTTTTGCTTTTCTTTTGGATAATCCCTTTCTTCAAATACATGCCCCCCAAATTCCTGAGTCAATCACATACACCACTCAATCATTCTCTTCTCAAACTGAATACTTTGCTTTCCCTCACAGAGAGATCCAGAAGCCTCTCCATGATAATGGATTCCTCTTCGTGGATGACCACTAAAAAGAAAAAAATAAAGACACAGAAGTGTAAAAAAAACACCTTAAATTGCTGAAATCTTCTACTCCTCCACAAATGGCATCCCACAGGACACACACACTGCATCAGCTGATCTTTGTTAGGGAAAAGGAGGATAATGTCCATGGGAAAACAGTGTGATTCAAATCCTGATGTAACCCAAAGAGTAACTCCACTGCACAGGCTGCAGTGACAAGTAGGAACACAAATATCACACTACACATCCTTGTAAGCTTTGACGAGTACATGAATTTGCTATTATGCAAATTCCTTCAAGAATAAAAATAAGAGCATCCAGGCTCTACAGACATTAGTTAATGTTTCCTCTTTTCCATAAGTGAATGCTAAGATGGTTAGAGGACATTTAGGTTAGGCAGGGAGACAAAAAAGAGGTCTTTTATTGCGTGACATGAGGACCTAGCACAACTTTGCGAAATACAAATAGATAAACAAATATAGACATATAAACTTCTCTCAGTTTATTATTGAGTCCAAGGTACTCACAAATAGCCTGGCTCCAAGGACAAAAATTCAAGTCAGCACCTTGAAACAAAAAGTTACAAGGAAGGAAATATGTAAAAGTTCAGCTGAGTAAGGTGTATTTAACATCATTTTACATTTTTGTACCAAACTGTCCCTTTAATGAAACACTTTGTAAGAAACAAACATGTAAAGTTGCTACATCTTGATTTGTTACAATTAGGTTCATAATAAAACATCTTCAAAGTTATCAAATTTCGTTGACTACAAGTAATGCTTTTCTTAATAAGACATTGTGGGTTTTTTCTACCTTGCTTAAAAATTAACATAATTTGCCAGTAGAGATAGAAGTTTTGATCAGTCATAACACAACGCATTCATTCAAATATCACAGAAGTCTCTCATTCTATCATTTATAAACAAAGGGGCAATATTTCAGTATATGAGCACATATGCAAAGAAACCTTTAGTTTTTCTCAAACTTGGCTAACAACCTAATTGCCCTCAGCATTGTTCTTTTAAACTTAAACCCAAGTTAGAGAGGAAAATGAAACAAACAGGCATTTCTTCCCTAAAAGTGAAAGAAGGAAGTCTATCACCTTTAACTGGCACAAACTGATTTAAGCTGTTGGCACTGAAATCAGAATCAAGTTTGAGATTTATTTTTAATACCTGTTGGAAAAAAAAATACAGGTAGCTCAAAACACACTGCTCTAACTGGCTACAAGTAAAGGGTGATAATACTTCAAGAAGAAAAGAAAAAAAATCAAGATTTTCCATAATAAATGAAGGCTTGCATATGCCCTGCCAAGCAATTGCTTTAAAAGGCTACTTGTGAAACTTCCTGGACAGGTAACTGGCCCATGACATACCTCTGGGGCATTTCAGCCACTAATTGGTAGATGAGTCATTCTTTGTTTCTCTCTGTTGCCGCAAACACAGTATTTTTGGACAAGATACACCCATATCCGTTGGACTTTCTTGTTGAGAGGACATATGTGAGTACACAGGGACAGGAACTAGCAAGAAGGCCCTTTTCTTTCAAACAGTGCACTTAAAGGAGAGTGTGCACCAAAATAAATACATACATTTCCTTTTGTATTTATTCTGAAGTTCTCGTAACAACAACTCGTAACTTTATTCTGAAGTTCTCGTTCTTGTACTTAGTTTATTAAAGAAAAAAATACAGAAAAGACAGAATGCATCACATATTAAAAAAAAAAAAAAAGATAATGAAGGAAACCTCAGAGGTTAAGAAGAGTGAAAAATAAAGTCGAATCTGTTAGTTAACTACCATATCCTGGAGGCTACTCATCCATTTCAGTTGTTCAGAGACAACAGATACTAATCATAAATGAAATGCAAATAGAAGTGAGTGACTAAATCTGTCTGTTTTGGGGGTGAAGAACACTCAGAAAGGCAATAGAAACAGCTGGTATAAATTGTTACACCACTTTTGACATCAATTAAAATGCAATAGCTTTCCCAGATTAATAAACTTGACAATTGCTATAATTTAGGTGCAAAAGTGCTCCACTACAAATTTGTCAGCCACATTAACACTTTTCCCCCAAAAGACCAGCGCCAACAGGAAAAGAGTTGTTGCAATGCAAGATCAATTGGTATCACCTGTGTACTTACATCTTCAAATCTGGATGGATGAGAAATCAAAAAACCTGCCAAATTCTACTTCTCACCAACCAGCACTAGTCATCATACACCTGCCATAATTCAGTCATTTTTCACTTTTTATGGAAACCATGAAACCTGACAAAGCAGGGGGTGTTATAGTGTATAGTATACAAAACAAATCTACATTAGTTTGAAATTTCTTAACACCTCCCTGCACATTTTGCCTAAAATATTTTTGGGTCCATAGTTAAAAAGCACTGTAAAAAAAAGACATCTCCTCCAAAGATATCCAGACATGGGCTGTGCTGCAAGTTAATGGATTAATGCTGCTAAAAGAAACACCAGCAAAGGTCTTGCCAAAAGCGGGTTTAGTATAAAAGTGAAAGCGTGACAAAGTTTATTGGCAAGGTTTAGTCTGCTACTTATAGACAGTTAAAGTAAACAGAGAAAAAGCAAATTAAAATCTAAAACCAATCTAAAACCAGAACCAACCAAAAAAAGTTTCAGTGTGGATGCTTTCCCTAAGTGCCATGACTTCTCAAATATAGTGAAGAGTGGCTTGGCAACTACATCAGCCAAGTCCTTCAGGGCTCTGGGATGTATCTCTTTATTGTTCCCATAAATTTGCACATTCAGGTTCCTTAGGTGTTCATGACCCTGATCTTCACTTACAGTGGGAGGAACTTTGGTCTCCCATTCCCATCCTGCTGTTTCATCCAGTCAAGAGGTGTGGGAAAAAAGGTTGCCATTGAAGACAGATGTGAAAAAGTTGTTAAGTATCTCAGCGTTCTGTACATCCATTATTACATGTTCACCAGCACAGTTTATCAGAGGAGCTACATGTCTGTAGAGGTGTTCTACACAACTGTAGAAGCCCTTCCTGTAATTCTTTGCACTCCTTGACACTTTCAGTTCCAGTTTTGCCTTGGCCTTCCTCACCCCCTCCCTACACATTTATACTTTTTCTCTATACCCTTCCCAGGTTACCTGTCCTACTTTCCACTGCCTATACATTTGCTTCTTGCCCTTTAGTTTGACCAGCAGTTCCCTACACAGCTGTACCTTCTTGCCTTCCTTGCCCAATTTTTTGCTCCTGGGATTTGCTAACTCTTGCACTTCATGGAAGACTTCCTGAAAGGTCTGCCACCTCTTCTGGGCTTCCTTGTTCCTGGGAGCAGTCTCCCAGAGGATCCCATTGACAATCTCCCTGAAGAGCTGGAATTCTGCCTTGCTACATTTCATGAGCCTGCCTTTACACCTTACCTGACCTATATTCCTCAAGTCTGCAAACTCTGCCAATGAATGATCACTGCAACCTACGTTACCTCCTTGACATCCCTGATTAACTTGCTTACATTGGTGACCATCAAATCTAGTATGGCATTCCCTCTGTTAGATTTGTCTATCACCTGGCTTAAGAAGTGATCCCCATGCATCCCAGAAGTCTCCCGAATTTCCTACAGCTTGCCATGCTACTTTTCTAGCAGAGGTCAGGGTGGTTGATGTGCCCAGCAGGGCAAAAGCCTGCGAGCAGGATGCCTCTTGTAGCTGGAGCAGGAAGTCTCCCCTTGGTCAGGTGGCTGTAGAATTCACAGGCTCTGAGAGGTGCTCAGAGGGAGGTGCTGATCACAGCCAGCTGTAGTCCAGAAGACCTCAAAGGGTTCCCACTTAGGACTGCTGTTTATAGGGCTGCAAGAGAGTGGGTTTTAGTCATAATGATTTTCCACCCTGGCCACTATTTGGGTCGGTAACTTTCTTCAAAAGTTTTGTATCAAAAATGTTATTCCAATTGGGGTTTTTTGGGGCAAGAAAAATAAGTTTCCAAAGCTGTTTGTTAAAAAACAGGAGCTCATCAGACAGCACTAGCCCTGGGAACAGGAAGTGTATCCAATAAACTCCTGAGGAGCTCAACTCACACGCTGTTCCCCAAGGCCAAGGCCTAACAAGAATTTTGCAGATCATAGTGTAGCCTGGAGAGGGGAAAGCACCACCACAGGCAGTAATCCAAATAAAACACTCCAAACACCTACTTAAACTATTTGTATTTACAAACAGCAAACGTGCCCCAGAATTTTTAATTCTCTTATATATCTACAGAAGTCATAAATCACAGTTTCCTAGAAATCTGATAATGGGAAACATAATTTACATAATATTACATTAGATATGCAAGGTAACAGTAGCCATCTAAGAGATTAGGGCTTGGAATATTACCACGTGTGGATTTATGAAGAATTTATTTAGGGACAACAAGATCTAAAAGAAAATATATGAATAATAAAGAGATCACTGATCCACTTGCAGCTAAGCTTTTAAGTGAATAATTTCAGATAAATTTAAGGAAAATAGCAGATAACATGTAACTGTGGTGATAGTGACTCAGAATAATATTATGCTTTCCTTAAAAATATAATTAGAAGGGAGAATTCTACTAACTTCAGATAAATAGAAGAATGAAAGAAACAAGGGGCACCTAAAGAAGTTAAACTCCTTAACAGAAAAATATTGAAACATATGAACATTCATTGAGCATATGAAAATGCAAGCCAACATTTGGAGAAGATGTACATATCTTCAACAGATGAGGAAACCTGAAAACAAGAGCAAACAAATGGCTAGAGACTGTGGTATTCCAGGCAGAAGGAGAGAAGTTGATTTTCACAGAGAATTTGATTTGGGAATTGATAAAGGAGCCATTCCCCATGTATGAAAACAGAAAACCTCACTATAGAGGTCCTCTACACCTTCATGTGAAATATTAAATTCAAGTCTGAGCAGGTAATTTACATACATATGAAGGTATCATGGGAAATCGTGAGGGTGAGACAGGTAGAAGAGAAAAAAGAAGGGGGGTGTCTATACTACTGCAGTAAACTAAAATTTTAGAATATTGTCCAAATGATAAAAAGGAAGTCAGTAATGACATTCAACCTACTTAGAGATGCTGCCATCAACTACTTTTTAGAAACCTGGAGATGTAGAATATCACTGATATTTAAGAGACACATTACAGAAGAACTCATTATAGACAAAGTCTTATATATGAGAAAAAATGTAATAAAACTTGCTGTCCACCATCTAGTTTTATGGGTTCATTTTTGTAATTCAGCTACTCCAGCATGATGATCCATTTCACTTGAGCATAACTATACAAGGATAAACAATCTGCAATCTTGTGAAGGCTTTTAAACTTATTTTTAGCATCAAAGACTTTGACTCAACATGAGCAGAAAGGTTTTTAAATCCTTGTCCTTTATCCCAAAAGTATTTAGAGCTCCAGAGTTATACTTTCTTTAGCCTACCATATTGATATTAATTTTCAGTGCTGCAAGTTGGAATGTCAGTGTACATTAACACCTGATCTATAAAGGGAATGCTGAGATCTCACTGGAAGTATTAGTCACTGTGCCCTGGGAATGCAGGGTGTTTTTGTTTGTGTTCTTGGCTCAAATGTCTGAGCTAGACATGTCTCGATTCTTAATAAAACTTACACACAACATCGGATTCATTATCTAGAAACACTCCAGTATTAGAAACTTTCTCCAACTTATTTAGCAATTACTAGCCTCCATGATACATTAATTCTTTTTGAGGGCAAGAGGTCAGAACAGTCTAACAAAAACACAACTCCTGAAAGCATGTATTCTTTACCTATAGGCAAGCAACTTGTTTCCCCATTTTCTCTATCTTTTTTTTCTTAAGTAAACCCTTCGATATTTTTTCTTTTAACAAGAAGGTATTTCAGCTCAAGATTTGCACTGTTCACTAACCTCACAGTTAACTGGAGATCTCATAGAGAAATCAGTCTCAACTTGGATTTTTTTTTTTCCAGCTCATAATTACAACATACCACAACAAGATTATTTCTCTATTATTGATAGTTACCTAGCTACTCCAGAGGTTACTTCTACCAATTCTACTTCTAGATACAGCCCTAGGTAGCATTTCACTGCCTGGACTACTCTCTTATCTGCTCTCACCCACCAGTTACTTGGATCTCTCTATTATACTACAATCATCAGAGTTACACCTAGCTTCTCCTTTTTATCCTACATTGCTCTTTTACAACTTTATATCCAACCTGCTCAAAAATTCTTGGGAATTTTCACTCCAGAATACATTTCTTCATAAATTATGTAGGTCTAATTACATTGACATCCTTTTTTTTTTTGTCATCCTTCTTTTGCTGTTGTTTTGTTGAAGCAGTGGTCAAGTACCACGTCCTCTGCTTACAAAGAGGGTTTTTATTTAAATGGAAGAAAAATAATAGAGCAGGTGTTTCCTGTATTGCTGCAACTAGACAACTGCCAAAGTTAACTCATCAATAACTCTTTAAGCATAAAGAGCATTTGTACTTATTTGCTGTTGTTTATTATATAGCATTAATTGCATGATAAATTGCCCTACACTTACACATGATCATAGTGAAAACCAGGAAGTAAAGGGAAAGAGACACATAGTATAATTAAAGTCAAGGCAAAGGGAAAAAAATACATTATCAGATACAGTTTCCATGGAAATAAAAAGCTGTGAAACCTTTTCTTTAGTGTTTTCAAACAATTCACTCTATTTAAACACCTGAACCTGCACTTCAACTGCTATACAATTAAAGCACCTAATCCAATTTTTGCCATCAAAATATATTCCATTATATCATGAAGACTTTCTGACCATGAAATTTATGGCAGCTGACCAGATGAAAAGCACCTACACATCCTATAAATTATTGAGTGTCTAAAATTTTTGAATTAACAGGAGATAAAAAGATGAACTTTCATGAGAAAGTAAAGAAAATTTAAAGTTGCCATAAAAGTACTTGCAATATATTTCAAAAAGGTACAAAACTCTACATATGCACTATGATCTAAAAAACGAGATTCATAACAGACCAGGAAAAATTACTCTGAAACAAAAAAATGTCGTAAGAACACTCAGTATCAATCAGCTTTCTGTTTGATGGTATAATCTACATCTGTTTCTTGTTGAGTATGCATTTTTTTTAATGTAAAAAAAGCCCCAGGTACTTTTAAAAGAGACCTTGTATTTCATTAGCTCATTTGATAGGCTGAAGGTTTTAACCATCTCTATGTTCTCCAGGTGCTAGGAAAAAGTTACCTAATAGTACCAGAAAATCACAAACACGCTTTCTAAGTTATCGAATCTCACTTAAATTATGCTATGTCAACATACACTGAAAAATATTTCACTTTGATTTAGTTAGTCTGGAGTACATAACATATCGTTCCTAGAAATTATCTCTGAAGTTCATATTAAGTCTCCTGGTAGTTTTCAATGTTAAATTTGCAATTCCCTGGCCACCACAGCACAAACTTAACATTCCCTCTTTTTGCCTTGTTCAAATAATTTCACTACAAGTGTGTGTATATATATACACAACCCCAATAATTTCATAAAAAGCACAATTTTTATAGATTCAGATGCATAGAGACAATTGTCATGTATAGATAACTTTAAAGCATTCTCTCACTTCACACCTATGCTAGTATTCTGTGTGAAATGATGGAATAGCAGTCTCACTCTTCAACCAGATTCCAAAGCTTAGGCTCCAATAGGTGAGAGAAGTAAAATAAGAAAAACATACCATATTTACTTTGCAACTAACTTAAAAAATTTGGGGATTTATTTACTTTCAGAATACAGGGTTCTTGCCATTATCTAACATTCATGGATTTTTAAAAATGTAAATAATTTTCAGAAATTACAAAAGAAATAAAAACCATCATAAAGGTTTTGCAGGCCTTCACATATATAACATTTTGAAATAAGCATATACATTTTCAGCTTCAGAATACGTCTTTGAGGGAGCAGTAAAAGAAATCAGTCTTTCATTCATTAATTTGATGTGAATACTTGAGGATGCTCACAACTATGGGATATGAAATATATATTTTCTGTACTAACAGACAGCTGAAGTGGATTTCAGCCTGTGTTACAAGCTACATAGATCTTGCTTAGCAGTCACAATTAATGACTTGTAAAACTGCAACCAGAAGTCTTAGTTGCATTACAGAATTTTCTCTGAATATTTGTCAATATTTGCTACTTCAGATATCTACAATTAAATTTCTGCAGCTTCAAAGCGGTTTTAAGTCCTCAACCCTTGGTTCTCAGACCAGTGTACATCCTCCAGGAAAAAACTCCCTGGAATGGTCTCTGCTGTACTCATGAAGAATTCGTTACACAGAATTCAGACTAGAAATTTAATTTCTGTTGATGCCATACCAGTCCTAAGAATACAACCTATCACAGAAATACAGATCTACATAAAGTCACAAGGATGTCTTAATGCCTTTTTTGACACGTTGCCTATGCATCTTTCTGTGTTCTGTATAGTAAGTTAGCTCAGGGGAACAAGGCAATATATCTGGTCAGTGGAATTCACACACAAACTAGGAGCAACTTTGTAAGTCTTCAGAAGTATAATGAGACAGACCTACAAATTCTTCATTCAAGATAAGAATGGACAATTTACCATTTATCTAGGACCTGGAAATAAAACTGGAAGAAGAAATATATATTAAGAGGCAGCTGATTGGATTATTCAGGAAGACTTTAAAGCAATGACATAGATGGAATGGTGCAGACACACAAAACCAAAACACATTTGGAACTTTTCTAGGTGATTATGTTGCACAAAGCCAAGGAATAAGTATGAGATACATCATTTACATTCACATGCATTTTTTACAAAACAAAATTACGAAATAAAATAATTGTTTACGAAATTTACGAAACAAAATAATTGTTTCTTTATTAAATTGAAGCATCATGGGACAGACTTTTCTGCTTTTAATATAATTAATCTCCACACTTTTTAAAAAGCAAATGAGTAAGCAAAGTGAAAAGCCACATTTCTCACTTGTCAACAGGTTGAAAATCAAAGGAACCTTGGATATTCTGTGATCAACAGCCTGAGAGATAAAACAGAAGTATAATGTTAATTGGCATTTAATTTGCTTTTGCAGTAAAGAACAAAATTGTTTCCATTTCTCTAAAGAATATGGGGGAAAGGATTCTGTTATTACAAAAAAGTCTGTTCAATTTGTGCTTTGTATTAGGATATCCAAAGTAGGTAATTCCTTAATTCAATAAGTACTCTGCTTAACTTACTTTGCATTAAAAAAAAATTGCATATACTGATTTGTTAAATTACAGAATAATCTTCAGATTATTAGTTTATCCCAAAATGGGATAAAACAGTTCTGAGACAGTATAGAAGAGACCACCATCTAGCTTTAGTGCTGTTTACACAGTCCTCTCAGAGGCAATCCCTAATTGTTCCTTCAGGATTTTATATTTTCACCCACTGCACTCAACTATAGCACCTTCCTCTTAGCTATATTTACCTCCCAATAGCACTTCAGTGTTATTCAGTCTCTTTCAGAAGTTCCATCTGATGAACATGCACACACTTAAGTTTTGCAGCAATTGTCAGAGAAAACCAAAAAGCTTCTGTTTTCACATTTAGAAAATAGATTGACTCAGCTGAATAATCTTTCCATGTCTATCAAATCACTCATCGCAAGACTCTTTTTGTGAAATCCACAAACAAATACAACATCGGTGCTTTATAAAATAATAAACCTCAACAAAAAGTAAACAAAAATAAAATAATAACTGCATCTAGCTTGAGTATACACAAAGTTCAGGGCGCTTGTTTGGTGTATTCAAAAGAAGGAGAAAATAAATCATTTTTCTTAGACCGTACAGAGTTGAAATATATGCTCACCACAAAAGACTTCTTATTCACATCCTCTTTCATCTCACCAAGATCATATTTGTGTGATGTGAGAAACACACACAAGGGCAGGATTTGCTAAACTGCACCTCCCTCATTCAGACCTTTTCCTTGTGCATCGCAGGTACAGCCCTTCTACTCCAGTACAAATAGCACAGCTCAGCGTGGAGGTTTCTCCTTTAGCCTAGAAATCAGTTGCTCAGGACTGAATTAGTCTCTCCATCCCCATTCCACGTGGTCATGTAGAACCTCAGAGAAATAACCAAGGCCTCCACAGTTTCCTTACATTTTACCTCTTGAAACACACTTTTTTTTTTTCTGTAGATTTGCATCTACTGCTAGGTGAAATGTGTCCGCCTAATTCCAGCAAGGTCGTCTGAAGTGCTCATGATTACATATGTAAACAAAGAGAACAGTGATCTTTTAAAATGCTTGTAGAAGTCTGTTTAAAAATCTCTATGTTTTAACGTATTGTTTGCACTCATTTTCATGCACTTTACACCAAAAACCTAATTTTATTTAGTCTGACATCCTGTTTTAAAAGAAGGATTATTAATGGTCAATAACTAATAATATTGTTATCATAACAACCTTATTTCTATGACAGATATTAGAGGAACCAAAAACAGACCTGAGTCCAATTCTACGTGTCACTGCAGGGATTAACTACATTGTAGTTCAATTCAAAGTCAGAAAAAAGCAACATTGTTGTCACATTTACAGACAGGGAACTGAATCACAGACAACAGTAAACAGAAAACTATTGTTTTCATCAAGACTAAGTCACCAACAACCCTTACTCAATGAAAAAGTCAAATAAGCTTGTACACATCAGCAGACTCAGAAAAAATGTAGAACAGATTTTTCTCTACCTAAATCTGTGCATTGCTAAAGTAATTTTGAGTAAGTAGTAAAACTTGACAGATAACTAGAACATACTACAACTCATGCAGTTCCTGAATTAAGCATATTAAATTATATTAGAAAACATACTATTGCTTTTCCCCCTTCACAGTTAATTCCAGAACATTACTTGGTACTCTTGCTAAAGAAATAGAAAAAGGTGGTCTATGAAGAGCAAACTTACAGCAAAAAAGACACCTCTAGCATATCAAATTTATATTTTCTGATAAAACATTGTAAATTTTCTCAAAGGACATAAAAAACTGTTTTCTATGCAAAGAATTCCAATGAACGAAACAGAAAGAAGCTGTGATCCTTCATAACATATTCTCCTCTTAAATGGTGAAGAAAACAAATCTTACTTGTGAAATTTAGACAGGAGATGCAAAAACAATATTTGTTTGCAGTTATAAACTACTAATAAAGGTTTTTCAATAGGTCAAGTGACTTTGTGCAGTACAGATGTAACTGAGAAAAGGAAAAAAAACCAGGCAACAAAACAGAGATTCAACACGAGCAAAAGAACCACTAACATCTTAAATATGTATTTGTATATGTGGACTATCATTAATTCTCTGAAGTGATACAGATCAACCTTTGCCATTTTGCAAAAGACACCTGTATATTCATAATGAGGATTTGTGATATGAGATACTTCAGTATTTCTTTCTTACATTTCAGGATTTAATTTCGGGATTTCTTTCTGACCTTTTATTTATGAGCAAATCCTGCCCCTCTCCACTTGCACGAAATGCACACAAACTTCTCCCACAATGTCACATTATTGTTTAAAACTTCATTCTCCTCCTCTATTCAGAAAAAAAATAATAATAATTCAACACACTATTTTAAACAAATAATTATAAACTATCAAATTTTTCAAACAGACAATGCATTTCAAGACAGAAGAGAGACATCATTGAAATGCCTTTCCTCTCCTTGTTTGATCACTGGACTAAACCTACAGTTTTCAATATTGGATTCACAAATATTCAAGTAGTCATGAACAAATGAGACCTCTGCAGATAAAAGCACTTCTATATGAATTTTCAAAATAAGGAAAAACCTGTCTACGAGCAGGTGCTATTTTACAGATGCATATGCAAACACCACAAAAAGACAACAAATTTGAGAAATAATATAGTGAACTTTCACTAAGGTCATGCTGAATAATATGATGTGTGAATTTGTCTGATAGCACATGAGGAGAATTTTAAATTAAGAAATGTCACATACTGTCTGCTGTAGAGAAAAATGCTGTTTGCTGCTTCTTCATTAAAATTTTACCAGAAAACTAATGCTTTCAACATTTAAGAAAGTTAAATAAGGATAAGTTTGTAAATGCAGAGAATTCAAAAATTGTACTATAAGATTTATGCTAATATTTTGGGGGTGGGGTAAAAAAAAAAAATCACAATACTTTAATTTTCTTATATTGATAATTTAGTGCCAAATCACAACACAAATGCCATGATAAAAGTACTAACCAGTTGACCTCAAAATCCAGGCTGGCAGTTTTCATGTATTCAGAACAATATATAAGCATGCAGTTTAAGTGTGCATAGAAATCCCTTTTGTGTCTACAGGAAAATAAGCATGTGCTTAAATAGCCTCTTGTGTTACTTAGCATAATATATTATTTGAATTGCTATTCCTATTTGGAATCTAAATGACAAAAAGGAGAAATAATAACAAGAGGCTGAAGAATAAAGCAAAATGTCTAACTGAAATAAGCATGTTCTTACTGCAGTCTTCTAAATGGGGTAACTTGGACCTTGGATCCAAAATCTAAGAAGCATCAAGTTGGAGTAAGAAATTATTTAATGGCAATATCTGGCATTAGTGAGGCCTCTACTAATTCATTTCTCCATGATTCAGAAAGGTTTCTGAGAAACTAGTAAGGGTTCAGAAGAAAGCTACGAAAATAATCTAAAGTCTAGAAAAATACGTGCTGCATAAAATTAAAAGTCAAATCCATTTATTTTAGGGCCCAAAGGTAATGGAATGGTTATAGCTTCACAGAAAGGTATGCATGCAGAGAGATGTGGTAGCATTGTAATTTTCTTCTGCCCCACCTCTCCACTGTTGTGAAACAATAATATCAAGTCAAATTTAGTCAAATTTAGAGTAAAATAAGCTGCAAAATTTTAAACTACAGGCCAGCAAAACACAATTGAGACGTTTTCTACCACTGAAGGTTCTAATATTGTTAAAATAAACATACATTTAAAAATATGAAAGGAATTCACAATGCTTTTCTTGTTTAAATCTTCATTGCTTGTATTACAAAAAAATATCATGATAAGTCTAAATCTACAATTAACTATGAGAAAGGATCTAACCATCATTTCCTGAATTATTTTCCTAGTTATTGGACGTGGTTGGATTTGACCAAAGGTTGAATTGCATTATACTGAAGTTCAATTTTACATTCTAAGACTTCAAAGTTAACATTTATCATTCTGAAGCAGTTAGAATACTTTTAGGTTTTTTATAGTTTCTGGATCTAGTGGATGAGACATGACTTGTGGACACGGATAATCTTTAAACATACTTACATGTATTTATTATCTGATATTTTACCACTTACATTTCTTTCTATATAACTTTGCAAACATATATATTAATTTGATTAAATCACATCTTTCTTTGTGTCTTTGAAATAAACTTAGATAAAAACTACACAATGCCATATGTACCATTCTCCCATGTTAAGTGTCTCATCCTTGTCAATGTTCTTGGCTATTTTGAAAAAATCTGCTGCCAAAAAAGAAATATAAAAGTACAAAATATCTGTTCAGATTTGAAAACAAGTTGTTACCTTGTGTTATAAATCATATCTCAAAAACTTCTGTGTCACTGTTCTCTTAGTCTTAATATGCCTGTGCTAGATACGTGTTACTCTGCTGTAGTCTACTTGCATAATTGTGGGGTTTTTAATACTGCTGGATCCTTTAATAAAAAAAAATTGAAAATACTAATGATCTCTTACATGCCTCTTCTGCCACAGCATCATCCTGATACATTCATGTGTCATTTGCAATGCACTCCAAAAATAAAGGCATAACCAGTCAAAATATTTGCATACTTCCTCATGAAGTATTTCCCACAGAGACTTAACAAGCACAAGTAAGCCATGATGAGTATGTTCACTTATCTTCAAAAAAGTGCTTTGAGAATTTCCTGGCATGTAGAAGTGAGAAAACCAAGCCAGATACTCATTTCTGGAATGCAGTGTTACCCATTAGCTTTCCTTTTCCTCTGTCCCTCAAAAAGGATAATCAGCTGGTTCTCACTTTTTTTCACAGAATTCCACATCTACTGGCATGATCCAACTTACCAAAAAAGCCCATGCCTCAGCAAGGTAGAGAAGTTTGGGGTTCTTTTATTTTGATGGACAATGTCAATTCATATAGGTCTTTCCTTCATTCCACTTGCTAGACTGGGAAAGAAAACAGATTTAACATCCATGTTAGCTATTTTAATTTAGATTTACTGCAGGATACCAATGGGAGAGAGGGGAACCATGATACTCTCAGGGTCTGATATTTTCATCTCCCAGCCATATGAGAAACAGTATGTTTCTTGCAAAATGAAAAAAAAAGTCCATACAGAAAGATCCATACTACTAGGCTACTAAATTAATTTCTGCTCCAAGTAAAGTAGATAGGCTGGTACCTGCATGAATATGTAGACTATTGTTTAAAAAATAAGCCCTTGTTTAATGATCCTTAATTTAGTGGAACAGTTTAAACAAGGATATTTATTTCCTAATTTAGTGGAACAGTTTAAACAGGGATATTTATTTCCTAATTGTCTTGTTCTGCTGAGTGCTCAGCACTCATAACACAGCAAAAAGAATTAGAAGCATTGAGGTACTTTTAAGGTTCAAGTTCCATCACAGAATATAGATATCAGAGTTACAAATGAAGGGCATAAAGCAAACAAATGAATTCATGTACCATCAGAATTGGTGTACAGAGGTTAAAGAAAAATTGATTACTAACAAGTCATATATATGACAAAGGCAGAGGAAAACAACCAACCCAGAAAATTAATCAGCATATAAATTAATCTTCTTACCTAAGAACAAATTGGAGTCTGAAGTATTGCTTTCAATATACTGGAATGCTAAAACTTTCTGATGGAAGAATACTGGCATGGTATGGCATAATTTCTGAACTCCTGAGATAGGCAGATATTGAAATAGGAGAGAAGAAAAAAAATTCAGATTTTCTCTATTTACCTTGTTCTACAGGTTTTATTTAGCTCATTAGAGACAGTAATACCTTAGACTGTATCTTGATTGGCTTGCTCAGAGGATTAAGATTGAACTTGAAGAGCTGTCAACTTTATAACCCTTTATGCCCCAAATATATTGGTTCCATGATGCTATAAAAATAGATCTCAAAGGAAGAGAGATTTGATTACAAAAAGAGGGTGATGGTGTGTATGACTTGATGCTATTAGTTATCTGTAATTATTCACTTTCCTTCTGTATAAAAAAGTTCTAGATTGTAGACATTTACTTACACATATTAAAATGCTCTCCTCATAACTCATCCTTCAGTCTATCAGCTTACAAGTCATAGGTTGGAAACAACCTGTTTAGATGTTTATTTGGACAAGCACCACTCAGTGCATTCACACAACCAAATGTTTAAAGAATGTGTTTTTTTATTTTTCTCACTGTCTAATAGACAACTTACTGCATAACCATTTGCCTTGCTGCTATGGAATCTACTATATTTCACCATACCTTGTTTAATCTAACAGGAGTAGTAATGACTAGGGGAACAGTTCTTTCCTAGCTTGACCAGATGAACTACTTTGAGGTGAATTCCAAACTGTGAAATAGAGATCATTCCAAAAACTTACAGAGATCCAGGACAGTAAATTTAAAGAGTGTAACACAGTATCAGGTTATTTGCTGAAGGTGTGTGGCCTTAGCACGAGTTCTATGCCAGAACATAGCAAACCCATCAAACCAGGTGAAGAAACCATCCAGTATTAGGACAGTTTCTGTAACAAGTTAGCTTTGTGATTATCCATGACTGATGTCAAACAAAGACATGTTGAGTGTATAAAGTCTTAAACAAAACAACTACAGTTAAAACATGATACAAAAGCACTCGCTTTCATTCTTTCTTCACGCTTTTCTAGTTATGAATAGTTTCTGGAAAAGATTACCAAGTAGGAAGCTTCACCCTTTCCATCTGCAAATGAAAATTTGAAAATGAAATTCCTCTGAAACTTTTCAAACCATTTAGGTTCATCTAGAAAAGTCCATGAATAAAGACTGATAACACTTAGTGTCTTACCAGGTAAAGGCAAGATAACTGCATCAGGCTATATTGAGAACAGCTATTTTCTCACCCTTTCATAATCCCTAACTTGCCTTTTGTTCCTCAGTTGAATGTGTCTTTCACTTTACTTCTTGAGGAAATACAAACAGTGACCACTACTACTCCTTTGTGTCTTTTAAACCAGGACAACTTGAATTTTCCATTTGCAATCACAAGTTCATAAAAGTGCTTTGATACAAATAAATGAGAACAGGCATTTAGTAGACGCAAGTTTTGTTACTCTACTTACAGAAATTATTTCCCATTACTTCTAATTCTTTATCTAGGGAAATTTCCATAGAACACAAAAATGGCAATACTTACATTTCAATCTGCTTTGTGTGAAATAACTGAATAAAACAGTGCAGCAGCTGGTATTGAACGAGTTACATTCTTCCTAGAAGTCTTTATAGCCCTTCTAATTGTATAATAATTTAAGATGTTTTTATAGGTATCCCAACAATGCCTCAGACACAGTGCTTCCTGCCCAAACTGGGGCTGAGGAGAGGAAGTCTGTATTATTTAAGCTTCAGGGGGCATTTTTTCTCAATGAAAACATCCAGTACACAGAACTTCTACCTCCTGGTTGACCACTTCATTGTTTTGACTGAGGTGCAGGTGGGACGGATTTACATGGCAATTTTTTAAATACCTTTTTCTTCTAATCTAATACTCTACTAGTACAATAGCAGCAAGCCAGAAAGCCAGGGTTTTTTTTATGTACTATGACCACGAGATGAAAGGTGTCAGGGTCTTCTCTCACCCTTCAAGCTAACCCACATATTGCTACACCCATGATCTGAGAGTCTCCAATAAAAATTGTTGGAATAATTTCATATGATCCAAATAACATGCAACCTGTGTGATTAGCAGCTTTGAGGAATGCCATTGGAAGCAGTGAAAATGCTATATCTCTATGAGTTCCCTAGAATGGCTTCAATTTAGAAACATCAGAGAGCTCCATAAGTCTACGATTTACTAAGATATTTACTTTTTAGTTCTTAAAAGGAAAGATCTCCCTTTGACCTTTCCTTTTATTTGCCTGACATTCTCTTACAATAAAACACCTCTGAGCCATTCAAAAATAAATGCCTATTTAATGTTTTCTGCTGCCAAACCTTATGATTTACTATACATATTTAACTACATGTTACTTAAAAATTTTCTCTTTCAAAAGCACCTACATGTAACCCTAGAGAGCAAATGAATGGGTATTAAGAAGTTACTCTTTGCATAACTCTACAGACATTAAAAAGGCTTCATGAAGTCAAATTAGAACACTGGTAAAACCATTTAGTGCTGTACATTGTTTTCAGATCAACTAATTAGTGCTTTAAAGCCCCCCATTTATTCAAAGAAAAGGAACTGGACATAACTGCATAAATTCCTTCTTCCTTGGCCATGTTTGTCAGACCTGCCCAGCCTTGATAAACCTGGTGTAGAATATAAAAGCTACATACCCTATCTGACCAAAAATTTATGTGGTGACTGTGGCCATAGGGGTTCATAACAATATGTATATATACAGAGAGCAGGGAATAGGCGTGTTCTTTCTACTGACCCCCCAGCCTCCAGCCACTGTTATATAGGACTTCACAGATCACATGTTCCTTCTGGGAGCATAATTAAAATGAGGTTCTGAAAAAAAAGTAACTCTCTTTAAAAGGGCTCTTTCACACTATCCGGTTCTTGAACAGTTGGATTAAATTTTATAAAGCTGTCAATCACCAAATTTTTGTTATTATATTGTGTACTCTGACAGGAACACAATTTTTTAAAATTACATATCATATTTTAGATGATTTTTTTCAAAGCTTTGCATTACTTTTATACATTTCACCTGATTATATTACCTGAATTAGAGTACTACTAAATAAATAAATAAAGGAAAGAAATGTGATTCTTTACACAACCTTTCAGCAGATTTTCTTGTACAGTATAAATCAACGTTTTTTATGTTGCTATAGCTCAAGGAAAATTTAATTTAGTTTGGAGATTTCTGGAAGAAGTCTAATCCTGTTTATAGCCATACGGAAAACCTAGAGGATGCTCACTTTAGATTTTGTATTACTCATTATTCTTACATTTGGCTATTACCACCATTTGTCTGGGTGCGATGACAAAATTGCCAGAAATAGGCAGATTCACACATGGTGCAACATGTCTCACTAGGATATATTCCTTCTTCTGAGTTGACAGTTACTATTTGCAGAGTTTTAGATCTTGTTTTTACCATTCAACGCAAATGTTTAAAAACGTGCTTGTAGGAGTCCTTTAGGACATAGATCTTCTCTCATGGAAATTAATAGAAAAACTCCTACTGATTTTCAGCCCTGTTACAAGAAGAAACCAACCAAAATAACTCCCTTGCAGTTTCTCTTCCTCTTTTTTCCTTTTGGCTGTCAGTTACAGACACAAAAAAAAAAAAAATCTATCAAAGAGCAGACACAGACTTCCTGAATCACTCTTTAAAGTTCATACTCTACATCATTCTCATCTTCTTCCCTTCCACCTCCCCTTCCATCATGATCATGCTACAGAACCTCTTTCATGCCATAAAATGTGTTCAAATACTGAGTTTGATCATAATTGTTTCTTTCATGTGAAACCCACATCTTTTCCACAACCTTTCCCCCAACCATCCATTTTTTCTTCTCAAATCTCCTTTTCATGGAAACTGGGCTTCCTTTCTCCCAGCCCATATGAAAATGCTGTTGCACATCTGTCAATATCAGCTGTTACTTAAGAGACAGAAAGAAAAAGTATGTTCCTGCTTAAAGAAAATTAATGTTGAAGACAGACTCCTAATTCAAGGCGGGCACAGGCACCAGTTAAATACACCAGGATATAAGAAGAATCACAAAGCATTTTTAATAATTCATTTAGATTACAATGTGATTAGACACATTATCCTTCTGGCTCTTAGAAAGGCCATGAAAGGACATTGAAGGCTGGCATCTTCCAGAGGGCCCTCATTTGTATAGACAGTTGAAGAAACAGATGGTGAAAATAGAATCATAGAATAAAATCAGTTAGAAGGCACCTCAGGAGGTCATTGGGTTCAAAGCCCTGCTTGGTGCACAACTAACTTGTTGTATGATGGATTCTATTGCTGTACAATGAGCTGTATGATGAATACCCACTGAAGCTGATGACATCAGATTCTAGTTCTATGGCAGAGAAATAGAAACTCTCTCCTCAAGATAAAACACGCTAAGGAAGTAGAGGGAACTATAATTCTGGGGAGATTTCATTTCAAGAAATGGATTATTCTTATAGCTAGAAGGAGAAAGAAATATTTTTGGATCTTTGCATTTTTCAGACTTGAAAGCATTTCATGATCTGTTACAATGAGTCCTATACTATTCCTGCCCTCATTTGATATAACATTAATTTTCAGAATGGAAAGAGATGTTCTGAATGGTTGATTAAGTTTAGACAGTTCATCTTTATACAAGAATATTAAAAAAATACAAAAGCAACCTTAAGAATAAATGCAATGAAAATTGTCTTATTTATTTCACTAGATTAAGACAGACTTTTTCAGGGTTAAAGGGGAAATTTGTATAATAGAGAAGGGAGGGAGAAGTCAAGGGAGGCAACATTCCTCAAAGATTAGTCTGTGAATCTATTCAATATTTTAGAGCAAACCTATGGGTTCTTGTGCACCACACCAAGCACTTGACCTAGACTCTGGAGTAATTTATAGCTACAGTCTTCCCATACTCATCTAGTCAGTCCTCTTCACCTTACTCCTGGATAAGGGCAGACTGAGGAGAGACCTCATTGCTGTCTACAACTTCTTCACAAGGAGAAGCAGAGGGCAGAAGCTGATCTCTGGTGGTCAGTGAGAACACCCAAGAAAATGGCCTGAAGTTGTGTCAGGGGAGGTTTAGATTGGATATTAGGAAAAGGTTCTTCCCCCAGAGGGTGGTTGGGCACTGGAACAGGCTCCCCAGGGCAGTGGTCACAGCACCAAGCCTGGCAGAGTTCAAGGAGTTTTTGGAAAACACTCTCAGACACATGGTGTGACTCGTGGGCATGGTCCTGTGTAGGGCCAGGAGTTGGACTCGGTGATCATTGTGAGTCCCTTCCAATTCAAAAAACTATATGATTCTGTTCCTACCAGATAGTACAGTTTAACCAGCAAGTAAGCAAAGATGTAGGCAGACCTGAGAAGAAGCTGAAATAACCTACTAAGACTTATAGAAATTATCCCCTTTGTGTTCGGCAGACAATGACTGCAATCTTGTATCCTTCAGTAGCCTCGCGTGATGAATACTGTACACACAAAAGAACCTGAACCTGCTGCTTCTGTGTCCCCCCAGTGTGCATCCATGAGGCTGGAATCCAATCCCTGTCCAGAGTGCTGAAATATGACAGCTGTAGAAATACCAAAAGTGTCCTTCTACCTTACCAGTGGTTTCTGGCTTAAATATGCAGGACATAATCATTAACACGAATTTAAACACCTAGTAAAAACATGGGATAAATTTTTAATTTCACACGAGACAGATTTGGGGGAATTTCAGTCTCAGTTTTCCTCCCTTATGGGATCTCTCAAATGGTTGGTTCTGAACACTCTCAGTTGGTTCTGAACACTTTCTGTAATTTCTCTTCAGTTTGAACTGTAGAACTACTCTCAAATACATCTCAAGAAACTTCAGATCCATGTACCTACTAACCTTTTATACAAAACTCTTACGTTTCCAGATCTGTACTGAACTAAGAATAAAATTGAATGTACTATGCAAGATGCATAATTCATAAGCTGTCCAAGTGGGGAAATTGAAGAGTGACAGGCATCTTGCTCTTAAGTAACCACATTTTGGGTGAACTAACTACCCACAGGAACTGAAGATCCAGATCTTCACTAACACAGTTCAGCATCTTTTGCTCTTGGTTCCAGCTGAAAGCTGGAACAAGAAAAGTACAAGAAACTTTTGTCTCACTGAAATGTTTTCAGCTGCCTTAACACTTTGGAGTTTTAAAGCAAAAGCAAAAAATCAAATTCAGTTATCAAGACCTATAGCAAAATAATCAAGATCTTCTTGTAGATCCATTTAGTGTTAGAGATGAGTTACTTAACATAAGTATTAGTCTGCTCTGTTATGATGACTAATGTTTTCAGTATATATTGCCTTTCTGTGAAAGAATTATTGGTACAAGTACTGTAAGATCTATAACAGAAGATTTATAATACAAGAGCCAGTAGAATTTACTGGTATAGCAATTTTAATACTCCATTCCCTCCCCCCATTGGGTATACATTAACATCAAGAGAAGGGAACTGATTCATCTTTTATGCTCCTCTATTTCTTAAATAACACATTAATGAGAACTTATTAGCTTTTCTCTCTCTTAACATGTAGTTAACACTTCCTTGTCATGATTTCAGGCATTTTTTTTTAATTTGTGTTGACACATCAAAATAATAGAAAAAAATATAAAAGCAAACTTAAGAGCCTATCATCGATTAAACTGAGAATCACAGAATCAATTAGGTTGGAAGGGACCTCTTGAGATCCTCTAGTCCAACTTCCCTGCTTAAGCAGCAGGTTTTCCAGGCCTTTTCCTCTTGGGTTTCGAATATCTCCAGAAATTACTACAGCACATAGCAGAAGAGTGTTATACCCATTTGCTCATTTTCTTCAAAATTAGACATCAATGACAAAAAGAATTTGTCCTTCACCTCTAGCATGTGTAGAATAACTTTTCCTGACATTGTGCAAACTGTATCTCAATTTTTATAAAGCATACCATAAAATATTCAAGAGTTTATTAAATACTTCCTTAAAGTTTAAAAGGAACTTTGTGGGGGTTTTATTTTTGTTTTTATTGTTGCTCTTGCTGTTTCATTTGGTTTGCTTGCTAGGTTTTTTGGTGGGTTTTGTGGGGGGTGGGTAGGGTACGGGTATGCTTTTGCCAGATTTAGGCTACTTCTTATGTAAACAAACAATTTTCAAAGCAATCAGAGAGCGGGCACCAGAATTCAGAACTTCTCTTAGTCAGTTCCTCCCATAGACTTTCATTTTCTATCTCAATAAAAACCTGCATTTGTATTCAACAGCTAAAAATGTAAATAAAAGATACCAGTTTTTCTGGGTTCAACTCTTACAGATTTTCTATACTTGATGAGCTGGAAATTATAATAAAATAAGGCTTATGCTCTTCCTATTTTCAGTCCTACAGAAAAATGACAAAAAATTATTATCTTCTGTGTTTAAGTTTTTCTTTTTTATAAGTTTAACTTGTGACTTTTAGACTGTCACGGAACTTAGGATTTCATATCATCCTAAAAGACTATGCAAAATCTCCATCCCAAACATCTCTATGTACTCACTCAGAATCAAAAAAAATTTCAAAACATACCAAAGAAATTTGGTACTGCAGCATCTGAAATATAGTTTGAAAGGTATACAGAAGAAAGTGACAACAAATGCCTGGTATTAGCTGGATAATGCAATAGGTGATAATGACATTCCTGGCAAAAGATCAGTTCATCTCAAACATCTGTTAGGAATGAAACAATTAAGAACAAAGCAGTTTCATACTGTGGGAGTTCATGCAGGCATTTGCTTCTGTTTTAATCTGCCATGGTTTAGACTCCTTGAACTTTATCCTTCATTTGCTTTGCTTCATTTTTTTTCCTTACAAAACCTTAGAGTGTCTAACATGCAAAACCACAGTGACTAGCACTTTTGTGAATGCTGACCAGTTTTCTTTAATTTGAAAGATGTGCTGAATTTGTCTGATTATTGATTAAAAGCAAACCTGGGCTCTGTGTCAAGACTGTAACAACACCCTACCAGAGAACTACATTTTCTCCTATTTTGTGAACATTTTGCACTGTTTAATTTGTAATTACTGTCTTCTTGACTAATGTTTTCCATCACCTTGCCCTTATCTTCCGTAACACCAATTTTCTGTCCCATTCAGTATTCATAACAGATTAGCACCCAGAAGCAACTACCCCATTTCACACTGTAACGTTTAACTGGAAGAAATTAAAGCTATTTTTATAATTTAGTCAAAAATTTTAGAAATACATCCATAAGAAAACTCATCAGATGAATTCTAAATGCCTAACTTACTTTTTCTTAAAAGTCTCATGAAATTTTTGCAAGTTGCTAAATGTCCAGCTCTGAGGGCAGTACAAAGCTTAGAAGTCAGCAAAAAAAAACAGTTTGTAGTCTGAACCTTAAAATTAAATGTCTTCATCTATGTAAAGAGGCTTTTTCTAAAACACTTGACTCCAGATATTTGTTAAAGGCATTATGAACAAAATCCCATGCTTCCAATCCCCCCAAAAAGAGTGACCTTGTATTAGTATAATCAAAAGAGGGACAGTAACTGCATTTATGCAAATAGTTATCAGTTAAAATACATTAGCAGCATTGGAAGCCCAAATTCTGGTGCAAAACTCCATCACACACCTCTGGCCTTCATTTTTTGGCAGCAATCTCAGTTCAGCTGTAGGGGCCAAGTCTGGCTCCACACCAACCAAATGTTTAGTCTGCTCACTGGGATGCACTGGAATATTTCTGGGCTGCATGAGCTCTAGGCATGAATAGTCTTGGTGTGATGGTGGCCAAGAACTCAGGTCTCCTCTGAAATTAATATGATGTTTATAAAATTATAACCAGCCTTGTTAAATACTTACTCCCTTTCAGAAGCAGATATTCACTCAATCTTTAATTTGTTGAAATAAGGTGAACAGTGTCCTAACGATTAAGCCCCCTCCCCCAACATTAAGGGCCTTATCAGTAGGGACAGTGAAAAAATGGTGCTACTTACAATGAAATTAAAGACTTCTTTATGTAGTTTTGTCACAGTCTAGACTTCCTGATGAAAAAAATTAAAATAACGTTCTTTTTAGCAAAATGTATTTTGTGTACAAACCTGATCTAGTGGAACAAGATCAGTGCCCAAGGCAGAGGGCTGGGAATTAGGTGACCTAAAAGGTTCCTTTCAACTCAAGCTATTATATGATTCTGTGTACAGGAATTTTAAACCTTCTCAAAGTAGCCAAGTGTTAGCTGATAGCCAGTTATTGACAAGAAATACACTATGCCAAACAGAAGAGGCAAATCTACAGAGCCTGAAAACATTATCAAAATTATGTAAATGAACTATGGTTTTGAAAAAAAATATCCTTTAGTAGCAAGCTGAAAAACTAATTTACAGGTGTAACTTTCAGTAAGGGTCAGAAAAAATTCATTCATTAGAATTACGGGAGGTATAATTTTCTTATAAATATTACAGGACCTTTAAAAAGTGTCATCATTTTAAAATGGACTTAAATCATATTCATTAATTATTAAACATTACTCTAGTTCTTCACTGATGTTTTTTAATGGAATTAGGTTTCCTCAACTGCAGTAACGTAATGTCACTGCTATCTATTTATAAACAACTTGTCTTTAGGTATAGAAGTGCCTTTTCATGATGGTATCAAAGCAGATTTTCGCTTTGTAGCAATACTTCTAATCTTAAATGAAAGTAATCCATTACTTGGGGAATGAAAAAGACAGATCTGAGAGTACCTATGAGTTTTATAGCATTCTAGATGCTCATTCATGATACTCCCCATGAAACAAAATCAGATTTATAGTTTTTTTTCTTTTTTAAAGGAAAGATAATGTCTTTATTTGTATTTTAAAAGGCCTAAGAAGTCTGAACAAATGATGTCAACAAAGAAACCAGTTGCTAACTGCTGTTCTCTCTTTTGATTCCTCTAAGCTATTGACATTAAACATTTCCAAGGTCAAGTACAGAATCCAACCTCATTAATTTATTCAATTTTTGTCTTAAATAAAGGACTATACTATCTGCCCATCTTGATCTACCTTATTAAGGATTTTATCTTTACTGAGGACATTGCATCACATTTCTGATCTCTCCCCAAATATGAAAACCACTGATAATGGAAAGACTAAAAAGGTATAAAAAATAAACTGACTTGCTTCTTCAAAAGTCTGCAACAAACTCGGTGAGCCAATCTGTGGATAGTTTATATCAGTATATACTAGATATTAAATAGAAGTGCCATCTGTCTAAGCAAATTGTAAGTTCTTTATCCCACTATTTCTATGCATGCAGGAGCAGGAATAGCATCCTTGTCTACCCCACTGGTATACATTTACAGCAGCTCAAAACACAGCTTAAAAATGCTAGTCTTGGAAAGGTTAGAAAGTCTTCAAAAAGAAGTTCTCATCCCAGCACTGCAATTAAAAGAGTGTTTACTTAAAAGAATCTCAAAGTTACTGCCTAAGGTTCTTCTCAGCCCCTGAAATATTACTACTTTCCAGAAAAATCTACTATTAAAAAGTTGCTATGATGAAAGGGGATAAAATTTATTACATACTCTCCAAGATAATGCATTTACCTAAAAAAACCCTAGCAGAATATATCTCTGGTCTGAGACTGAACAGTTCATTCTTCAGGGAGAACAAATACAGAACTATTATGTAAGAAAGTACATTAGAACAATTCCTCTGGATTACGTGCGTATGTAGGGGCTGAACTCTTTTTTACTCAATATAACACCACAAACAGCAACCTGAAAATGAAAAAAAATATAACATAGCCACTGAAACATAAGAAGGTGAACACAGTTTCAAAAAAAACTGCTGGAGGTAAAGTCTCAGTTCCTTCAGCTTTATGCCATCTTCAGACAAACAGGTTTTCATTCTGACCTCAGCATTTGTGTGCGTCAGCTCTTCCAGTCCTATTTTTGCTTCACTTCTCTCATCTAACAATATCAATGTCCTAGAGAGTTCTGCCTGTTAAATTTAAGTGTATTTCCCTTAGTGCCTTAGCTTGTTGTAGTAAAGAATTCTCTGTATTATATAGAGATTGTATAGAGATACAGGGTGTAACCATGTGTGTCAAACTGCAATAGGACAAGTTTTTAATTAAATGTCTGGTTTCAATATTGTTATTCTTACCAATTAAAAATAAAACCACCATAGGTTTATTGTCTTTATGTTGAGCAGAACAGACCACTGCCCTGAGAGCCAAAAGAGGCAATATGTACTTTTGTGAGCCTCAAACAGCTACTTTTAGGGTGGGTATTTTTGTAGACATTTGAAATTATAATTCATTTTAGGAAAACAGCACAAAAGCTGGCAAGTCTTTTATTAATTTAAAATAGAAGAGTAGTGAAAATTCATGCCCACATGTACAGTTATTACCAAAACCTAAACTGTACAACCCAATAGAAAGCTAAATTTTGCCCCCCCAAAAGGAAGTAGAAGTAGGCTCTGTGCTGCCAAGCAATAAAGTTGTCCTATAGTCATAGTTTATTAATACAGAAATCCTACTCTAAATTGCAAGCCCCCCTGTTCCTTCTCTTTACAGTGCCTGTAGTTTGCCTCTTTCTTCCTCAGGTCAGTTCTTGCAGCAGGCAACAGTTTCCCAAAGGTCCCCTTCACAATTGCACTTAGTTTGTTTACTAGAGACCCTCATTCTTCCACTGGTGAATATATACACATGCACTCCCTTTGCAGGTCTTCTACTGCCACTAAATTTTTTCTGCTAGTCAAGTAGAAATATCTGGGCAAAAAAGCCTTAGGCAGAATGAGGTCAGCAATATACTTTCAACTTCTTCTTAGCCACCATATTCTTTACTTAGACAATTCCTAGCTTTCAGGCTACAAATTACTGCAGATTAACAGTGCCCTGAATGGTCTCTATCTGCTCACAAAATGTTGTAAATCTGGCTCAACACTCTCTTCTTTCAAATGAGGGAATGTTATCAATCAGGTTTTACATGAGTCTCAAATGACTCCTCTTCTTACAGCTACTGTATGATTACAGATGGTACTTAAGCTGCAGTTCTGCCATACAGACTCAAATATTTTTCAGTCTGTTACCAGGCTGATAAGAAGGCATGAGGAGATACCCTGGAAGCAGTCTCCCAAAACACATGCAGGAAGAGCTCCTTCAGGGTCCAAAAGGCACTGCTTTCTCACCCTAGAGTAAACACTGTGGTGCATCGGTTGCACTTTTATGCGTACTTCAGGGAAGAAAATAGCCTTTTAAAGATAAGCATTTCTCACTTCTAATTCCAATTCTCTGTGCTAAAAGGATGATGCAAACATTTTGTTTTAAATCAAACAAAAGATATGAATCTTAATTGGTCCCTTTAACCTTTCAGTGCAAGTCATATTGCTCAATATAAGAATACACACAAGCTCAAGGCACTGCATTTTAACCCTTTAACTATATTTAACTGTCATTAAACTCTTATGAATCTGTATTTCACATCAACTAGCAGTAGATTGTGTTGAAGAAAAGAACAAAGTGAACTTTGCTAATAAGAATGATTATTGTAGTTCTGCTATCTCCAAAATCCACAAAATAATATATATATGCAAGAAAGCAAAATAGTTTACAACAAATATTTCACTTGACAAAGAATGAAGAGATTTTAAATTGTTCAACATTTTACTGAATTCTTGTCTGATGAATCATAGAATGGTTTGGGTTGAAAGGAAAGTTAAAGATCATCTCATTCCCACCTCCTGACATGGGCAGGGACACCTTCCACAAGGCCAGGTTCCTCAGAGCCCCATCCAGCCGGGTCTTGAACACTTTCAGGGATGGGGCAGCCATAACTTCTCTGGGCAACTTGTGCCAGGGCCTCACCATCCCCACAGTCAAAAATTTCTTCCTAATATCCAATGTAAATCTACTGTAAAGAATTTTTTTCATAATACCTTATCTAAACCTACCATCTTTTCAGTTTAAAGTAATTTCTTCTTATTCTGTCGCTACGTGTCCTTGTAAAATATTCACCTCCAGCTTTCTTTGAGTTCCTTTAGCTCCTGAAAGGTGCTGGAAGGTTTCCCCAGAGATTTCTCTCTTCCAGAATGAAAAAGCCCTCTCAGTCTGTCTTCATAAAAGAGCTGCCCAAGGACCCTGAATATCTTTGTGGCCTCCTCTGGACTTGCTCCAATGGTTGCACATGAAATCCATTGCAAAAAGTTTATGAAATCTGGAGGGAGAACCTTTCCCATAAGGTTAAGATCACGAATAAATGGTACTTTCTAAAACTTAGAGTAAGTAGTACCTATCTTCTCTAACTTGAGCTGCCTGAACAAGGACAGCATAACTGAGCATGGGCTTAGAACATCCAATATTGAGTGCACGTTCCCAAAGCTCTTAAATAAAGCAGAATTAAACTCTGCAACATAATTTTTAGCATCCTGCCCCAGTGTTCATCTCCTCCTTTTATAAGATAATTCTATTTATATCTAGCCAAAAGTCAACTTTATTCTTAGTAAACTTTTTTGTAGAAAAGTAAACCAGGCCACCTTACACATGTCAGTGTGGAATTACACCTGCATGGCAACAGTACATTTAAATAAGAAAATGCAAAACAGTATGTAGAAATCTCTGCCTAAATGAAAAAAGTCTCTCTTTTCAACTTGAATAAACTCACAAGTCAAAACATTTTAAGCACTTAGTATATAACATTTGATAGGGTAAACATCAGCTCAGTTTCAAGTAAATTTTGGCTCTATCAAGTCACAAGGTCACCAAAAACTCTCAACTTTCTAAGTTAGTAACTTCTGAAACCTGGTTTTACATCCTATTGAACTTCAATATGAAGCCCTAAGGATGAAAATGTACAGTTTTCAAAAAACCTGATTTTTCAGAAAATGCTTTGACCCATAGCTGTCTTGGCAGTATCCTGAGGGTTTATTCACAACAACATCGATCCATAAATCTCATCATTAGCATTATACATTGCACAAGTTAGATCACAACTTGTAAACACAACAAAAATTGCTGGTTTGTCAGAGTCCAATACTTGACCAGACATGTTACCTTGGGGTGGGGTAGAGTTAATTTTCTTCATAATAGCATAAAAGGGGCTATGTTTTGGATTTGTTCTGCCAACAGTGCTCTTTTAGATATTTCACACACATAGCCTATATTTTAATATAACATTTGCTCATTTGAAGAAAGCTAGTGCCACATGGGATTTCTGTTTTAGCAGAGTGATAGAAAATATACTGAAATAACAACACAGAGGTAAGTTACACTCAACCAAAATAATTAGCAGTAGAAGAGAAAGAGTAAATTAGAATTTGATTAAGTGAAACTTCCTGTTGTAATCTGCAGATATTTCTGTTTGTAAGTAGAACGGCCTGTCCAAATAAAATCAAACTGGAAAAGCTTCTAGTGGGTCTTTGGTATTTCAGCCCAAATGTACTAGAAAAGTAGAATTTCACAGTACAGTATGAAAATAGAATTAAACATGTTTAAGACCTTAAGGCCTCATAATCTTCTCCCAACAAGAATAAAAATTCCAATTTATCCATAGCTATGCACGTTCTAGCAACATACAAAATGCTAGAATTATCCCTTACGTGGTAAATTCCATTTGAAAATTTGCACAATATAAAATTCACCATGCCATTTTGATAACGATGAAATATTCACAATCAATAAAACACTAGGCTTCATTATACGATTTTTTTCAGAATTTCCATTTGAACAGATTTCTCTATTATTATGCACTTTTGCTAGAATCACAACACACAGCAACACCTTTTTTGTCATAAAAGGAAAGTAGGGTATTAACAGGTTTTAGCTACACTAAAGTAGCTCAAGTACTTAAATGTTTATTTTCGTTTGCCATCCACAATTCCACCAGTTCATTTCATTTTTAATGGGATATATGAAAATCATTATAGAATACTTAAATATAAAGCCTTTAGAAGCTGATCTTCCATCACGCTTTCAGAAATGAAACACACTGAGGAAATTTTGAGATGGAAGCTATAAACACACTGGCACTATTAGAAATACACATGAAGCAGGTAGACCTGAATTTGAAAGCGCACATTCACGAGTCTGCAGGGATGAGCACCATTTCATCCCCTTACAATCTCTTCTGAAACCAGCAAGTTTATTTTAAGACAATATTAATATGCTAATAACGATATCTTGGACTTCCCGCTTAAAAGACATTTGGAGAAGGCCAAGGTGATTATGTCTTTGCCTGAAGCTGCAAATATGTTAGTGTAGTGCATCCAGCCCTTAATGCCTCTTTCAGTGCAAACAAATCACAAGCCCCACACGACGCCTGTTGCACCGTGCTTGCTTCTCTGATCGATGACTTCTATTAAGCTCTCTGCAGCTTCTCTATTGTCTCTCTCTATTTACTCAATTCTTTCTGCTCAGTCAGGATGCATGTTTAGCTCCTTCAGGACATCAACTATTTTGCTCTTAACTACATCAACTGCCAAACTACAAAGAATGGACTTCTCACTAAATTCATCATTAAAACCATAATACAAGGGAAGGAAACACTCTTTAAAATGATGCAAGCTTCCTGTGATTAGGATAGTTAAATTCCCTGCTTTTAAACAGCACTCTGCCTTTAGAAACATAGATCTTAAGAACACAAACTCTCCATTTACAGCTCTTTCTATATAAATTTAATTAAAGGATGCTTCAAGAAGTTGAAGTACAAAGAAAAGCAGTGACTTGGTTGATATATAGAAAATAAAAAAAATCCTGTCCCTAACCTTTGCTCTTCAACTACAGGCTTGCTGCTTACTCATTGCTAACGGCCTTGAAGTTTTCTTTTTTATAAATTAAATTCTTTGAAAACTTGGTCATATTTTTTCCAGGAACTCAGCACCACAGTTCACATCTCCTTGTGTTACGCTGACTAACCACAAGAATTGTATGAACTGCTGGGAAAAGGTGACAAAAACTCTTGAAGTGCTGAGGCTTGAGACATGGAAGAGCACTTGACTAAGATAAACTTAATAACCCAGTGAGTAAAAACAGTTATTCCAAAAGCTTCCAATATTCAGGGAAAATTAATATTTTAAGATATGGAACTTTTTGAAACATAATTAAAGTGGAAAATCTTAAACTGGTAAATAAAATTCATAGTTTTTTTAAAATCACTGGCAATTCGCTTCTGTCAAACAAGCTCCAATAGCGCGTGGTATTTTCTCCCTAAGGATTGTGTAGGTAATTATACACTTTTATTTAGCCTATAATGATTGTCATTACTTATGAGCTACTCAAGTGAAGATACCCATGTGTTTGTTATGCTTAAGAATTGAAGGCTGTTTATTTTATGTCATTCAAACAAGTATATTTTAAAGAAGACTTTTTCTACACCGAAATATAAAGATGTGCACAATCTATTAGTACTTTACTGATTTAATGACCAAGAATTTATATAAAAAATGGTGATTCTCAGTCATGACTAGCTATTTGATAGTTGTCTTCTTGCACGACTAGCTCTAAGTGCTATGGGAAGGTAAGAACCTTGTGCTGAGTACATATCAGATCCTTCTTTCTTCATTAACTGCTAAATTTTCATTGCTGCCACAATCAACTTTTCTCCACAGTGAACAGCTACTCAACACCATTGAAAATTTTAATTAATATTTGAATCCAGTACCCACCTGTGGCCACAATTAGTATATAAAAACTACAAACATGCAATGCTGAACTTCCTGTTTTTCAGAGGTTTTGAATGAAAAGATATAGGACACTCCTGGCTAGAGGATATACTGTGCATTTACCCAGTGTAGCAAGCCTGCCCCAGTCCCCTGCACCTCACTGGGTGCTTTGTACAACCAAAGTATTTTTTTTATATCTTCACAGGTAATGAAGAATCTAATTTTCTGTCAGAGTGTGCTTAACTAAATGCCAGGCCTGAAGCTATAGGTTCAAGCTCCACCCAATAAAAATGAGCCTGAATAAAAAATATACCAGTTAAATGTCTACTGAAATAAGGGATTACACATCAAGTATTGTAAGCTTTGTGGTGACCTTAAAGAGCACTTGGTATGTTCTAATTACCTCTTGTACCTTACATGATAAGATTCTGGTCATGGAGTTCACAAGCAGCTACTATTTACAGGCTTTCATGCAATGACTCTTATCCTTTAGGAGTTCAAGTAAACTGAGATATCATTGACTGCTACTGAGATGACTAAACCTTGTTCAAATTACGTTTTGACTTTTCTTAAAATTCAAAATTAAGGGAATATGATTTTTAAAATTATTTTTCATTTATTTGCAAAAATGTATTCATTTCAGAAGCCTTTACTTCGAAATTCTAAGTTTCCAACATTAAAAAAAAGGTATTTCTTTTAGAAATGGAAAGGTATCAACTAATATCCAACAACTAGGCTTAGTCTTTTAAGCTTTAAGAAAAATGAAGCATCAACTTTACAGAGTCATGGGGAAAAAAAATGAAACCACTAAATGTTTAAAAAGTAATATGTTAAGAGAAAAAATAGCACAGTTTGAAAAATGAGAAATTTCCCAAATACGTTGAGATATATATATATATATTTACACAAAAAGATCAAGTCTAAAGAGTCATACAAAAAATTCACTCAGTAGCTACAATTATACTTAATCTTGGCCTGATGTTTTTTGGAACCTTAAATATTGAATTCTTTCCTAAAGAGTGTCAGAACTTCAAAAGTTGTAGATTAAGCATACAGCACGCTATTTTCTTGCAAAGCAGAGCATGGACTTGTTTGTCTTTGGTCCTTTTATTTCACCTCCACTGCAGCAACACAAGGGAAACTCTCTCCACAGCATCCAGCAGCAAGCTCGCAGCTCTTCTCCGCCTTTCCCACACCACACTGAGAAGCACCTCCATGCACACCCACCTGCAGCTGATCTCTTACCAGACATAGCCCCCAAGCAAGATCTTTTTTTCCTGCTGTTTTATGTGAGTTTAGAATTAATAGGCATGTTGTCCCTCAATAATATAACAGTCACAGTCTAGAGAACATTTCTAACGTGCAGAGTGATAGGGAATATTTACAAGTCTTGTTACAGAAACACCAAGTACAAATTGAGAAAATCTACTGTGTTATAAATAAATCTCAAGGAGAAAAAAATACGGAGTCAATTTCACAAATTTGAACTACAAAATCTTTGTTTCAGTTTGGAAACATGTTTGGCTGAAGGCCAGGATTTAGAAAGGCTCTCCAGAATTCTCCCACACTAGAACCAAAAAAAAAAAAAAGCAGCCTCAGAAACCTGCTTCAAACTTCAGTGAAGTACAACCTCAACTAACCCTTTCGATTACAAGGCACAAGCTCTTACCCTCTGATGAAATGCAATGATTGTTATAGCAGAGATTTCATTTTCAATACTCTCTTTAAGTAATCTCAGGGGGTTTTCTTCTTTCCTTTTTTTTTTCCTTTCTAGTAGTGAACCACTGCTAAACTAAATTACAGCTTTGCTAGAAAATTACTTCTCCAGCAGCTCAACATTACTTAGAGAAAATCTACACCATACCCTGTACTACAACATAGTTCCAAAATCAAAAAAAAGCCTATTCACCATGAAAAGTGTAATGCACTTACTTATCTCCATTTTGCTGTTGTTCCTTTGCAGTAAACTACCATTGCGTGCAGACAGAGTAATTTCCCAATTTCTGTCTTTCACTGGAGATTTCAACCAGGCACAAAAAATCAATGATGGTTCATGAAAAACATGTGTATGCTGTAGATCAACACTGGGACTTGCAGGCAACTAAAATCTATTGCAACACAGTAACAAAAAGAACCACAAGCAAAATTAAAATGTTAGTTTCTATCCTCTTATTATAGTTAATTAATATGAACTCTCTGCATAAGAACAAACTTTTATTCTCACGGCCAAGATACAATTTTTTTCAATGTATTGTTCACAGTGCATAGAACTACCATTAAAATAGTTACAATTTTTAAGTGAAAACACTTTCTGCTAAGTTTTTTAAATAAGCATGTATACACATATAGAGTTCTAAAAACATACAAAAACTTCCTCTTCAAAAGAAAGCACCACAAACAAAAAAAAATGTTTTTGGAAAAAGGAATTTATAGCTTCGGATTTGCTTTTAATAAAGAGTTTGAAGCAACTCTATTATTAACATTCTTTATCTGATTCTACAAATAAAGCTTCTTTTGTGTTAGCATATTTTGCTAGACTTTAGCATGTCAAAGCAGACCAATTTGTGAATTAAGTTTTTGAAACAGATACTTTTCATGTCTAGGAATAGAACAAAACGAAGAACTGAAGTACCCAACTGCAAAAGATCTGTCAACAATTCTTTTATAAAGGCCCATTCTCAAAAGGTTACAATTATCACAGCATGCCATTTTTTCAGAAAAATAATTTTGCCCCAGATAGCTTTCTGGCTTATAGTTTTGGGTTGGTTTTTTTTTTTTTTTTCCTTCTCTTTAAACGAATAATGACAGTTCCCATATCTGTAAGAGGAAAATTACACATTACTTACCAGTCACACTTCTCTCAACAACCTTAAAAGGACCTTAGATTAGGTCTAGATTTCACTCAATTCGGCTTCTCTGATATTTGAACTGAAAACTTCATATTAACACACTATCATAAAATCTAATAATAAAATGTAGAGGTAAACTCTAATATAATTCTTTGCTTTGAAGATTTAGCTGTCCTTTAGACCACAAAAAAGAAGTCTGAGTTTAGAGAAACTCTCCTGGCTAATTACAGAAACTTTTTTCTTCTACGTATGCATATGCTTCTCAAAATCTGTCAATAATGCAAAACATCCACAGTTTGGAGAAGGAACAAATGCTGGTTCACCCTCTAGCTCATGGCTTGACTTGAAATCCCCTCAAGGCAAAGGCAAGTCATTCGTACATTAGCATTTTAAATCACCAGGGAGAGCATGGCAAGGCTTTCCTGTTGCATGTTGTGAAAACTGTTTTTACAGAATTCTGCAAAGGGCAGAAATAATTATAATAATTGGTTTTAAGTTGCTTGCTATTTTTGGAAATTGAAACAAACAGACATATTAGCCAAAGAATCACAGACTATTCTGACTTGGAAGGGACCCACAAGGATCATTAAGTCCCACTCCTGGCCCTGCACGGGACACCCCAAGGATCCCATCATGTGCCTGAGAACGTTGTTCAAACACTTCTTGAACTCTGCCAGGCTTGGTGCTGTGACCACTGCCCTGGGGAGCCTGTTCCAGTGCCCAACCACCCTCTGGGTGAAAGACTAACTAAACCTTCCCTTGGGCTCAGGCCATTCCCTTGGGTCCTGTCACCGGCCACCAGAGAGAAGAAGGGATATGCAACATTTTCCATTTTTCTGAAAGTTCATCTTTTGTCATTTTAACTTATCCTGTCATACCTCAGGGTTCAGTCACATATTCTTTAGAAAAAATAGAGTTTTAAAAGAATGTAACATAATAAATGCTAGAAGTACTCTTACTCAGCTACGTTTTTCCTCACATTAGAAAGAAAGAAAGGATTCCATATATTAATTGTTAATATTGATGAACTGCTGTACTTCCTTGAAAACACAACAGGTTTAAACAACTACCATTTCTGGTAGCTGGCTTAACTCAGATTTTTTCTGTACACTGTAGACAACTTAATCCTTTCCATACAAAATTCTCAAGGTCTTTTTAATATGCAACAGCCATGAAGCCATTTTTCCTTGCTATTTTCTCCTGAATCATAAGTGCACTTGGCAAGAACTCAAAGCATACATGGCTGCTGACGCTTCATACACTGGCAGAGAAGGTGAAGGTTGAATCACTCTAACACTTAGGAATTGATTTGGAATAGCTTTTACAGGTTTGGAAAAAGCTGCTCGCTCTCCCAGCTACAGAGATGTTATACTATACCCTCATAGGCTGAAAGAGATAGAAACATACAATTTACGAAGAAAGCCATTGTGCTTCATCGTACATTCTATTCCCTGAGCCTTGGCAACAAAGAAAGGCTTGAACCGCCTTTGTGGGAGGATGATTATTGAATTGTGCACCTGGCATGCACAAGACTTTGCTGTCCTTCATTGATTGCTGTGGGCATCAGAAATGAATGAACCACGGGAAGACAGACTGTTCTAATATTTTGTTTCCCAGCGGGTAAGCACCACAAGCACCAAGCTGGAGTACTCCTTGCTGGCTTCAGGTAGACCTTCAGGTATCTTTTGAATTCTGGAAGCAGTTTATTTATATTCAAACCTCTTTAAATAAATACTGCCTCACTTTCAACTGTCTCAGAGTAACTACATCCCTCCCTCTCCCTAAAAAACACATTGTGTTCATTGTCTTGCCAAGGGCCATAAACTCCCTCTTGCTCAGGGGCTTTACAAAGATGCTGCTTGAAGTACTATCTTGAATTACTTCTTCCTTCCTCCTCCCCTCTTCAGAGCTGCCGCAGACTGGTCTGCAGTCCCCTGCTGAGCTCCCACCTCCCCCTCCTTGCACTGCTCATATCTTTCATCTTTCCCAGGGGCATCTCCTAACACCAAACACCTGGGTCTCTGCCAGCTGGGAGCAGAGCTCTGCCTACCCCACTCCGTGGGCTCCTGGTCACAGGCCCGAAGGAAACAAGCAGATGATAATGCTTCTGATTACCTATGGCAATATTCATCAACTATATCTAAAGATTAAGCAGCTAAGAAACAAAAACCTCTGGGGATTCATGAACAACTCAGAATACTAAAAAAAGGGCTTCAGCCATAGCGAAAAGAAGCTTGGCAAGCAAACAGAATTTATAAATGTGTTTTCTCAGATTATAGAAAAAGTGGTATTTAACTCACAGTAGCTACTGCAGAAAACTGATTGGTAGACCAGCTTTTTGGTTTATTATTGATTTTTAAATAGACTTCATTCAGAAAATCCACAGCTTGCAAAAAAGGTTTTATCTTTGAGAGCTTTCCCTTTTTTTATATAAAATACATTTTTAAATTGTTTTAAAGAATGGTTTTCACGTTTATTTTTACCATGTAACCAGGTTTTTTTCTCTGACTTTTTTCACCTCCTTGTAGATCAGCAATTTTCCCCCTAAACATAATGTGAAAAAGGAGCACTTTCCAGGTGTTACATTTTTATTCTCTTTTGTACTTTTGGACACAAAATCCTGGGGAGGATTTCTTTTTTTCCAAAACCACATTCAGAGTGTTCCATGTCAGTTTTACTAAGCTATGCATAGCAACATTTATCTGACTTTAGCACCAAGGAAGATTGTCTTCAGAGCATCTACTTCCATCACAAGGCTTGTTCACCAGGCAGGTACTCATGTGGCATAATTCTTTAATTTAAAAAACAGGAGAAACGAGGCTGTATTCCGGATCTCCCAAGCTAAACTCAGTATTTTAACGGACAAAATTACTTTTTCCAGCTAGCAAATTTTTAGGAAGTTGAGATATAGTAATGATATGAATTCATTTTCTTAATCAGAGATGGATAGTTTAATTTAAACGTTGCACTTTGCTCTTTGTGGTTTAGAACCGGTCAGCTAAGTTCCAGTCTGTAATGTGCCAGTTAACAGACAACAAATTGTAAAAGAAAAATTTAAAAACAGCCTTATGTGCGTATGACTTTATATGTCTAACTAGGAATCTGAAGAAAATCTACTTTTCATACTAGAGTAAAAACCCCCACTGTTCAGTCTGTGAGGAGAGAGTGTTGCTATTCCTGTGGTGAGAATACCAAAACCACTCATACGCTGTCATTATTAAGCACATCATCCCCTATTAACACCTCCACAAAAGGTTGCCTCAAATCTATTTTATAACTAGAATCACAGCAATATTTTGTAGAGGGTGTTGATATTCAACTACAATAGAGACTGACTCACTACCCAGAATTGTCTTAAATGCTTCTCATTTTCTTTACATATTACCTGCCTTGTCTGTGAAAACCAGATCAAAACATACTTTTCAGCAATTACATTTAAGAATACCTCTGTGGAGTTTTACCACCAATATGGCTATAATGATTACACAGAATACTTTCTAGAAAAAACTGTTATGCAATGACTGACATTGAATTGCTAGTAATAGGGAAGTCAAAATGCAGTCAATTCTCCTTTAAAAATCTGGTTTTTTCCAATTAAAATTAAGCCTTGCTTTAAAGACGTTTAGCCTTCCTTCTGGTTTTGAGTGGGGTTTTTAAAACAAAAATTCTAACAAGACATCATTTTTTCAGGACTTAATTTTGAATATCACCTTACAAACTGGTCCTGGTACAAGATTCCCTTCCAGAAGGTAGGAGAAATCTAGTTGACAAGAATGCTTCTTCGCAATCTAGCACAACAAACAGGGGACAAATTCAGTTATACTCTTTTATTATGTGCTTTTTCAAGCGCTCCTAGCATGCAACATAGCAAAAACAAATTTGTAGAGATGGCCAAGGATCTGAGTAACAGTAATACCTTTACCAGTTTTGTTAATCATGTCTCAGTCATCCAGTGGCTATTAATTTATTTTTATGTTTCTTCAATATTTGTAAGCTCTACAAACACTTAAAAAAGGGCTTGCTGCCCCTGTGATTACTTCTCTAGCTGGATTTTAGATTATGGCTGCATTGTCAAACAACTCATTACCTGTCAAATAGTTCCTCTTCATCCACAAAAAAAAATTTGAAGAATATAAAAATAAATCATTGTCTAATTAATTTCACTTCATTCCATAGAGGTCTTTGTATCTAGCATGTCTTGCACAGCATTAATAAAAGCATAGAGTTAATTTATTTCCTTGTGTTTAGCCACAAAAAGAGGTCAAGTGTCTGGGCAGTTCCATCTGTGAGTCACAGTACAACTCCTGCCCCTCTTTGTTTGATCCAGACTAACCTGAGTCCTCAAGCAGGTTTGACCAAGGTATTGAAGAAATGGAAATGAGAGTACTCGTGTCAGCCTGACTTCCCATCCGACTGCCACCTGCAATACAGGCTGACAATGGGACGAGGCACTTTTTACCCTTAAATAATCTTTTAGGGGTCGGGTGTATGAATGTGAAAACGCAGAGTTAGCACTGTCTGATGGACTACTCAAACCTCTAGTTACCTCTGTCCACAGTTCTGTGACTACACTGATTGTGTCATGAAGACAGAGGAACTTGTACTGGTGGGAATGGAGCTAGGGAAGGTCTTTCCTAAAGAAATATTTGGATCTCCCTAGGTGGCATGCCTCGAGGCTGGAGGCAGCACAACTCTGTGCTTACTGGGGTGCAGTGCTGAATGTATACTAGAGCCAAAATAATTTTGAGAACATTATTTTGAATAAGTACATCATGGAAAGTGAGCTTTCCTTGAAGTCTTCCCTTTTCCTTTCGGTAATCAAAGACATTCTCTTTCATGTCACACAATTATCTCTTGCTTCCTGTTCATAATTTAAACTTTGGAAGTCTATTATAATAATGTACACCTTTATCTTGAGATCTAATCAGTTTTCATTGTGACAATATGCAAACATACCTCTTTATATAGTAAATATATCTTACGCAATTACAGAAACTAGAAGGTATTAATAACTGCCTACGAATTGTAATTGATACTATCACAATTTTATCATCTTACATAAAAATTATTCTGTGTCTAAAAACATGGAAAATAATTAAATTTAAGCAAGATATGGGAAGCATATTGTGAGGGTCTTTAAACTAATTTCTGTTAGACAGAAAAAAATACTAGGCTTTAACAAATATATTGAGCACTCCCCCCTCCCTTGTTCTTAAAGCATAAGCCTTATTCAAACCTTACAAAAACTTAAACCTGCAATCATTTCCATCATTTTAGTTGATTACCCCACAACAATACATAAAATTAACCACATCAGTGAATAATCCTAAGGAAAAAAGAAAGGAAATAGCCTTTTCAGTATTATTATAACATCTGACTAGTAATGTTTCCATATGGAAAGTGTCTCTGCACTTAGAAAATATTTGAAGACAATGCTGTCACATAAACAGTACTTGAGAAAGAAATCCTGATGTCTTCCATAGTATGCCACAGAAAAGTCATAAAAAACTTATTCCTGAAAGCCATTTCAACAGAACACAAATATGATACTGATGCCAGTAGCAAAGACAGCACAAACAAAAACCTGGGTTACTGAAAGGGCTTTGTGAACCTGTATAACACCATAGATTTAACAGAATCCTCTTGAAAAGGTGACGAATACAGAGTCTGTCACCATGCAAACTCTGTGACATATGGCCAATAGATTGTTGGTAAATATTTAATAAAATGAAACATTAGTCTCTGATGTAAAATCTCTACTATACAAAGAGTCAGAGGTACAGCAACAAAGCATGTGCTATTTTTTTGACAATGGGGCTGTGTTTCAGGTTGCCCATGTCTACAGACTAAAATTAAAGCTCAGTCTATTACCACAGTGTAATACAACTCAGCAGAAGAGGCCTCTGTAGATTTTCTTTTTAGTTAAACCTGGTTTCTATGGTTCAACAGCTTGACAGCAATGTAAAAGTATACTGCTTTTGCTGGAACATCTGTCTTTCAAGTCATTACTATTCCTCCTTTAACATCTATACTGTAAAAACCAGAGGAGTTAGGGTGTTGGGTTCCTTTGGTTTTTCCCTTTGTTAATATCTTACACTTTTTGTAAGGTATAAGATGCATATGTAACACAGGTTTGGTGCTTCCAAACAGAAAATTAAAAAAAAAAATCAATTTGCTAATCACCACTGATAAAAGACTGGGTTTTATAGAGGACCAAATAACTTTTCCTTTGGAACTGTGATTGAAAATCAGAATTAGTAGTAAAATTAGTTTAACAGCTTTAGTCCCACAAGACCTCCAGAAAATCCAGCAGCTTCATTTACAACTGGAATCTGTTGCCAGAATGCAAAACCACATTTGGATATACCATGCCAGAATTACACGCAAAATTGCCAATTTAAATCCTAAAATCACAGATGGCTTTAAAAACCTCTCCTTTTAGAGATAGTGAACATTGAGGTCAGGCTGGGATTTTTTTCAAGTTTTCATATTTTTACAAATGTAAAGTCATACTTATTTAAGCATAGTCTAATTTTAGACCCAAATAATATCAATATCATTTCCTCAGTGAAAAGAAAAAGCACCAATGTTATTTCCTGTTTTTCCACAGCTGAGTTTTTGAAATACCAAATTGCCTGAACAAAAAAAAAAGTTAAAAAATGATACCGGATAAAAAGATCCACAATACAAGCTCCATTATGAAGACTGACAATTGGCAACATTGTACATGGAAAGTATAACCAGTGCTTGCCAAATTTCTGTGATAGAATTAATCATCCATCAGACATGTTTGTCTCGGCCCATTTGCTGCAACTACTTTACTTTCCTCTAGAAGAAGCAACTTACTGTTGAACAGACCTACCAGAGAAAATTCAGCATTTGAATAGATAAATATGTGAATGGATTTGCTGGACAAATTGCAGGGTCAGTATGCCTGTCTCAAAAGCTGTTATCCAGTAATATTTGGGTTTTTTAGACAATCTCACAGTTCACCATCAGCATTATAGATTAAGCATTTCTGAATTGTTCAAATTCTCCTTATCCAGTAAAGTAGAGGCACTTTTAATTTTTTTTTCCATTAAAAAAAAAGCAACATACTTTTTAAAAATAAATTCACCTTTCAGGGCAAAAATATTTCTTCAGGACAGTCAAATCCCAAAAACTGCAATTATATTTTTTTGTATAGTATTATAATCCTTGAGCACTCCACACAGTGCTATTTAATTGCAAGTCATTTTCTGGTCAGCTTACTTATTTCAGCACCTCATTATTCTTAGTCAAAATTTCAGCAAAACTTAGAACAAACACAAACGCAACACTGAAAAAAACATCCTGGCATCAGTTCAAATTAGTAATAACGTTTTGAACATTTGTTATATAAGTTTGTTTAATTCTTTCAGTCCTCAAATGTATAACAAAACAACTTGTCCTTCATGAGGTCTTCCATTATCCAATCATGTACCAAGAAAACATGAAAAAGTCACATTAGAATAGCATCTGTTAAAGTGTTTAAAGTTCTGCAGGTACTAACACTGATACTGAATGCAAACAGAGCCCACTAGATGGCATAAAGCAATAAATATAATGAGAAAAAAAATTATGATAGTCCTGATTTCTCTTATGGTGTTTACTGACTGGTTTTTTTTTTAATGATAAAATAGCACACACTGAGAGAAAAGATTTTTCTTTAATGAAATACTATTAAAATTATTTTTTTTTCTTCTACAATTTCTCTCTCTTTAAAGCTATAGAGGGAATCTTGAGGACAAAATCTTTTCTAAGTTGGGTAATGTTAATATGAAGGTTATAAATACAACCTCAACTTTACCCTTTAAGACTACCTATTCTGTTGCAACATTACTACCTATTCATATCCTACTCCAAATATAATACAACACAATAATTCAAGTTTTATAAACAATTTTCTTCACAAAAAAAAAGTAGGTTTTGTTTTAATATTCAAAGTGACTATGCATCACTGAAGTCCAAACAAAAGAAGGCTCAGAGGAGACTTTATTGCTCTCTACAACTACCTGAAAGGAAACTGTGGTGACGTGAGCATCTGCTCTTCTCTCAGGCAACTAGCAACAGGATAATGGCCTCAAGTTGTGCCAGACGAAGTTCAGGTTGGATATTTGGAAAAATTTCTTCACTGAGTAAGTGATTAGGCATTGCAAAAGTCTGCCCTGGTGGAGGCAATCCCAAGAAACAGTCAGAAAATGAGTGGATGTGACACGTCGATATGATTTAGTGGGCATGGTGATATTTGGTCATAGGCTAGACTTGATCTTTCAGGTCTTTTCCAAACTCAGTGATTGTAAGATTTTTGCTAACAATTTAATAAGAGATCTATAAGATTGAGACCTGGGCTGGAAACATTTTCCACCACTCAGGAACTTCTCCCAGTCACCCCAACCATATTCAAAGATACTGGCCTTGCCTGGCTTCAACCTCCTCCTCTCAACACACCAGTGCATCCTGCCAGGTCTCTTGCACTTGTGTACATCCACTGTGTTTCTAAGTCCCTTGATTTGATCCTTCTCTACCAAGGTGTACTGGGTTGACCCTGACTGGATGCCAGGCAGTCACCAAAGGTGCTTTATCACTTCTCTACTAGTGGACAGGGGAGAGAATATATAATGAAAGGTTCATGAGTTAAGAACCAGGAGAGATGATTCCCCAAATACCAACACAGACAGAACAGACTCATCTTGGGGATATTAACTGAATTTCCTACTAACAAAATCAGGGCAGGATACTGAGATGTAAAATAAGACTTAAAACCCCTTCCCCTCCATCCCGAGCTCTACTTCCCCCATTGTCCCCAAAAGGCAAGTTTACAGCTGAACTTCACAAGCCCAGGAGAGAACAGCCACTGCACAAGTCAGAAGAAAAAAGTTTCAGTATTCCTTACATGAAAGTCTCTCTGGAACACAGAAAGGTGTTGAGACACTGCAGGAGTTATGGATGTCGGGTGGATATTCCACGCTTTTGATATTTAATCTTTGGTTCCATTGAAATCTCTGTTTTCTATATTTACGCACTGCCTTGTTTCAGCACTTTTATGCCCATATACTATTATTTTATATTCCATTGATGCTATTTGTAACAGTGGTAAAGCCAAGACAGAGAGGGCTCCAGAAAAAAGGATGAGGATGCTCATGAAAATAGCTAGCCAGAGCAAATATAGCAAGTGGTACGTGAAAACTTCATAACATTAGATGATGCTCTTCCAGAGTGTGCTGCTTCACATCTGCTTTTAAATGGTTTCTGTAGCTGAACTTGACAGTTACAAAACCATGGATTTCCAGAGACAAATTTATTTCCAGGAAGCAGGGACAGCTTTTTGAACAAAATTAAATTATCCTTTTCCCCATACATATGTATCTATTCCACATACACACACACATATATACATGTACACACACACATTCCTGATGCTCCATATGTGTATTATTCAAATACATATACATATTGAAACTCATTTGTGAATACCCACCTGTGTTTATCTATACGTATTTACATATATATGTATTTTCATATCCTGGTGCACAGGAGGAATCAAAAATCAGGAAATAGACAAAAAAATGTCCTTTGCAGAGAATGGGGAAAGCCTTTAGGATAAAGCAGTAATACAAAGCAGGTCATTTTTCTTCAGCATATTGTTTCCTGGTAGTTAGGAGTTCAGTTTTTCAGCTGGGCTGTTCAACAGATTGGAGGTAACCAGCAGGCCCCAGCACTTGGTATGAATTACTAGTAACACCCAAATTGCTTTTGGTGCATCTACACAAATTTTGGTCATCTTTCATTGAAGTTTAATTAGCTATTCCACATAACCTGCAAAGCTATTTCCTATGCTATTTCCATGCTTTCCCTGCATGCTGCCTTTTATGATCTTGCTTCCCCTCCCTGTATGTATACATTCCGTTTCTGCTTTCTTTACATGCTTCTGTAAATTTGCTCGTTATTTACCTTATGCTGAAGTGTTCTTTTATATGTTAGTTAAAACTTTTCAGCAGAGACACTGAAAATAACATCACTCTTCCTGTGAAGAATAAGTCAGATTTGGTACCTTTGTTCTAGTCATTAGGCTTAATTTTTATAAATGGCCCAATTACCATAATAGATTATGGGTTTTAATAGCTTCTTGATCTCTACTTATAGAACCTCAAAATTAATTTAGAGTTTGAGAAGTGTCAATCTCTTCGACAGTTAAATTAATGCCTATTTGATATTGAACAATTTGGGGCCATTAACTTCTTAATAATTGTTATTACTATAAAAAAGGCATGATGAGCTCTCATTGTTCTGCCTCTGAAGTGCTGTCCTCAAAGACTGAGCTTATGCAAGCAAATTATTATATCATGAAACATGGCTTTCATATTATATCATGAAACATGGCTTTCATATTATATCATGAAACATTGCGTATTCATAGGCCAGTCCAGTTATGAGCAGCTATGAGACATCTAGTTACAGCAAATTAAAATGTTAGTGTGTAGAATTTTTTCCTTCTAATACAATTTTAAACCAAAAGCTGCTTCACAGCTAATTGAATACATGGGGAAAAACAGATGTTACTTTCTTTGATTACCTGTTTCAACCTTCACTGAGAAATATGTTATCTTATTAAAACTTTACTGGAATAGTAGATGATTCCCACCCCATCTGTACTGCTATGCCACAATAGCCTGAAGTTGTTTCAGATTTGATTCTGTATTTTAATCTTATGTAGCATGTCCGTTAGTTCATATAAAAAAAAAACATGATTCGCATTTCAACTTTAACATTAAAATTCACTCTGATACAACTTGAATGCTGCATTTGCAGAAAAAGAAGGCTGTAAATAATTTTCAAGTGTTTCTGTAAAGGATAGGATAGATGGGGAAGCCAAAACCTAAGTTCAGTTACTTGTACGCTACGCTAACTGGGAGCAATGCAAGGAGGAGAGAAAGAAAGTCTTTCTGCATCTCTTGGTAAAAAGAAGAATCAATACAATTAATGAGGCCTCTAGTAAAGTCACCTGCCCACAATGTACTCACAGTGTTTGATAAATTATGTTGGAACTGCAAAATAGATCATAAACCAGAATCCTAATTCTACCAGAAATTGTGAAATCTGTCTAACATTTTATACACAGAACTGAAGTAATTTTTAAAGTTTCAATCTGAAAAGGCTATTAACAAATATTCCTAAAGCTCCTGGAAGAAACAAGAGAGCTGTTAGAGAGCTTACACATTGAGAAGACTAGAGATCCTGGAATATGAGAAAGCTGAAGACAACACAGAATACAGGCTTCCTTTAAACTTCATTATCACATGGGAAATACTGTGTGTTCCATATATAGATCGTCAGTGGATCAGATTCAATATTGAATGTACAAAGGTTACTATTAGACTTTTCAATCTTTTTTAATTAAGTAGTAAATCACCCACCACTTTAAGTTACTCTAACAAATCAAAATTAAAACAGGTCTAAATTTGTTTAGATAGTAGAGAAAGAAGAGCAAGAGTTAATATTCCAAACAGAAAATATCCTCCTATGTCTTCATAATAAACCTGCATCCCTTTGCACCACTCAATATATTCTACTTCACAAAGGTCTGCCCCTGCTCTGTCATACCAGCCTCCACATATGTGCCTTCTTTGTCTGAGGTAATTTTTTTCATAGTAGCTAGTGTGGAGTTGTGTTTTGATTTCGTACTGAAAACGGTGTTAAAGAAGGATGGGGGGGGACATTTGGAGTGATGGCATCTGCCTTCCCACGTCATTGCCACATATGATGGAATCCTGCTTTCCTTGAGAGATGGTTGAAGACCTGCCTGCCCATCAGAGGCAGTGAATTAATTCCTTCTTTTGCTTTGTATGTGGCTTTTGCTTTTCCTAGTAAACCATCTTTCTCTCAACCCAGGAATTTTCCTACTTTTACTCTCCCCATTCGCTTTCCCATCCCTCTCTGGGGGAGTGAGCAAGTAGCTGCCTGGGGCTTAGTTGCTGGCTGGAGTTCATCTACAGCAGTGGAAAATTATCAGTTCCGCCCACAGCTGTAAGACAGGCAGGAGACACTGAGACCTGCTTTCTGAGATATTAAGTTTGGAAAGTGAAAGACAAAACTACAAAGTGTACAAGACCTCCTTACTCTCCCTCTGCTCTATATTCTTCCTCTTTATTCTCCCTACTGAACAGAACTTGATAACTGGAACTGTGTTGTGGTTCATGGTGCTCGTGGCACAAAAGGTTGAATGAGGAGCAAGTAGAAATACCCAGCAACTTTTGGGGCTGCTCCTGAAATATGTTTTAAACCTTTTAAGGAGAAACAAAAATTATCATGAAAAGTCAACACAAGTCGACAGTGTGCAACCATCCTGAACTCTATACATCCTGTTTACTTTACATTTGCCTATTTACAAGGGCTGAAACTTTGTGTTAACGAACAGCGAGATCCACTCAAAAGAAATAGACTCTTTAACACCTCTTTCTGTTCACAGTAGGACACACTCGACACATGTCAGAACGACACAATGGAAGCTATATGGTAACACTCTGTAGGAAACGATCAATTAAGATTGCTTGACTTACATCACAGTGCATTACCAAACTGATACCACGACAAACATGGTGATTTTTTGGCACTAAAAAAAATTCTCTGTAGAGCTGCTGAACAATACAGATGTAAGAGCATAAAAATTTTTCTTATAAAACAGGCAAGACAGGTATTTGTCCTCAGGGATACTGGTCAAAGATAAAGTATTACAAAATACTGCTGGGAAGAAGACACACTACAGTCATTTACTAGTACTCGTTCATATATCTCACACATATGAACTTTCAATCAGGATCTAAGTTGAACACTAAGTTGGTACAGAAGATGAACTGCTGGCTCATCACAGAATCAAAACTCAGAAAACACACATGTCTATGGGAAAAATTATTATGTTCTGAATAATAATACACCATAGATTTCATTTTCTGGGGTATCCTTGTTGAAATCTCCCTTCTTTCAGTACCCATCACCAGTATCTGAAACATGTCACTGTATGAGTATTTGCTAAAGTTCTTGGGATAGACAACTTCTCCCTAAAATGGGGAGTTGTGTTGTGGAAACCAAGAATAACATTTGTTTATGCTTCCTACAAGCAATTTTGTTAATCTGGAGCAAACATTGTTCCTCATGTGATCACAGTTTGCCAAATGAAGCACTACATCCAGCCTCATTAGGTAAAATCCATTTTCTTCTTCAGGCAGTACAACGAACTTCATTTGTTGCCAGATTACTCCATCTCTAATGTCTTTTGCCAAAGGAAGTTGGAATTGTCATACATCTAAAGGTGCCACAATGAAAATAGGTTGGCACGATTTTGTTGAGAAATTACTTCTCTTTTATGATGAATTTCCAAGTCAACACAACGAGTAGTGACTTGAAACAGATACATTTCTGATATGTTCCTGCCTATAACTGGATACTCCAGGATATCAGGATGCACCAAGAAATATTCTAGTCACATTGACATGCATGCCTGAAGAATGGAGGGGAATACAGAAAATTTTTTGAGATTTAAACTGTATTCCTTCTACTGAACCGATAAGATTAATTAAAAATGCTGATCCTTAATGGCCACAGCCCCCATCAGAGCTGTGTTCTGGTAAGGTCATAAAAGATCCAATCCATTCCAGCAGTATTGGAGGTACCATAAAATCACCTTTGAAAACTGTAGTTTCAAGACATCTTGTAACTCTGGAGAAACATGTAAAACTTTGGACTGAGAGGCAATCTTTGGCAAAATGTTACATTTTATTCTGACTTTATTTTTCTCCTGACACTATTTTTGGTACAAAGAGTTCTTTCTATTGCAAAAGATATATCTCAGACCCTTTGACCTTAGCAGAGAGTAATAAAGAAAATAGCCCCCCCTCCTTTTTTTTTTTTTTTAATTTAACAAACTGGAACATACAGCAAGGAAATAAGTAAGTGGGTAACAAAGGTAAGTGCTCAACTTCCTAAAGACACAGCAACTAAATCGACTTCATTAAAAGAGAGCTGTTCCTTTGTATTCTTCCTCCCTATCCTGGCCACTGGCAAAGTTGCATTATTATCCTATGAGTCATTCTTTCTTCAAAATATCTCTCTGGGTAGTACATGTTAATTAAACTTTCTCATCCTCTTTCCCTTTTTCTCTTACAGTTGTTAGCCATAGTCTTGTATCCTCTCTTTTCAATAGACATATCAATGGATATGCAATCTCCCATTATTAGAATAGTAGGAAGGCACCGACTATCTTTTACTGAGTGCCCATTGAGCATACAATTACTAATTATATCAAGTATGCCTTGTGAGTGCTACAGGTGATTTTAATACTAAGTTTTCTTCATCTGTCTAGGACAATGTCATCTATTGTGCAATGTTTCTTTGGTGGCATTTTAGCTAATGAATTTGAAAGGATCTCCAGTTTCATAAAGAAAAATGTGGAACATCTGTCCCTTTTCTGTAGATGTGACTCTGCAGTAGCTAAAGCAGCCTGCTGCTCAGAAATGCAGAGTAGGAAATAAAATGTCATTTGAATACATGTGATAATAATGGCCTGATGGCAGTGCCCTAGCCAAAGCAAATCCCCACCAGAGTTCTAGCTAGTAAAATCATATGTACTTATTTCCTAATTTCATTTTAATGAGATAATAGCAAAACATTTTTCACAGAAACTAGGTTTGATTCCCAACCATATAAAAGACACACATTTTATGAAAAGCCTGTCCTACAGAATGCATGGAAAAGTAACTGAACATGAATGAAATACCCGAGTACAAATGAAAGGATAATACAGCTGTTATTTATGCTTAGTGAAACAAATTCACACAATGGCTCTGTAGAAGGCCAGGAAGTTACAGCTTATACCTTTATCCATATTCTTTTAATGCCTAGCTCTGTATGTAGTAACAGCTCTAGCTTTAAGTATATGGTAGGACAGGGAAGGTAAAATATGACTGAAGAGTAGCTGCCGTGTTGGAAGAGCAGGGTAAGCAGAGAGAAAGCCTGAGCTGCATAACATTGAAGGCTCTTCATCTGAAGTCAGACCTTTACCATGGAGACTATTGTACAAATGAATAATCTGAAAGATTGAGAAGCCTTAAAATCAGGGCAGAATGGGAAGGTTGAATTCAGCAACAGATTCAATCCAGGCCAAGGAAATCCTAGAGCAAAACCAGGAAAAGGATCTACCTCTTGAAAAATGAATCCAGACCTCATCTAGAAATCCATACCTTTTGTATGCACAGACAAACATTCTGGGTAGCTATGACTGCCTTAGATCTGACTTGGTAATGTTCCTTCAAGACCTACATTTCTATGGATACAGTAATAAGATAAAGTGAAGGAGGATGGGACACTATATGTGTGATTTTTGATCTTTTTATTGCTGTCATGCATGAACATCAAAAGCGTTTGTTGGGACTGCAGTTGTCAAACTGCAAGCCAGCAAGTGAAAACAGCTGTCTATCCTCAGCACCAACAAACACGAATAGATCTGTCATCATAATTACAGCTCAGAGCTGGACTGTCTTCAAATACCAACAACAGTCTGCAGTGTGAGAGATGTCAAATAAGCCTGACTCAACTGGTTTAGAATCCATTTTTCTAGAGAGCATAATGACAGCCTTTCCAATCTATGGAAGGCTGAAAAAGCTTTCTGTCTAAGGAAGCCTGTTATCTCTCATGTTAAATATTTAATGACTTGCTAAAAGAAATCATTCTAGAAATCAAAAAGTGATTTGCACATTTAATAAAATAATTATGTCATTTATTTATGTGCATATAATTTTAACTTGATTACACTCCAAGAGCCTTGTTTCCTTATTACAGAAGTAACTGTCTTCTGATATTGCTTTATGGATCTCTCACAAGTGTTTATTTAGATACATACAGTAGCTCAAGGGGTTGTAATGGAATACTGACATTTTCATCCCAAAACTGATGTACACTGGCAAGAAAGTGACCAGAAGATATCTAGAAGTACGTCTTGATTTAGCAGTGGTCTAGACAAAGCTGATTTAGGAATCTTATTAAGAATGCAATTTTATAATGTAAATATCACACTGTCAGCATAGCTGGTTAGCAGATTTAGAATGAATATTACATTTCTCTGTATACCCTTGAATATGAAAAAGAAACAGGAGGAAAAGAGCTAGAGACATAATATTTCCCTTGGAACACAGAAGAAGCAAGAACCAAAATTATGATTATTTGAGTCAACTCTTCTGAACCAAACCTGTGTACTGACTTCCCTCAGGAAAGCAGATTACAGTCTTCAGATGTGTAGGCTGCCATTTTGAAACTACAAATTCTAATAGCTGTTCTGTAAGGGTATAGTTTCTCCTGAGTCTGGATATGCAACATAATTTGTATATGTGTTTCTATGTGTGCATGATTATACCTGTATTTATAAACAGCAAACTGTGCTCATCCTTTTCTGAGAGCTATTGCATAGTCAATGCTCAATAGCAGGCAAGCCAGAATACTCTGCTTCCCATCAAGCATTACATCTACATTCCCAAGCTTTTCAGCTATCATAACAGTGTGCCAGAAAATCAAAGCACAAAAGCATTCCAGTAAAGTTAAATCAATAAGCCACTGGAATTACAGGTCACCAATACCAACACCCACAAAAACCAAACTGTCTGTACAGAGGCAAAGACTTCTCCCTCTAAAAATCTTCTAGCCTGAGGGTTTGCACATATCTGACATGCAGGTTTGCAATTGCACTTTCTTAGCAATTGGTGTTTTTTTAACATGGAAAGCGTATTTGAATTACTACATTATTATGCTAATAGAAGTAGCCATAATTATAAAAGAAGCAAGCAAGAGAAAAGGAGAAGTAGGTAAAAAAGGGAAAGGGAGCAAGACTGCAGTTTATGGGTAATTTCAGAAAAGAATAAACAAAAAGAGGAATTTCAAATTCATTGTCACAGGACCAAAAACATCTCTTACTTTGATTTGATTTTTATGTATGTGTGTTATCCTGAAAACTTGAAGTATGTTCTGCTGAAATGTTTAATTAGAAAATGCATTGTCATTATATTTTGGGGATTTTTTTTTTCACTTAAAATCATCCAAAACAGGTCACTGAAGGAATTTGTAAAGGCTTTAATACTGACACTGTGCAGTAACACAGTAAGACTTCAATGGAAAAGTCCTGGTAAAAAACTGATAGTTACCAATGGATTAAATGAGGGACACTGACTGAAATAAAACCTGATGATGATTCCCAGCTGCAGATTGCAGAGTGTAAATTCAAGCCTACGTTCAATATTGTTGTCATGCCCCTTTCCACCCCTCTCTGGAGATCCCAGTCCACGCTTGGTCCCTGGATACAGGAGCCAAAGACAGGTAGGAAAGCTCTTTGTGAATTCTTTTTTTTTTTTTGTTTGACACAGGTAGAGGGTTTCTCCCTTTGACCCACAGCTCTCACAGAAGAATGAACACAGTTTGGTGTTTATAAATACGAATATAACTGTGCACACACAGATCACATAACATGCTATGTTGCATAATGCAACATAGTTAACATGGCATAAGTTATTATCTTAAATTCAGCTGAGTGTTAGAGATGCAAAGGAGCATAAAGGGAGCATGCAAGGGAAAATGTGAATTTAAATACAGCTCTTCAAGTGTGGTTTACATATTGTCACAGTATATACCTGCCTTGCAGATTCCATCAAAAGCTAACTGGAGCTTCTAACCATTGTGTAAACAATGCAATTGTGATAAGCAAAAAGAAATAGAAACAGTGTGTGGATGTGCACATTAGTTGGCAATTTGAATCTTGAAAGAATTAGCTGTTATTAATTGTTACCCTTTCTTGTTTAAGCTGTCATCATCCCACTTCACACTAGAAATCAGTAAGATGACAGGAGTTCATTCACATCTCTAAAGGCCGTTTTTTGTTTCTGGGAAATCTGGGATCTCAAACATCAACCAAAATGTAATCTCAGTATGGTTTACACACTTTGTTTTTCAAGGTTTCTTCATAATTTATGGGTCAGAAACAGAGAAACAACTTGTTTCCCTTCAGGATCTACTTCCAACTGATGATGAAAAGTTGCTTTTTATAATACACCTCTGATGAGTTTCATAAAAAGAAAAATGACATTTTCTGTGAAATATTAAGTCTGTCTGTACCTTTAGTGTACTCTAGAACCATACTGATTGAGGGATTCATATTTTAGGCTTGCTCTCCAGAATAGAAATTTGGATTTCAAAGAGGCATTATTGTTCAACACAGTATTCTTCCCCATGACTAAGGTTTGCAGAATCTCTTTCAAATTTCACACAGGCGTATGTGAGGAATGTGCAAGGAACAGAGAATAAAATACACTATCACGTATCTACCAAAGATGATCTCAAAATCAAAAAGTATCATGTTATTTGTAGGTACGAAGCCAAGGGAAAACCTTTGAGATTCAGAAAAGCTATTATTTGAGATATAATAAGCCACAGTCTCAACTTCTAATTATGTGACCCAGTGAGATAGATATCCTCAAGAAAGAACATCCAAAACCCATTCATCTTTTATGTTGCCCTGTAGAGAGAAAGGAAGAGAAAGGATACATTTCAATTCCATCCTGACTAGATGATGAATAAGTCTGTAAGAGTCACTAACATTTCTTAGATATTCTCTTTAATCACATACACAATAATGTAATTAAAGGTGCAAAAACACCCCAAAATTTAAAGTCTTGTCTAAAAAAGTGGTGATTCACAAGGAATTGAATACACAAAACCTGGTTTGAGTCTGAGTCATGTGGAGCTCGGTATACTACTGATTTTTGCCAAAGGCAATTGTAATAATGTTGAAAAAGATTAAAATTTTAAATATGATTAAACTCATTAAGAACTTGTTTTGAAGCTTAAACAGATATGGCAGTAGAGAACAGGCTTAGATGCAACTGTGAATCATGCCAATTTCCCTTTGAAAACGTGCTCTCCAAACACATGAGTTGTACTCCAGGGTCAGGAGAGTGAGCTAAACCAGTCCCAATGCAGTGTTCCTGCAAAGTGAGGAAGTTCACTGACCCATAAATGCTGTTTGCTGGAGTGCCTCTGCAAGCCCTGTCTCCTGCCAACCGTGTAATAACCTGAGACTCTATCTGCAACTGATAAGGAATTAAACTGAGAAGGAGGAATGGTTGAACAAATTAAATATGAAGCATTTTGGTTTAAAAAGTTGTCAGAAGCTTGTCAATAGTGATTTAAATATGTGGGATGAGCCACATCCTGCGGACGTCATTTTTCTCATCACTTTCTATACAGCTTATTTAGATTATACAACTTCTAGGTGTTTATATATAGATGTGAGGAGTCACACTTCCAGAAAACAGAAGATAATTAGAAAATGAGAGAAAAGCATCACTTCTTTTTTGTAAGAAACACCATTGTGACTTTCTAATAGAGTTTCTACTTCCCCTGGTAGAGCTCCCGAGCTCTGGTCTTCAGCTAAACAATTCTAGTTTTTCTTCTTTTTGGTAGAAATTGTGTAAATTATTCAGAATTATTCTTTTCCCCACTGTTGCTAAAGGAGAAGAAGCTACAAGTTGTCCTCAATTAAAACAGTCAACGCTTGCCTGTAATGTATACAACAGCATTTGAAACTTCCACTAATAAAACTGGTCACTGACATTTATTTCCAGAAAGATTTAAAATAGACTATGCATTTCCTCACACAACTGACAAAGGAAACCTTTTCTAAACAAAAGTTAGAAACAACTAGATACTTTCCTAAGCCAAAGGAAAAAGAGGTAGTATCATAAAATATATCAATTTTTCCCCCATGTAAAAAGTCCATGAACCTGTATTTTAGCAAGGTATCACTGGGTTTTGGAGGGCTTTGATTTCTCGGGGACCTGAACAACAGTTTCCCTGGAATGTTTGTTATTTTTTCAATACTTAACAATGAAGGAAAATATGCAAATTTGAGCAAATAAAAAAAAAAATCAGCATGTTGTTTTGAGAATATCAGAATAATTACTCTAGAAAGAAAACAAGAAGATACACAGCAGCCCTCACATTTTATAGTTTGAACTCTCAGTATACCTGCAAATTTGTTATTCTGACCTTTTGAGTCTGAACTTAATAATTCTTATTTTAATAATTATTACCAGCTTTCATTTTCAATAAGTGTTTTAATGAATTCCTCAGCAGGTGAAACATCCCTTTTCAAAAGCCCAGCCCCAGTTATATGAACCATTTAATTACTACATATATTCACTGGCTTGTTTTTTTTTTTTTTAATAACCGTAAATTAGCAGATCAACAGTCCACAATCTATTTATAGAGCCAGCATTGAACTAAAACATCAAACTTATAACCCCCTTTTTTTTCAAGGTAATATTGATTTAAACTGCTAGCCTGGAGACTTTTTAAAGTCTAAACACTTTATACTTATGCATTCTTTTGTTTAAGTATCATTATACCATCCCAAAAAAGTTCTGACTTAACAGTGTGGTGGAAAAAAGCATGCTTAAGAATTAACTGTTTTGTACAACACTAGGGAAAGTTTTTGCACAAAATTGGATATCCTTTCATGGTTTTCATTGGAAATCAGATAAATACTAAGGCAAAAGAGCATATCCAGCAACCACATGTCCAATTGATTCCAAGTGGCAAGACCTAGTCTAAGACAGAATAGTATTAGTATATTAGTCAATTTTTTTCCTAGTTCAGTTCATCTATGCCTGTAGTCACAGTGTCCCATGAGTTCCAATATATCACAGTGGACTTTCAGTGGAGGAATGAAATATAATTAACTTTAGGCAGATATTGCTGAAACAAGTCTGCAAATACAAACATAAAGCAAATATTAATAGATCTATCTAATCCTGTCTAGGATAGTACTTTCAACGAAAATGTTCAAAATAGTATACTTCAACTAAATAACTACATAACATTGAATAAACAATTCCTTATATAGAATAGACCTCAAAATAGAATGTCTTGTTGATGTCAATTTTCTAATTTCATTCAGTGCTAATAATCTTATAATTGACAAGGTGCAAATAAGTATGTTTTCCAATGCTTCATTTAGCTCTGCAACAAGCTCTAGGTTTCCTAAGTATCTTAAGGACAAAAAGATAATATCATGCCAATAGATATTAAAAAAAACACTTTTTTTTAATGACATAAATCAGTACTAAGATGAAAGATTACTCCTGAATCACAGCACATTTTATTAACAATGTGCTCATGAAGAATACAGTGTTTATTGTTCCCTCTGAAATTTTCATCTGTTGACAGCCAGTCTTGGAAAGAAAGTATTCTTTTTACCTTCCCAGATGCACTCTTAAAGCTACCTGCAGCTTCCATATCAAAATCACTTAGGGTAAGTGCATAAAAGCAGAGATGGCACACAGTATCTTTTCTCCAAGTGAGTGCTCCAGACACCGCACTAAGCAGATTGCCTCCTTTTGAATACTTGCTTTCATTTGCCCTTAAAACAAAACAGATCTTCAATTACAGATCATTAGCAAGGTGCTGCAGAGTGCTGGGAGTGAAGTTCTGGCTGCCTGCTTTCCAGAAGCTGGACATCTAGATCTGAAGCAAAAATTACACTCTACAACTTTCTACGTGAATGAGTGTACCAAAAACTGGACTTGAGGATCATCAGCTAAAAAAAAAAAGCAGAAATTGTGATAAGAACTCAGTTCTTTGAAAGAAAACGACTGGCATTGTATTGCTTGTGCAATTGTACACTGCATAATCCTTCTTGAAGCCCTGACAGAAATATCACTAAAAAGATTTCAGAACCTGCTCTGTCCTTTATATTTCCTTTGCTAGTGAAGCAGGTCCCACACTGTGATTCTGCCTAATCTCTTTGTGTTATGATGCAAAATATAGCATTCTACATTCCATTTACAGTTAAAAGTTGCAGGCTGTAGCCTTTAAAAGCTTGAAAACTTCTCTAAATAATTGTGTCTTTCTTTTACTCCACATCTTTTTTGATTCCACCTACATAATTTCTCTTGGTGTTGACCAGTACTACATGTTCATAGTAATGCATGTATAGGCACAGCTGCAATAGACATAGTAAAATAACAAATAATAAACAAAAATAATAATAAACAATTGTTAGTGACCAAATGATATTTTGTAATGATGCCAAAGTCTAACTGACCTGGCACAAAGCCTGAATCATCTTCATATTACATCTGATATTCTCTTGCCCACTACAGTGAATGATTTCTTTCCTTACCTGCTCTCCTATTCAACAGAGAGCTTAGGAAGGGTAGGCAGCACATGATACTGTGATACAAATAACAAAGTAGAATACATCAATGGAACCAGAAGCAAAAGTAACCTCATGGTGCTGATTCACGTCATAGATGCCAACAACTCAAAAAGTTGTCGTTCATGAGTTTGTAAAAAAAAAAAAAAATAAAAGAAAAAAGAGTTTTGGCCCCTACTTCATGGCTGCATGACAGTAATTTAGTAATTCTTGATATAAAAGTTTGTCAGATGCATATTCCAGGCAATACCTCCTCCCCCTCGTTGAATCATACAGGCTGTGTCCTAATCAAATTATATTTTTGAAGTGTTTCCTCACTGAATCCCACAAGATTGTTTCTCATATTTTCCCCCACACATGCTTTTGAAACTAGCTATCCTGAGGCTGCCAGCAGAACCTTCTTTCTTCTCTCTCTCTCTCCCCTGCCCCCCACTTTCCTTTTTTTGAGGGGGGGAGGAAAAGAGTCATAGTTACGCTCGTCATTTTTCAGTCCTTCACAATCTGCCCTCTCAGCTGATAATATCTAAAAATATCAGGAAGACCAATGTTTATTTCTGTCATTTCACGAGTATGCCTGGTTTGTTTTTTTTTTTTTTCATAACAGAGTCTCCATCTATTAACATCAGGAATACCCTTGTGTTAAGATCTTTTGTGTCCTGTTAATTGGACTCTCAGTGACCTTCCCTAATATTTATGAGGAGGCTCACTGATCTCTTCCAGCAAATACAAATGAAGGGTCCCCCTTACAGTCAGAGACAGAAGGCTTGCTGGAGAGCAACACAGTAGAGACATGGAATCTCTCACCTAAGCTGCTGCCATTTGCTTCCACATCATTACTCAGTGATTAATACACAAGAACAAAACATTATGTCCTTGGCTGCCCACTGGCTACCCCTGCTTATCACAAACCAGTTACATCATACCCTGTTTTTTATTTACAATAGACTCACTGTTGTATTTTGAATTATTTCCAGTTGTATTCCAAGAGTTGTTCTCTGTGCATTATAATAACCCTCTACCACCTGCTTCTTCCCAAACTGGCTTGCAAGATGACACTTATTTCTCTTGTGCCCAAACACTTGATAAAACAGGTTTCATTGTTGGGCTACAGCCCAGTGCTTTCCAGAACTTTTTCTGATGTTCTAGCAGTATAAAGCAGTTGACAGCAGCTGGTTACCCAGATCTGCATCCTCAGTACTCCCATAATTCCTGGCACAGAAACTGCAAGGGGAGCCAGGGTCACAGGAAGAGATGACCAGGGAAGGCTGAAATCCAGTTGTAAGCCTAGCAGGCTTGTGGGATTCACTGTGCAAATGTATAATTTGAGTGAAACACATCCACCATATAGAACCCAGTGGGCAGAAGGTATTGCCTGGCCTCTGGAACCATGCAGCAAAGGAAACAGGTGACCCACACACAAGTGAAGGCAAAGTTAGGGTGGCTTTTATTAATACATGGGTTTAAACTACTTTCCAGCAGATCTCATGTCCTGGGTAAAATCAAAGACAGCCTCCATGGACTCCTGTCCTGGCATAGCACTGATCACAACCAGTCTCTCAGTAAACATGTCTAAAAACACCTCTTACTACTGAGGGCTGGATTGCAGCTGCCACTTCAGCTCAGGCTGGTTCCACCTCGCCTTCTTTCTCATCACAAATAAGTGTTGCTTAGAAAAGACGTACCGTACAAATGATAGATCATATTGAGCCAAGGAAGCATGAACCCTAGCTCTGTGATCTTTACCTCTCTGTGCCTCCAGTTCTTCTCTCCATCCCACCATGGGGGTAGAGGGATGGGTTGGGAGAGATGAGCAAGTGGCACAAAGCCTGCAGAACACCAAATTGGGGAACACCATTCCTAAACCACAACTATGTATCTCAATTTCTTGGGCATTATGAATTACACTGCACATGTTCCTAGCCTTCTTTATAACCTTCACAGATGTACGCTTTATCCTCACACCAGTAGTAATTCTGTATCTTTCAATCTAATTGAGTTTTTCTGTATATCTCTCATTTAGGCCATGACTACATCAGGCCTAAATCTTACCAGTGGCATCTGGGTTTTAAGTCAAACACAGAACAGGATGAGACCTCCCAAAAAATCCAAACAAATTCTCAATTACCACTCCTAATATCAGGGAAATTGCAGGCACCCATACATTCCATCCTGGTCTTTGTCTGTCAAATTGAAAATGAAGGCAAGACCCATCAGTTTGCCAGCTAAATTACACTAGAACTCTTTCTGAGCAGCTGGAATAGAGACAGGCAAGAAAACTGTGTCAGTGATATTAGATGGATGCTAAAGAAGCAGTTAGGCCTATCCAGCCTAGACATACAGAATTGATGAGAGGATCCAGTAGCAGGGACAGAAACAGAAAAGAAGGGAATAAGCATTAAGGAGGCTAGACAAGGATGGAAAACTAGCTGTCTAAATTACTGTTCATTGTCAGGATTAGGAAACATAACCTGGCCTATCAAAATTGCACCATGACTAACAGACAGAGAGGTAATCTGGAGAGATATTGACAATACTTGTGTAGGTCAACTTGGAGAAAAATCTGTGCACACTCTAAAAAAGAAAACAAAATATTACGATTAAAATAATCTTAGGTCTAATTTAATTAACAAACAGTAAGTGAGAAAGTCTCTGAATGAACTCTGTATGAGTGTACCAAATAACAACTTGACCAAAAGAATAGGAAAAAAAAAAGATAAGACGAGGCAAATTGCACAAAATCCTTATATAGGGTTTTTTTTACCCCACTGCTACTGCCCATATCTTTACATCACTCACCACTACAGATTTTTTTTCCCAACTGTGTCACATTAAGTTACAAGTATACATGAAATATAATACCTATCCCTTATCTCAGCATGTATGTTCAGCTAAAGCTATTATATTCAGGAAAGGACACATGAGAAGGTACTAATGTGCAGATACAGAGATTAAACCTGTGGGTTTGTATGCTCAGTCCACTCTACTATGCTGCCTCACTCTGAGTTATTACATCATTTGATCTACACTCGAGGCAAGCTATTGCATCGATTTAACATTTGTGTATTTATACCACATCTAAAAATACCTGTAAACATATGTACATAAATACTGTATCCAACCTGCCCATCAGCCCCAGTCACCTCCCACCTCCTGCTCACTAATAGCACAGTCCTGCATCACCTCCCACTCAGCTGAGCGATCCTGTGCTAGCTGCTTTCGACATACTCTCAGCTATATATACTTGTGAGCACGATAAAATCCTCCTGCAAAGTAAAGACAACATCTATTTTGCAAGAGTTACAATGTATTTTGGAGTCACTCTGATGCTCTGAGGTTTTTTACACTGTATTATGTGCTAAATTTGCATATACAAGTATGTCTGCAACTCATCTAGTTTGAAAAATTATATACCGCTAAGACAAAAACAAACAAACAAACAAACCCAACCAACCAAAAAGAAACAACAGGGAGGGGGGAAAAAAAGGCCACATTTAGGTAGGCAAAAATATTTCTTCTAGCATAATAATTACATCTTGATAATCCTGATCTACCAATAAACCTTACTAAGAAAATGAATGCAATTATGCTTTATTACATAGAGATAAACTTCTCAGAGTAACTGTATTCTACTGTGGAAAGACAGCCTTGATTACTTGTATATGTTCTGTATCAGTGGCTAAATGCAATCTTGGTTAGGAATTCCCAGTGTTACTATACCATCTCTCCACTCCTAATGCAGTGCAGAGAATGATTTTCACATGATGCAAATTTTCCATTTTCTCTTGCTTTTCTTCTGAGGTTTTTCAGTTGTTTACTATTTCATCTTACTGCAAAGAGTATTTAATGATTCAAGCTGATTTTTCTTCCTTAATTTCTTCCAACCAGTCTAAAATAAGAAATCCCTTATCTTGGCATTTGTCCTTTTCAAGTGCATGTTAACAAATATCATAGCCTTTTTGCTCCATACTTTTTATTTGGACAAGTTATATGTAGCAATTCCTTTTCATAGTCAGCCTTATTGCCTTAATCTCTAACTTGTCTTTGAATTAGGGCTTAATACTTCTGGGATATTCTTTCAATTTAAAAAGCTTGGCATTCCTGTTCTTATGGAGTTAAAAGGTGCTCATGGTTCATGGGGTGTAGCTGTAGATACAGAAAAGTTTTTAAAAATTTCAACACAAGTTAGGCTTCAGATCCTTTTAGAAGAGTTTGCAAATGCATGTGGGCTCCAACATTTTGGAGTTACATGGATTTTACTTGGTGCAAAATGGTGTTGTTTATAAGAAGTTTAACAAACTCCCTGTGACTGATGGAATGGCATGATTGCCACATGAACACTGTGATTAAGAGATGATCCATCACTCAAGTCTAGAATACCATTTTTGTATTCCCACAGGACACAAGGAGTACTCTGAATATTTCTGGAGGCACTGAAATTTTCAGAGAATTGAATCTTTATGTATACCTGCTAAATGGTATTCTTGGGTTCTGGCAAGGGCAGGAGGAATTTCCTCCTGTCGCCATTCCCCTTCAGCAGTCTTATTGTCAGTTTGTTGAGTGATATACTGCATGTCCTAGACAAAAATGACTCCTTACAAGAAAAAACCTCTCTTGCCAAGCAAAAGAAAAACACAGCTAAACTTTTAACACTCTATACTTAAACAGTTTAAAATACCTAAATATTTTCTGAGAACAAGACTGGGATTACACCAGTATATCTGCACCCCTGAAGAGCAAGCAATGGTGTTCAGCTGAACTTTAGACAGCTATTTTAAAAACACAAATTAGTTGAATTGTAATATTACTCAACATGACCTTATTTCCAACCAGGGAGCCTTTATTCAAGTTTTTGTTTCATTCGAATTTTGAGGTGTCAAGTTTCCAGGTATCAGAAATTACCAAGAAAGCTAACAAAAATACATTGTGAGTCAAAAAAATACCATAACTATCTGCAGTTAAAAAAGAAAATAAAATACATTGAGGTTCTTAGTTTAATCTTCTTTCCTGCTTCTCCTAAGAGCTCAACTAATTAGCTGCCATTTATAGGGGTCCAAGTACAGGCCTGCAGGATACCAGACCTGATAAAACCAAGGCATTTTCTGAAGATTTGAGCATGAATCATAAGGCCATATGAAGTGGCATGAAAACAAAGTACACATTCCGACATAGGAGGCAAAAAGTCTAGGAAAGCATTTTAATTATGTTTATGCTTTCAGTGAACATAATAATAAGTACAGACAAGCAAGTAGGCAGCAACAAAACTCATGGGGATTATGTGCAAACTGCTGTAAAGTTAAACTAATTAATTAAGTGCAATTGATATTCAGTTGCATTATCCTCAATAGGATAGAGGCAGGATTTAGATAACATGGACATTTGTTTGAACTGTATTTCTACACCGAAGAATCAAACCTGTCTTAAAAATTCAGAGAAGTGTTTTCTCCAAACAAAAATATTATTGCAATGTGAATAGTAATTAATGACGCCTTGTTAATTTTAGGCAAAAAAAAAGTTTGTTCGGTTTTAAGCAAAGTGTTTGCTCTAATTCAAACAAGTTTCCATATTCTACTGGCTATAATTGTGAAAGGCACACAAGGTAAGCTTCAGAAATTATAGGTAAAGACAAAACCAAGGAAACCATTTTGTAACAGTGGAGACTGACTTTTACCACATTGCAAAAGAGATAAGTTTCTGTTTACAACTTTTTGCACTTTCTCTTAGTACCACAAAGTCCTCATACATCCCTGAACACTCCCACTGCTTAGAAACAATCATAACAAATGGCCAGAAATACTGATTGCATTCCATAGTGACCCTTTCCCTGAAGTTATTACAGAATGCTGTAGAACACAATGTACCAGACTACTATAAGAACATACAAAATCCTTGACTTTTATCAAGGTTAATTAATTCCCCTAGCTCTGGTAGAGATCCAAAATCCTCACTTTGCTTTGCAAGAAACTAAGGTGTCATAACTGCACTCAGAATTCAGCCACTGAAAATTAATGGAAGTCTATGGGTACCAATTGACAACGCATTTGCAGTCATTCTCATTTCTCCTTTGTACCTGCTGTTCTAATTTCCACATTATGCCCACTTTTGCATTTCTCTGTTGCCATCCTTTAAAAGATGCGCTGAATGCCAAGCTTAAGCTTATACATATCAAGAAGTTCTGTCCATAAAGGATAGTGGGAGTTCCATCTGTAAGTCTTCGCAAACTACTGTGGTAATCGCTGCTAATCACCCATGTTTCCAATGTAGTCAATATAAATAATTCCACAAACAACATTTGCAAAGCTCTGACATGTGGCAAATGTTCGGTAGCTATGTTTAGCACATGATGGATAATCCAAGTTCTTCATACACATTAAATTAGTAATCTTGACTCATAAAAAGGGAAAGAAAAAGAAAAAAGGTTTTAGAATATCTTTCAGCTATAAGAGGAAAAATGTGTATCATGCAGGAGTGCTGCAAACTTACAGGAAGAAGTGGTTCCTGAATACAATAAGCAAGGTACTTTTTCTAGTTTTGTACTACCAGTGTTATCACTAAAGCTTTCCTGTTGTTCAGCACAGAGGAGTCTTTGGGTAGTGTATTGCTGCTACAAGTGTTCCTACATCATCCTCACTAAAGATGTAAAAAGGAAACACATTAGCTGATACATGACTGTCAGAATAGTCCCTTAGGGAAAGAACAGACCTGCTTTTTACTTTATGAAGACTTCTCTACTTTCCCCAATCTTCTATAGCTTTTATTAGCAGAAATTCCAGTATTCGCTCCCTTTGGGAAGGAAATGTTCAGTTGTTTCTCCCAGAGAAAGTATCATGGTTATATTTATGTTCTTTGTAGAAAGTAGAGTGACAGGAAAATGAAATATCTTCCTACTAAAATCTCAGATTTCTGTTGCATAAATTTGAATATTTTATCTGCTAATGTTACTACAGTGCCTTATGCTTTCCAACTCTGGTGTTTTCTTCTCTGATGCAGCACAGCCACTCTTACACATTAGAAGACCAGTGAGGAGAACGTTCACCTGCCATGGATCATGGGAACTGTAATCCAAGGAAAACTTAGCAGCAAGCTCATCTCCTTGGAGACACTAGACCCTAAGACTCACATAAAAATTAGAAGGTCCCACAACTAACATATTTGGCTGAAATGCTGTGGGTATTCCTTCTCTCACTTTTTAATTATTTTTTCTTCTTCTTTTCTGTTTGCAAAAGAAAACTATTATAAAAAATTGGAGATGGAAGTCTGAAACTTTCTGTAAAACTCTTAAGCATTTTCTGATACAGATGAAAAGTCGTGTTATTACCGTGATTACTAGCATGGCATTTGATAAAAAAAGAAACTTAGTCATTAAGGACAGTATTTGCCCAGGGTCAATCATCGGAGTGGTGACAAAATGGAAAGCTGAGACAAACATTCAGAAGCATGGATGAGAGACAGTAGGTTGGGGACAGGAACTGCATGAGCCAACTTAAACAGCTCTGGAACCACACAATCAACTCTGCCTCTTGAAACAGCCACGTAAATGCTGCCCACTGGCAACTTTTCTTGCTATTTTGTGACTTCCCCACATCCCACTGGCCCAAGTAATAGCTTTT
>VZRZ01008454.1:2480665-2502656 GCA_013398175.1 Climacteris rufus | reverse complement strand
AAAAAAAAAAAAAAGAAAAGCCAAAACAAGCAACAAAACTAGAGTACCTTCTGTTCTCCCGTTTCTATCACCCACCTCCATTCTCCACACACCCCCCTCCCAAAATCAGTTCTGTTTTGTCCTCTTTTTCTCATGGGTTAAAAATTCCCCTGATCGCAGAAAAAGCTGTTTTATAGTTTCCTACTCTTTCCAGAGGCTTTTGACTGATAATGCAAGATTAAATATGTACATAAAGCTCCCAAGTTTTACATGAGAATCCAGCTTCAGGATAGTTACTATAGAAATTTTTCGTTACTACTAGAAACAGAGGAGCCACGAGTCAAACCTAAGCATTTTCTCAACCACCTGTTTCTAATCGCACTTCACAGTGTGCCCTGGTGCTCTCTCACATGCTTTTCATACCATCCCTGGAGCACAAAGTGCTTCGGGCACTGCCTGCACAGTCTTCGGCTGAAGCCCCTTCCAAGTCACCATTATCACTCATTCATGTGCTGTGCTGCTGTTGGTTTTTTGAACCAAATTCCATGAGTTACTCGTTTTCCATTGTAACTACCAGTTTAAGGCAATAAATCCCCAAATGAGACAGGTGCCAAAATACAGGCCCAATGCAGATATTATTGCATGGCTTTAACAGTGCCTTAAACTGAACATAGAGTGAGTTTTTTCCCTCTTCCATGTGGAAATAACCTGTACTGGAAAATATAGATTTATACTATATTTATTTTTACTATATTTATACTAAGATATCTGCAACATTACCGTGGAACTGTAATGAATATAACTGGAATCCACACAACAAAGTAATATAAAATTTATGTGCAGGTTAAAAAAATCAATAAGAGAGGACTTTTTAATAAAAGGTGACAAAACTGGACTCAAATCCTATGACTTCAATGAACAAAATTAGCTATTCATCTGACTTCAGCACGTACAAGCAAACACATTACAGGGGGTTATATTACACGCATTTCATGGGGGTTTTACACATCATTTTCCTCACCCTCGTGTGTAGTTGTCCCTATTCTCCACATCTTACTTATTCTCCTTCTATTGCTTTTATCCAGGTACCAGTTTTACATCTGTAATCCTCATCAGATGTTGCAATATTCCAACAGTCAAAATGGCACCTTTTTCCACTTACAGCCCTCTTAAACAGAAGCAGACTTACTTCAATATGGTCTGCTATTCCCAGATTGCTCAACTAATTCATCACAAAAGCCTATTCCCTCATGATTTATTTCAAAAAACAAGATTATTATTTCTTTTTCTTCTGAGAAAACAATTTCCATAGCTTGTCAAGAACTTTTGTTTTGAGAGGCAAACTCAGTATATGACAACATTAAAAGGGCTGGAATCAGGCTGTAGAGACTCAAAAATGAGGGAGAGCCTAGAAAGTAGGAAAGGCAAGGATAGTAATAAATTTCATCTGCTTAAGCCTTTCTGTCCACGAATATTGAAATGGAGATGATAACCTAGAGAGGCACTGGTCAGCAGAGAAAAACTCTCAGGACTTTAACAAGTTAAACCACTAGAGAAAAATTTTCCAGATTGTATTTCTTAGCACCCCAGCACAGCCTATTAAATGTGGCAATGAAGCAGACTGGGGAGGATTCTATTTTTCATCTCCTACAAAGCACTCTGCAGAAAAAAATACCGTGCCAAGTTCTCAGTTTACATTTTGTGACAGGGTGATGGCTCTTAAAAATTAGTTGTACCCTCCACTGAAAGTATAGTTTTCTACTGTCATGACTAAATCTCCTGAAATAACAAGTCAGTTTATTTTCACACCCTACAGTTCTTTCTGGTAAAGAAATTCCAATATATTTTTGTCTTTCTTCTTCCTATTTTCAACATTTGTGACACTTCTACTTTATAAGATAAATATTTGAAAAGGAAGATGTCTCCACACTACAGAAACACACTTTTATCACACTGGCTTTTAAAAGCAAAGTTCAGTTCTGAAAAGAGGGAGAAATCACATCATCAGAAAATGACTTTGGATAGTCCTGTACATGAATTATTCATATTCTATTTTACAGTCCCCTTTATTCTCCAAGAAATATCAAATGATTCAGCAAGCCTATGATTTTCTGTGTTAATCAGATGTCTGACACTATACTCAGGCCTGATGATGGGCCAAAAGAAAAAGAACTTCTTTATATGAGCTAACTGCAAAGACTCTTGACAAATCCCACTCAGTTGCACGTCTTCATGTAATAAGATGTTCAAATGCATATAATTACATTAGTGAAAATGAAAAATTCTGTCTAATGATTTATAGCCTAAACACTAAGACATCACGGCTATTTCCACCAAAATTATCATGCACAAAATGAACTATAATTTTCAATTCTTTTCGAAAAAAATAAATACTCCCTCTCTATTTTATTTCTCTCTTTCAACTCTATTATTACAGCTATCATATCCTATGGATTATTTTTCCAATATGTTTCACACATCACCACTATCTATAGTCAAGGACAAGGATATACACACATGCCTTATAATGACATATTTAAATATGTAATGGTCAGGTTCTCTTTATATCAATTCAGAAAAAAAAATCAAGACAACTTCCTGGGTTGCTCTATTATTGTCATCTACCCTCCTGTTGGCCCCATTATACGTTGTTTTACAAATCCGTCAATAATCCAGAGAAACACAGCATATTCTTCTAGAACAACACAGAAAATCCATAGGATAGTCTATATAGTTATATTTATCTCTGTATGGTCTACATAGTCAACACTGTGTCATGATCTTCCAAATCCCTCATTTTCAGCTCATTTTTTCTCTCCCATTTTGGTGGATACAAGAATCCTTATTACCGCATCTGTCAGTATTTTGTACAAATTCTTTAGTTCTGTTAGTAGAATGCACAACTTAATAGTAGAGCTTAACCACCTAAGGAAAAAGTGTTATTCTTTACCAGCAGAAGCATAAAATCAGGCATAAACAATATTCTTTTGCATAGATTTTTTTCCCTGTACCACACAGGAAGATTTTTCAATAAAAAAACAAATTGAAAACATCACCACCATGTCAGAGCAAGTTCAAAGTTACAAATCAACTAATCTATATCTCACCATAGTCATGCAGGAACATTCTGCTGGAGCTCAGATCATGCCACACCCCTTCTTTACACCTGATCTCCTTTCTTTATACCTGATCAAGCAGCAGACAGCTGAACCCAATCACCATTCTAATAACAGTGTGGTTTTTTTATTAGATCAGCTGTAACATAAAGGTGTAATCCTGAGTGTGTCTACACAGGAAGTTAGGCTAGTAAACCTTCAGAATCAGCTCAAAATTCATGGTCTAGGTTTTATGAAAATCAAAATATGTCCTTGAATAAGCAAGGTGCTTTTCTATTGCTGATGTTTAAATTAACACTTTTATGTGGTGTAACTTCTGAGATAGATACGACAGTTCATGCAGATTTTGAAATCCCATTGGAAAAAAACCCATATACCTCCCTTTCATCTGATTTTAAACCATGTTACAATATTTGTAATTTTCTATATCATATGTAAGATAAGACAGCAGTATAAGGACCTAGCTGTATTTGAAAACTAGTAAATAACTAACAAGGAATGACAGGTTACTGCAGGGAAAAAAATGGCCCAGTATGATTGTCATTTTGGGCTTCATTATTGTTGCAGTATTTGCTGCCCACTGAAAATAACTGTTGTGATTGGATAACTTTTTCACAACAGAATTTTAAAAATTGGGCTATAAACTATAAGGTTAAAAAAGAAATAAAACATTTTACATTATTTTTGATAACAAAGGCTAGTCCACTCTTCAAGGTCTCAGAGCAGATTGAATTTGACTTCTTTTTTGTGGCCTTTATGTACCACCAATGCGCTTAGGAAAATAAAAATAATAGAAGTCAGTTAATATTGAATTTCTAACTAACCCTTAAAATCTGACTAACCCATGAACAGGCAGAATTATGAGGGGCAACAGACATGGAGTGACTGAACAAGGATTATACATATACCCACACACAAAGGGTGGAAGAGGAAGACAGAATGCAATGAGACAAGAGTGAGCCTTGGTACAGTAGACTCAGCTGTAGCTTTCTTGTTTCACATCTGAGGCACTACTCCAGCAAGGAGAAGAGCAGAAAAAAAGGCACTCTAAGAATAAAAGGCAATGCATACACATAATAAATATTGTACATTCCTTTTTGGCTACACCCTTTTTTCCTGTTTGGTGGCTGAGCTGCACACAGCAGCTACTCTAGGACCATCTTAAACTGTAAATCCTCTACTGAAGGCACTGTAAAGAGTACAGGAACTAAAACACAGTCAAAAGCAATCACTGCCTGGCTTAATTTGCACAGTTGGTACAACAGTTGTGTTGCGTTAGTTACCGATTCATTGTTGGCTGGAGGGCATCATGGCCTTGGATGAAGCTGACTGATGAACAAACAAGTATGCTGGAGAACAAAAGTTTGCATCAGTGGCTGCTGAGCAGGCCTGACAGTGCTAATTGCCTTTCAGTAGCTGGTTACAGATTGAGCAGATGCAGAGCATCCTTGAAGCATCATCATGAGAAAAACAAACAAATTATTAAAGAAGTTAGTAGTGGCAATTATGAAGAAGAATAATGAAAATTATCAGCGTAAGTGACTTTATGAGAAAGAATACAAAATATACATACAACATGTATTTTCTTTAATCTTTTAAAACTATCAATACTAGCTATGCTATGTTAATTAATGATACTAGAGCTCACAGCTATGGAATTTCTTGGCAAATTTTATGAAACAGATGTCTGAGCCTGAAGACACTGGCTTCTATTTTTCCCCCAAATAGTGAGCTGTTAGCATTCTTTCTGCTGCTAACATATTGAAATTTGCTGCCATTTTCTCTTCTGTTTTCTCAATGTTAAATCACAAAATACATTCTAGGTTGGCTGAGAGGGGGTAGATGTATTAGTCCAAACTAAGAAGAGAAAAAATATTAATTGAAACATGAAAAGATTCCCTTTTACAGTATTGCTGCCCCCCAAGGAATGCTGTATTAAAGGAGAGGTTGCCAGAAATATTTTCAGCAACTGAGGTGCAAAATAGGACAGTGTGTGGAAAGCATGTGTAACAGGGTTAGGAATTCCTCTGAAGGGATGTTTCATTCTATGTTTTGTTAGTTTCTTTTGTTACTATGAAAGTCAATTGGAAATTGAAAGCCCGTTTTCCAAAATGACATATAGGTGGATTTCAATGATCACTGTGGGTCAGTTCCAAAGCAGAATTTTCTATGATTCTATTATTTCTCCTTCAGACACCAGAGAAAGCATGTGTAACACTATTCTTTTTCGTTATTGAAATTATGTTCTTGAAGCATTCAAGGAGGAACTTTTTAGGTGTGTCTCAAAATCCACTGTCAGACAAGCAATGATGCAGATCACCTCGGCCCAAAATACATCAGCCTGCTAGAAAAGCTTAATAGACAAAATATGCCAGCAAAACAAGATTGTCCGTAAGTGCTGGAGGTGCTCTCAACTATGTTGGCCTAAATGAAATGTTGGTGTGCTTATTTTGTTAATTATCTTCATAGAGGCTGGTATGGGGGCTATATTTTGAATTGAGTATTATTACCGGTGTTAGTTTTCATTTTTGCTGAGCGGTGATTACACAGAGTCAGGGCTTTTTCTGTCTCCCACCCCACCTCACCAGCGAGGGGCTGGGGTGCACAAGATGCTGGGAGGGGACAGAACCAGGAGGGCCCCCAGCTGACCTGAGGGGTTTTCCAGACCCTATGGCCTCTTGCTCAGAATAGAAAGCTGGGGAAGAAGGAGGAAAGGGGAGACATTAAACAATGGCATTTGTCTTCTGAAGTTACATGTCACAAAGCAATTCTTTCCTGGGGACGGCTGAGCTCCTGCTTGCCCATGGGGAGTGAGGAATTAATTCCTTGGGTTTTTTTGCTTACATATGCAGCTTCTGCTTTACCTATTAAACTGTCTCAACCTACAGGTTTTCTCACTTTTACCTTTCTGCCTCTCTCCACCACCCCAGAGTTGCAGAGAGTGAGTGAGCAGATGTGCTGCTCTTGGTTGCCATCCGGGGTTAAACCACAAGAGTTTGTTTCTAGGAGTCTGCAAATTTGACATACTAGCTTTATAAAACTAAGCTGTTTAGAACCACGCTGTAATGCTTTTGCTTAGCTTTGCCATACTGATCTTTACAAAGCAGAAAAATATTTGCTAGGAGAAATATCTCTACTTATAGAATATGCCAGGCAATGCTTACATGGAAAAACTAATGCCAACTTCTCTGTTTTGTAGAACTTTGGCAAAACTGTTCAGTGATACTGCATTCAATTCTGGGAATTTTGAATTATAAAGCTAAAGGAAGATATAGTGAACTAAGAGAAGAGTTAGAAAGGAGCTGGCAATGAAAAGGGAAAAAAATTAAAACTCAACAAGTTTTTGGTGAACAATGGAGGGAGTTCTAAAAATGTGGGTTGTGTGCGGTTTCCTCTGATGTTCAAATGGTATAGTTAATGAGCAGGACTATTGAACATTTAAAAGTGTATAATTTAAAGTAGTTTCATGAACTTTATATATCCCAAAAGAGGCAAGAGATTAGAGAAGAAAAAAAAATCTAGTAATCAAAACCTTGATGGGTATTTTACTCAAATGTAAAAACCTATTTCTAGGTACTGTACAAGGCTAGAATGTAGCAGATCTGAAGTCACTTATCAGGTCTGTTATATATATATTATCAGCAAGCCCAGGAGAAGCTCACTTCTCTTTGTTTCAGCTATGCTTTTCTAAAATGGAGATATTGTTATGGCCACTTTCTCAATCTTTGTTTTATCTGTTTAGACTGTAAACCCTTCAGGGGAAAAATTATTTAATTCAATGTGTTCATAGGATACCTTGCACAGTGGGATTTTAATTTCAGTTGAGCTTTCCAATTGCTGCCATCATACAAATAATAAATGATAATGTATTAAGACCACCAAAGAACAGCCCTCCAGTTTAATAAATGTAAATCCTCACTGGAGATAGTTAAATCTACTCTGGACTTAGAAATAGAAAATATATTTCAGGGAACAATCCTGAACCAGTAAGGGCATAGCTGACCTATTTTTATCTCTAGCTCCATGAATCACAGAAGTTAAAATGGACGTATTACAGTATCAAATGTCTATTTTGAATGATATAATAGAAGGAGAAATCCTTTGAAGCTCCTTTTCTTTCAGGCACAGCACTCTACATATTAAGCCCAATGTAAGGTGCTTATCTTTGAGATATGGAATAAAAGCTGTTGACCCTTTAAACATAAAATCTTGGTGAGCTTTGGTATGGCTTGATCTAATTATATTATAATGGATAGAAGGTAATCTCTTCTGTACGCTGTCTAGACACATCATCTCTTATCAGAAATCTTGATGAAAAAATTGGACCTATAGCAAAGCAGTGATATAGCAATCTTTGTTGAAAGACCAGGATGCCATGGCTTCACAACAGACAGCAAGAGATGCATGACATTGCTAAGCAACGCTATGAGTTAGTGAGGTTTTCTCTGGCTTCATATGGTGTGGTAGTTAAGGAAGTAAGAGCAAGAAAAGAAAGACAAAAAAAACAACCAAATGAACTGAAGTGCATGAGAAAGAAATGAAATGAACAAATGGACAAGCAGGAAAAAGAAGTGTGAATTAACAAAGTAATTGTAGCATGCCAAAACTGCTATTCCAGGAAAACAAAAATACTATAATTTTGTCATTAAAATGTAATACAAATCAATATGTTTACCCATGGATTTCTCCAGCTAGACTTTCATCACCCTGTATTCCTTTAAATTTTGTAATCATATGGATTGGAAAGTGCCTCTTAAGGTAAACTATGCTTTAATGGAAATCACTGTTTCTTAAAGATCTTCTCTTGCAGGTAGGCTAGAGAATGTTTGAAAACCAAGCAAGTGGGTTCAAATGTGATTGACAGAAGGTTTAAGAATTTCAAAGAATAGAACAATCTGATAAATGGTAAAAACACTCTCTTTGACAGCTTGACAAGCTATTTGCACTCTAGAAAGCAGATCTGCTTATTTGTTTCCATCTTTTCTCTCTATAAGATTAGTTCTCTCATGATAAATAGGTTTGTCTCTATGAGTAGATGCTCCCATGTTTTCTTCTTTTTTAATAGAAGTACTCACTACCGCTCATTTAATCTCCACACAGCCAGTGTTGTTAAAGGTCTTCCCGCCAAAAGAACCTCAGCAGATAACTTTTGAAAGTATGGCTTGAATTTTTCCTGAATATAGTCATATCATGCTCATGTGCAAGTGAATCTAGCCTAGAAAGATGGTATCATACCAGCTTGCTTTCAATCTAATTATAAAAGGACATAAATTACACTTTTTAAGTGAAGTCTTCTGATTCCCTTCTCCAACTGAGATTATTGTTCAGTTCTGTCTAAGGTCTCTGACTCTTGTGAAACTTTTGTCTTCTGTCAAAAAAATGACATTTAGTAAAAGATTAATGAAAAACCCCAATGCATCTCTCATTCAACACTGAGGAGGTGTACTGTCACTTTGTCTACGCATAACTCCTTTCAGGGAATACCTTCTGATTTGTTTTTCCTGGAGCGCTTCCAAGACAAACTAAAGCTATCACACAGATGGCAACAGGATTGCTATCTCTTAACTCCCCTCAGAGAGATCCTTTGCAACACTTGATCATGTGATGCAAAAGCAGATGCTCATTGTGGTCTAAAATTGTTAAAAGGACAATCCAAAATAAACCATGAAGATGTCATTCTAGTAACCCTTAGGTGTCCACACTCACTGCAGAAGTCAAAACAGAGTCTCGCTTACCATTGGTCCCCCCACTGATAAAGATTAAATCTAAAACAATTAAATAAACAAAAAATAAAATAAAACAACTTAGTTACCAAAAAATTTAAATTACAGATTAGAAAACAACGTATCTAACTGACATAGTAGTCTATATATTTGTATGCCATTTGAAATCAAGTCTATGTTTCTGGTTTTCTACTGTTTTGGAAAATTACAGCGAGTACCATATGACATTAACTCCCTCAAAAGAGAGCATCAAGTACAGACTGAAAAAGCCACAACTTCAGTGCCATTAAACTGTTTCCTATCTGATTCATTAACAGAAGCAAAAAAAGTAATCTTGGTACACAAGGCCCTTGGTACAGGGCCACAAAGCTGTAAAATAGTACTACTGCTGAAGCTGTCATTTCCTGAATTATTTAATGTGTGACAAATTCTTTTCTCTACAGTTTTCTAAGAATTTTCAGTTTTTCAATGCCTTATTTTATCTTATTTTGCAGTGTCTGTCATCCCAGAAGTTGTAAAATTATTCAGAAGTTGTAAAATTATTCTTTCCATCTTAGCAAGAACATGTTTCTTATCTCTATTTTAATGGCTAAAAAATATGTGTTATTAGACTAAGAACTCTCTATGTGCATATCTGGCATTATTAGTCAGTATTTTTAACATGATGTATTTAGAGAAGCTTTTACTTTCTTGTTAGAATGACCCTAGCACTATCTTTTTTTTTTTTCTTTTACTGTGCAAGGCTTTTAAATCTCTCACTAATGCTGTTACATCAGAGAGTTATCTTTTAATGAGGTCCAGGAATTACCTGAGAAACTTGGAATATTGTAGCCGCTTTGTTCAGAGTATTCTTGGTTCAGTTTGAGGAAGGAGAACGTGTTTTGGACCACAAGAGGGAGCTCATATTGTTCTTTTATGTGCATAGAAATGTGTGGAGGCACTTAGGAGAACTCACTTTAAATCCGTTTGGTATAGAAATGAGGAAGGTCCTCAGATATATTTTAATAAGCAAGATGGACATAGATGCAAGTTTGAATCCAAATCAATCTTAGTTAAAGACGTTTTCAACGAAACCAGGAGCGTTCTAGATTTTGTTCAACAACATAAAAAGGCCACATTTTTAACTACATTTTTGATAGTAAAAAGACTTAAGGTGTGTGCTGATACTCTTCTGGGAATAACTCCATAATTTCAGTGAGACCTTTTATGGGATGGCAGATCTCTACCGTGATGAGTGACGGCTGCAAAATTCATCCTAGCCCTCCACATAATAACAATATACAAATGCTAATATTCCTAGAACAAATCTCTCATTCCCCATCAAACCCTACCACATATAGACTGCAGTAGCAGTAACAGAGTTCTTTAAGTCTTGGAGTGCTCTTGAGCCTCTTATAATCAAAATGCAATAATTACCAAAAGAGCAATAAGAAAGAAAATGAGTTTGGTCTCAAGACATCGATCACTGTGCCTGAAGCCAGCAAAGACATACTACAGGGCAGCCCAAAGAACACTGCTCCAGAAAGCTGAGAAAGGTGCTGCAAACTCAAGAAGTAAATTACATAATTACAGTCTGTCCTCCTCCACCATGGCTGGACTGTTTTCTGAAAAACATTTTCTAATCTTTAGGCCTGTTGAATTCTAAATGTCTTGAACTAAGAGACTTTTATCAGTACTCATGTTCTCCAGATTTCATACTTCAAAAATTTTCTGACACTCAGTCTACTCTTTTTGCTTTCTCTTTTCTTCTCATTTCTCATGGGTCTACATATCTTCACTAACAATCCCTCTGCCTTGGTATTGTTTACCTCTTTGAGACAGCCAGGTCTTCCTTATTTATCCACACACAAATACAGCCATACACCTGAAGGGCCCTGGAGGTGTGGATGATGCAAACTGAAGATCATAACTTGAAGCATTAAGAAACTGATTTAAGCTCAACATTAAGTAGGGGACATTCGGAATTTTATTATTTTTTTTGTGAAAGAGTTTCATGTATGGTTTGAGACGAAAACTTCAAAATTTCTTCTGGGATCTCAAGCATGGTTTATGTTTTCCTGGCAATATTTCCACATGCAATCTAATCAATTGCATCTATGTCCAGAACAAAAGAGCACATGTGCATCCTTTAGATCAACGTATTTTGAATATTTGCCTGTAAGTGCTCCTTTTCATGGCTCTTTCAGTCAATGTTAGAGTTCTCAACAGGGATTATTTATAAAGAAGAAAAAATCTGAGAGCTACTGTTTTCTGTGCAGATCTGTTTCAATGTTATTTAAACATTGATATATTGGTGCATGCTGTACTTTGAAAAACAGAAAAATAACAAGACTGTGGTCTGCTGTGCTGACTGGCTTAGCCACAAGTTGTTCCAATATCTCACTAAAACATAGCAAATTTACAATACCCAAAACGTGTGTAGATCATTAGCAGTTTAAACTAAATGATATTTATTGATTTTAAAAGGTCACTTCTTTCTGCATGTAGCACTTGGCATGTGGGTTCACCCACAATCCTCTTTACCCCAAATAACTTCCCTGAAAAAAAAAGTGTATCACCTCCAAATTCATACTATTATACTTAATAAATGAAAAAAATATTAAAAGCTTGCAATTCATGTAGTTGGCACTGAATGTGCAGAATGTTTTGCTAAACTGCAAATCTATACATGTTATTTAGTTTTATTGTGATATAAATGATATCAAACTCCCCATCATATTTTGCAGTGTTGTATGCTAATTTACATTTCAATTCTGTTCATGTATGCTTAGTAAACTGCAGAAATCAGATTTTCCTTTATTACAATGTAAAATGCTATGTGTGGCTTAATAAAAGTGATTCACTTGTTTGGGAAAAATGAAAAAAAGAAAAACTGCAAATTAAAACAGCAGTTGAGAAAAAGAGAAAAATTATATTAATGGTAATACCATACACATTTATGTAATGAACGTATATCTGACCTTTCTACAGTCCCCAGATTTGCCAGCTATTGTAAGGATTTCCACAAACTGCCCACCAGATTGACAGAAACCCTGGCCACTTTCCTACAGTTCACATCTGTGTTCAGTTTGCATGCAGTGAGAGCAACCTGAGACATGGGGAATATTTGACTTGTGCCAATAGGAATCATTATTTCCAATGAGAAAGCCACTCTATCATAGGAAAGCAAAGAAACAGTTGAGCAGTACTCTTGATAAGGAATATTGTGCTAATAATAGATCACTTCAATACAGAGCTTTCTTCTCCATATTTAAGTCAGTTAAGCCACTTCACAATGTCTGACACAAACTTTTCCATCACAGTGGCATTAGAGAGAAAGTGCCATCTTAGTTTGGTACTGTCCAGAGGCTTGGAAATTACTGGCAAGGCTTGGTTTCACTATTAATGAGCATTTGATGACACCAGCAAACCACAACATGAGCTGGCAAAAGAAGCAGCCTATTCTGAGGAAGGGAACAATACTACAGTAGTCTGTACTGGAGCCTGAACTTCGCAATTTATGTTTGTATGAGATCTTCATGACACTGATATTCAAAATGCATGTATTTGTGCTAGCTAATCAGACCTTTTTCCAGAGCTACACAGAAGCTAAGAAACAGCTGAACTCATCCTCTGAGGCTGCCATGATATTCCTCATTTCCTCTGGGACACAGCTCTTTAAATAACCAGCACCACCACAGATTTTTATTCCCTCTCCGTTCTCAGTTCAAATCTAGTTGCCTGGGCAGTGTGTTGATTCCTTAATCATCAGCACATCTAGCATTAAATGTCATCCTATGATCCTGTGCAAATAAAAATGCTTGCTGAATTTTGGTAACTGCTGACTCAGAACTAAGAAGTCATGTCATGGGTGTTACAGAGGCAAACTTTTTATGCATTATACTAAGCCCTCTACACAGGAGAAAGAGTCATGTAAAAATGTGTAAGACATTAAAGTTTTACCTCATGAACTTAAGCACTGCTATCTCTACAAACACCACATTTACTGTAAAATGCTTTCTGGACCTACCACAATGCTCAAAGAGGGACCAAAAAATGGTACAAATTTACAGTGTAGAGCTGCACTGCTAAGTACAGGCTCTTGAATGTTCTGCATGGCAATCTGGTACCCGGTGTTTCCTGAGGGCAAAATTGCCCCAACTGGCAATAATATTTAAGATATAAAGAACAAATTAGTTGGAAAAATCACTACATAGCAGCCTTTACCTCCTGTGTTCTAGAGCCATGCCATTCTGTACCACTGTAATGTCAAGACTCCTCTCCCAGACCTCTTCCATAAAGCTGAGAAAGCTGGACTCTTCTTCTTGGGTGTCCTCTGCCACCTCCAGAGACAGGCAAAATCTAAAAAAACCCAAACGAGTATTTGTGATTCCCCCTTGTGGCATCACAGACAATGCTTCCTATTAAGTGTAGGAAGCTCTCTCCTTTGTGAAACACGCACTTCTTTTTCTATTTACTGCACCAGATCATTTACAATAACTAAGTCTATGTAGTGGCTAGACAACACTATCAATGCTGATGTTTAAATAATAGTACCAAACTTAAAGTTAATTGTGAGAATTAGGGTTTTTTTTTAATTTTTAGCAAAGTGGGTGAAAGATATAAGGTACAACTACATCAAACCTACAAACATGAAATCAAAGCAACAAAAGCCTATCTTGAGACCAGTCTAGAAAACTGCAAACTTGAAAGATCCCTTTCAATGACAATTTCTAGCCTTTTATTCACAAAACCAGAATGGAATGAATCCAGTTCTTGATACATATTCTTAAATGATATAACACTAACAAATGCCAAAGCATTGAATTACAAATAAAATGCTGTATTGAAAAATGTGGATTTTGTTATTGCATCAAAAATAAATTAAGGGTAGCTCCTGTCAATGTAAAGTAAGAGTATTTTCCAGTAATTTTCACTGGAAAATAATTCAAATATGAATATGTTTGTAAACAAGGGCTTTCATTAAATGTTTCTTAAAAATCCTAGTTAGATCTCTAATAGTTTGAATGTTCTCAAATCAACTTTGGCAGAGAACAAAGGGAATGTCCACAATTTCCCTTAATTCAAACAATATTTGTATATTGCCTTCTTCATTACTTTAATGCTAGGCGTTTAATTTAGGATAGAGTACTTTAAATATGAGCACAGTCACAATATCTGTGAAAGATATGCAAGTTTTTCTGTGTCTCCTTAGTGGAAAAAATATAAGAATTTAGAGTTTGAGGATTTCATGCTCAACATGAATGCTAGGCTACAAATGTTTCCACAGCAAGTTAAATATCTCAAGGTAGGACTAATTTCCATACTTTGTTTATTTTCCTTAAGGTTAGCCTCTAGTATTACTACTTTGACAATTTTTTTTCTTCTTCCTCTCCATAAAAGGTAAATCATCAACCCGTGTTTCTGAAAGAGAAGTGGAAATACACACTTGTCTTTTGTGGACTTGCAGTTAGACAGGGGATGGCATCAAAGCAAGAGAGTGACAGCACAACAAGAGGTCAGACATGAAGAGCTGGCCACACACCTAAATTAGCTGTCTGGGAAATACAAATCAGCTCACATTTTCTGTGAGCCTCAAATAGACTGCAATACTAAACTGTTTGAATGTCAACTTTTCTTGTCTCTGTGGCATACATCTCTAAATATCCTTATCCTGTTCCAGTGCTGAAGAACAAAAAATCAAAGTGAGTTCATTTCTGGATCAGTAATTTTAATCTTCACTTGGGGGAAGTTTGAGGCTCTTTGCTTTGTCTGGTTGGGGGAGCTTACCCTCTATAAAGAAAAAGCTGCCATCACTGAACAACCAGGACAAAACTTCACAAAAGCAGTTGGGTCAAAAAAAAATTTTTTTCATGTCAATTATTCTCATCTCCTTCAGCTAACTCAAAGATCGTGTAGGACACTCCAGACTCAAATACTTGTCACAGAAGGAAAAAGAAAGAATTGCATTTGACTTATCAGCATTTTCCAGACTCTCCAGTCCTTGCTTTTGACTCCTTGTTCTCCTACGTTACAGTGTTCTTATCTAGTTTTCACAAAAACTACTGCATATAGGTGCAGCTGCAAGCTGGTCAGCAAGGAATTTATAAAGCCACAGAAAAGGAGACCAGTGCCAACATCTGTGATAGTTTTTAAAAGGACAGGTTACTATGTTAGGCAGGAAAGCAAATAAGTCTCAGTGGAGTGTTTGACAACTATTAACCCTGGCTAATTGAACTACTGATATGTACATTTCAAGATGTTATTAGTTATTTTACTGGAGACTTGCATTTATAATATGGATATTATATTGTACATGACTTACTCATACTTAACCCAACTAAAAAATTAGTAAGATTATGAACAGTGGATAAAAATATAAACTACATTTAAAGTAACTCTTGGCATGTGAACAAACTGTAAAAAAAAGCAGGCTTTCTAGGCTGGCATACTAAAACAGCAGCCTTGGCTTGTCAACACAGCCAGCAAGTGTGCTCTAGAGCATTTTGTTCTTAGTATGGGACAGGATCTGTCTTTGCATTCACTCATGCTGTAAGCCACTGAAATTTCTCTTTTAACTGAGCCATGTCAGCTCAGTTGTCTGATGCTGCACTGATACCAATGGGGAGAACAGCAGCACTTTATGGCTTAGGCTAGTAGGGAACTGAGCTAGTATGATCATAACTACTTTCAAGCAAATTGGGAAGCAAGTCATCCTCACCCTTAACTAAATAAAATGCAGCCTTCCCCTCACACATATTCAATTGACAAACATAGAAGCAATTTAGATGTCTTTATCTTAAAGTCTGCTTTATTAGTAATCACTTTTTAAAAATTTCATCAGATCTGGTTTTTTCCTGTTTAGCACACCCCAGCTGAACTTCACATTCCAGATGTTGCCTTGTCTGTCCTTTAAGCTGTCTTCTAAGGAATTACACACAGTTGGAATCAACCTGTCTAGTCTGTCATTCCTGCATCTGTCTCAGGTCCATACTGGTAAATATTACATTCATTTTCCCTGATTGTTATGAGTTTTATTTTGACCTAATACAAACCACTGAAACCACAAAAACCTCTTGGTTTTTCAAGTTTTTTCATTTCCCTCTGTACACTACAGCACACAAAATTTTGGTTGCAAAGAATGCTCAGTGAATTGAATCCTCTTCCCATGATCACCTGAAGGATTATTTGTAAAACTTCAGTTCATCCTCTTCTGATAGTGATAACTTGCTTCTTTAAACTGGGTAAAACACCTAGCTTCATAAAAATAGCACTTATATTGATTTTCTGCCTCTTACTCATTTCACATTTTGTTTTCAAACTCATGATGTGGGCATATAATCTTTTTCTTACCCTACATTAAAAATAATCACACATCAGGAAAGCACAACAATGCATTTTGCCAGTGGTTTCTTGTCTTTACTTGAGTTTCTTCAAAGATATAAAATGAAACAGTGCCTGCTACATGTCAATTGGATTTGGTCTTCATCTTTTTTGATATCTTCACAGGCATATAACTGTTTAGAATTTTTACTCCCAGGAAAACCCACTATAATCAACATGCCAGGGTCAAAAATAAATATTAAGAACTACAGTTAAGGTGTGTAAGATGGGTATTTTTCCCATGACCTGTAGTTTCAACCCTGCCTCTTAAGTGGGGTCACTCTACTCACCAACTCCACATCCATGTTCAGTTCACAACTTGACAGAACCTTAGTTTCAAAAGGTTATGACTTCAAGGGAAAAAGGCTACTACTGACTCCCTCAGTTCTTGCAGATTTGTACTCTTTCGGTCAACTAAGAAACTCTGTTTCTCTAGCACAGAAAATTATTACTTCCAGGAAAGAGCATAGATCATACAGACAGCAAAAAGATTCTTCATCACTATGAAGAATCTTTTTTTCTTTTTCCCTAAGAAGATCCTTTTTGCTTGATAGGAAAGTCTTTATGTTGGTGGGATACAAAGGACATTTCCAAATTTCAGCTCACTCTACATATTATACCTGCAGATTTGTGTAACATGAATGCTCCAACTTCTCCAGCCAGGTTGCTATGACTGATGATAGTAAGAAGCTGTAAGCTCTAGGGTAAACATGCTGAGTTCAATAAACCTTTATAAATACAACATTAAAGTAGTATGGGGTTAAGTGACTAAAGGATCAAATATTGTAGTCTTACTAAGTTGACTTTTATGTTTATTTAAATCTAGGCATATATAAAATATACTGTGTAAGTATATATGAGGTTTGATGACAGCTGCCACATCTTTTAGGAAAATATTTAAGTATAATACTGATGTCAGATGAAGACTATGAAATTTTGTGTTCTCATTGTCTTCTAAATACTGAATTTCATGAAGTTACTTCACAGTACTCATTGAAAGCTCTGTAGAAATCTGAGCTGCAACAGGAGAAAGGAATTCATAATTAGAAAAACCCCTCCCCTACACATACTTCCTCACAATAATCACTCGAGCAAGGTCCAGAAAAAACTTTCAAATGTTCTCCAACAGGAAAAAAAAAAAATAAAATTAAATTTTAAAAAAATCCATTTGCAGAACAGACTTTTAAATGAGGGGGGTGAGGGGGAAGTTAAAAGGGGACAATTTATGAAACGTAAAATTAAGCCTTCTAAAATTAAAATCTGATGTCTACATCATCCATCTAAATACCAAGGAGAAAGGCCTAACACTATTTCCAGTGGCTCTCTTCTGTTTTTCGGAGAGCAGTCATTAAATGAGGCCTTATGTTCACATAAGTTTAGGAAGAGGAAATATAGTGTAAATGCATATGTTTGGGAGCAACTATCTTTTTGTACAGAAAGCAGTGGACAGGCACTTTTTTTGGTTAATTGGTAAATCAAGAAAATTAGATGGTTTCCATTAGGACACATTATAAAAAGAGGTTCAACTGGAATTGATTAGGAGGTAGCCTTTGTTGCCATCGAAAGTGTGTATTAAATGTTGTCTCTTTTGGCAGCATGGTGCATCTTGACAGATCCAAGACTAGACACTGAGAGGACCAGTGGGTAGACTGAACTTCAGTGATGGCACCACAAATCCAAGAACAGGCATGTGGTAAATTATTGCCCTCACCAAAGCTCACTTTTAAAATCTGCACTCTGAATAATTAGTGTAGAAACAGAAGGTTAAAACTCTCAACACACTTTCTCTGTGCTTCTCTAGCCTCTCCTTATAATAAGCTGAAGACTATACACTGGAAAATAAGTATTACCTCAAAGTGAAGCTACTGAATGAAGACTGACTTTCAGTCAATTCCCAAGTATGCCGGAAAACTTTTGTGTGTCCCTTAGTCAGTCACTTCCTTTCCACGGACTTCAGGTAAAGCTGTTTATCTATTTCTGGCTCACTACTTCATATACAAACTTGAAGTACTTTGCTTTTTCTCCAGTTCAGTGTTTCTAGAACCAAAGTTACGGATGCTTCCAATATTGTCCTTTAGGAAGTTTTCTCATAATAAAGCATTATGTGCAAACACTTACTGCTACTGCTGACTGGCGTTGTCATACCCAAGGCCCCACTTGCCAAAAATCCTCTTATGGTAAGCACTGCACAAGCTGTAAATTGTGTTTAACACACTGCAAATGGTTTTTAACACACTGTAAAAGGTCAACAAAAAGGCTATAAATAAGTCAAAGGGTTAACAGACACTTCTCATACTAAGAACAAGTACATTCAAAAAACATTATATGATGCACGTCTTACACAGGGGTTGAATAAGCCAGCAAGTGACTGCTCCTCTCTATCACTTTCAGAGACCTTGTTGATAGACTTAGCACTAAAATTTCCTTTGAAAAGATAATGATCTGACTTTGCTGGATATGTTCTAGAAAGTTCTCAAGGTTTAGGCTGTTCTAGTCTGGGGCTGCACTCCCGTTCATGTTCTGTGTGCAGGTTCTGCAGCTGGAGACCTTGCCTTGTCGCTGTTTTAACCCAGAACGGAGCACACGAGCCAGTGCAGTGAGAAGCAGCAGAGAGAGCCATTTATTGTTGTATTTCCCTCTTATATATGGTAAGAACCCATTAGGTGATTGGAGAGTGGTCACCCACTCCCCCGGGGTGATCGGCTGAAGTCCTACAACACCCAGTTCCAAAACACACATGGTCTTGAATCAAAACAGATCGGGAAAAACAGCAGGTGTCCAACCTTTATCTTGTTGTTTTCATAGTTTGCATGGGAAAGAAGAATTTCTCAACAGAGGCCCTGTGCAGCCACATTACCTGAAACAAGAAAGTGTCTTACTATGAGGCATCATGATCTCTACATATTTGCATCACACTGATGTTTTTAGCCTAACCCTAACACACTCATTTTATATCAACTGCAATATTTTCAAACATAATGATATTCAGGTGCAAAATTATTTAGAGGATTAGGCCCCTGGAGTCCTTGATGTATTTCTCATCAACCTCCACAAGGTTTGGTTTGCTGTTTTTATATATATTTTATATATGCTTAGAGGTGTAGAGAATATTTTGGAGAAATTAAGTTTTTTTAATGAATATTCATTGCTTTTATAGTGAACAATACCTCTTACTGGAGAAACTGTCCCTTAAACAAATTCATTGTATGCTAATTTATTATAATAAAGTGTTTTGTTTCATTTTCTGTATGTATTTACATACATATTGGTCAGAAAGCTCACAGGAAAAAAAGGAACAATTTTCTATCTACAGGATAAATACTTTACATATGATAAAATTAACTCACTATCAATTACCATTGAAGAAATACTCAAACACATTCAGATGAATTGAAATGTGTAGTGATGACAAACTACAGGAATCAAAGCTTATGTAATTGTTTTAACAATTATACTCCAGCATAAAGGTTTTTCAGAAGAAAAAAAGAAAATCAACACGTAATTTCATTCCATGAAAGCTTAGTGCAAGCAGCTACTTGAAGATAAATGGAAGGTGGCTTGAGGAAGTCACTTCAGGTCCAAGACAAACCCTTGGACAGAAGTCTTTGCAAAAATTATTCTTGATGAAGAAATTTGAAGTATTTTGAGATTTCTAGGAGATGGCAAAATCTTTTTTGTTTGTGGGCATTACCAGCATTTTCAAGACAGCTGAAATTGGATGTTACACAGAAGGTTTGGATTGTATATGCCTACTTAATTTGCTCTGTATAAAACCATGCACTGCCTTACTATTTCCATTATATATGTATCTATTATAGGCACTGTATCTAGTACATATTGGCTTTTTACCTGGGAATGTTTTAAAGCTTTATAGCTAAGCTCCTTCTCAAAGCAACCTATTTCTTTTGGACACTCTTAAGTTTTAGAAATACTTTTGACACAAGCATCAGAATTATTTTTGAAGTGTAGTGCATTTCAGCAGGCTTGTTTGCAGTTTCAAAGGGTGTCTGCACTTAAATAGTCTGTTATGTTAAATGCATCAAAAGCATGCATCTAACTGCTGTCGCTTCACAGTCTGTAAGAAACTCAGCACAGCAAGCATTGTCTCCAGTCAATTAATCCACCACTTACCACAACATTTTGTGCAATATCCTGAGGTAGAACTTCTAGAGACTGCTCTAGCTCCCTCATAATTTTAAGATTTGGCCTTTCAGATACCAGTCAAGAGAGATATTGCTTAACCAGTAAAGTATACCCATTCTGAAAAACTATGATGTACTGCCCAGTGGGGTTTTTTTTCCAAGAGTTCAATTCTTTTTTCTTTTAGTTCAAACAGTTCTTATCGCTAGACATGCAAGATGCACCCAAATGAGTACAAACAGAAGCCAGGTATAGGAAGAATATATAAGAAGCCAGATAAGATTATTTTCTTGATAAGCATTGAATGTTTAGTTAGGTCCTTGGTTCTGTCTTGCTGTCCTGTGTAACCCTAGATGCAGAACTTGCGTAACTCATGTGTAAAATAGAACAATACATCCCTGTCTCAGCAGGTAGTGCCTGCCTGTTCACTTCAAAGAAGGAGCTCTCTTCTGTTCAAAGTCCTCTCCTCCCTGAATTCATCTTGAACTCATAGTCTTAAAGAAAGTATGTCAACAGCATTCACTAGGCATATTGCATTACACAGCACCAAAGTGAGTTTCAAACCTCAATCACTAATGCATATATGGCTTTAATGAGCTTTTCTTCAGTAGGTCAGTAATATTCTTCTCATGTCACAGGTGGAAAACCAAGATGAAGACAGGAAATATCATCTCTTTTATAAGGTCACTCAAAGTGTCACTGGCAAACTTGGGTACAAACTTGGGTAGCACTCACTGCTCTACTGCAGGCAGTACTGATTATGATCACATGAAGAATAACCTTAAACAAACTCACCAAACCCAAAACGCAGTGTTTCCCCACCAAAGAATTCTAGCAAGGGGCACTTACATCACCGAATGAGTGACCAACAATGAAAATACCGAAATGGCAAAAATAGGCTTTGTAGCAATAAAGTCAATCTATATTTTAGCATTCATGCATTCTACTTGAGACATTTCTAAAAATAATCTTCTTACTGTTGTAACTGCTTTTCTTGACTCATGGGATGTGAGCTCACAGCCAATATCAACCAGGGCAATATATATCCCATAGATGAAGTACAGGAATGCCACTAGTACATTAGGATCCCTTCATAGCCACAAGAGTCAAACTCAAAACACTTAAAATGAAAGACTTTACAGTCACAACATTTGTTTGTTTATAGATAGTCCTCTTACAGATGCAAATATTCATGATTTCCCAATTCTACCATCAAATGCTTTGCAGAGACCTCTGACTATAAGTTTGTGTGGGAGTAAACCGAAGAGTTACTTAAATAGCAATACCAAACTTAACAACTCAGCAACCTGTGAACATTCTTTAATCTTGATCCAATAGTCAAATTGCAGCCCAGATAATAGCACCATGGGTATATTTTGTATTCATTTTGGGTTTTACATCAGTACTGGAACAAAAGCACTTACAGTCCTCTACCATCAGCACATTCTTTCTCCCATAGTCTCAATGCTCACCTCTACCAGTTCTCTAAATCTCCAGAGAGAAAGGCAGAACTTTCATTAGGCATCAAGGATAAGGCCCCAGGAATTTCCGTCTGGTCCACTGAGAAAGTCACAGTGATTCTGTGGTTGTAAACAGCAGTGCTAAAAGACCTGATTCACAGAAGATAATGTATTGAGAAGGAAAACAATGGGGGGAAAAAGGGCGGGGGGG
>VZRZ01008454.1:2425319-2480610 GCA_013398175.1 Climacteris rufus | reverse complement strand
AGTGTGGAAGAAAAAAACCTTCTTTACTCAGATTCCTGAGTGCCCATTGTGCCTTGCTGTGCAAACAGTAAAGACAGCTTTTCTTTGAGGAAAGGATTCCAGGCACATAACCACTAAGCACAGTATATGTGGTGAACTATAAACATGTACTTGTATAGGGCACAAACAGGGCTTTGCAGCAGAACATCATTAAACACACTCAGTGAACACTGATAGGCTACCCAAGAACCTTGCTCATGAGAAAATGGTAAAAAATATCAGGCCTTAAAAAAATTCAAAACTGTTTCACATTTTTTGCATTCATAACTCAGCATATTTCTATACTGTTCTATTACATAACAGTTTCCTTTAATAGCATCGGTTTGTCCAGTCTTACAAGGAAGAAAATACATTCCTTTACAATGGAATGTCAATGGTCAATTCATACCAAAACCAAAAGATGATCAGTTGATAAAAAGCACGTGAATTTGCATTGTATATATACAAGATTACAGTAGATAAAAAGAAAGGCTTAATTTGTTGAGAATGTGCTACCCTAACTCTATTTAATGAATTAGTAATTCAAGTGTCTTAACTAAACTGCAGTGCTGTTTTACTCTTTCAGGCTGGATAATCAATATTTCAGAGTATGCACAAGACATGATGTAATATTACAATACAAACATCTTGAATATTAGGTAAGAAATATACATTCATTTTTATATTATTTGCTTCCATTCCTTCACATGTTTTTCTATGTTTTATTGGAATACCATCAGACCTGTGTTCAAGTTTTTCTTACACAAAATATATTCATTTATGTGATCTAATTCTTTGGATGGCAACAAATTTTCATGTGAGCAATTAAGGATGTGTGACCTTGATACAGGTGAATAGGCACAGAAAATGTTAGTGGTGTTGAGACAAAGAGTACAGTCTAGATCTCCCTAGCTCCTAATAAAGCATTGTCATTAAATTCTGTAAAACCATGGCTTTGTTAAACTGAGAAATAAAAGTTGCTTTTCTCATGTTCATTGTTCATATAAGTTAAAGCATGATACATGAAAACAGAAAACATTCCCCAGCTCATATAAACAATATAAAGAAACTTCACATCTCATGTCCTTTTTGTGCTGTCATTTTAGTCAGCATTAAAAATCAGCTCCCCCACAAAACCACTTTACACCAGTGGAAGTCACATGAGCGTTTCAAGTAAAGCTGCATCTCTGTGCACAGCCCACCCACCTCTCCTAGACCAAACTGAAAACAAGGAAAATTGGGCTATTCCAGCTATTTCTGAAGCCCATGCCTCTCCTTTGGTCAATTTTATTTATCCAGGGTCTGCCTGAGTATGCAAAGAGGAGAAACCAAGCATAAACCCTTGGCAGTGCCAACCACACTGTAAGCACAAGGGAGCTCCTCCAAAAGAGCAGTAATGCTATAAACTAAAATAAACCTGTGGAAAGCTGCTAAATCAGTACCCTGAGGAGACAGTTGTATAAAATGTTGATATAAATAGTCAATAAATAGAAAGGCAAGTGCTAAACTGTTAAATATTTAGAGAAATACACCTGGAAAACAGAACACTCCAGGGAGACCTTCTAACACCTGTCAGCACCTAAAGGGATCTAGGAAAACTGGAGGGGGACATTTGGTGAGGCCATGTAATGACAGGACAAGGGGAAATGCTTTAAATTGAAGGAGGATAGGTTTAGATCAGATAACAGGGAAAAATCCCTTACTGTGAGGGTGGTGAGGCACTGGCACAAGTTGCCCAAAGAAGTTGTGGATGCCCCACACCTGGAAGTGTTCAAGATCAGGTTGGATGAGGCTCTGAGCAACCTGGTCTAGTGGGAAGTGTCCCTGCCTATGACACCAGGGTTGGAACTAGATGATCTTTAAGGTGCCATCTAACCCAAACCATTCTGTGATTCTATGTATTCAGTTGTGCTTCACGTACCTGTCATGGTGGTACGGAGCACAATTGTGGCTCCATACAGCAATAGGGAAGGGAAGGGAAGGGAAGGGAAGGGAAGGGAAGGGAAGGGAAGGGAAGGATTATGATAAAATTATTTGAAAACAGTACCTTGAATTATTCTTACAATGCCACCATCGAGGAGCTGTAACAGCTCCTCGGTACAAATCCTCAGCAGGAGTGGCGACAAGGCCTCGCCAAGATGACGCCCAGCAGCCTCAGTGCACAGCCCTGCTCAAAGAGCAGCCTGGCAGCACCCCCAGGCACTGCCTACTTCTGTCTGGGGCAGGGGACTGCCCCTCTGGACACCCTGCTGGACCAGGAGTGACTCTGAGCACAGAGCCTGACACACAGGACACTCACCCCACGTGTTCTACAACCACTGTGTTTGGGGCGCAACACTCCCCAGAATTTCAGAAAACAGGCATAAGTAAGCAAATAAGAGGAAACTAATATGATTTCAGAAGTTAAATCACTCCTTACAGCCCCTCTGCCTTGGATATAGCAGTAACAAAAACATGGAGAGGGCAAGGTCCTGGCACACACCTGCAAGGACAGCACATCAGGTACCCAGCCCTCACGTCAGTACTTGTCACACACGGCAAAAGACTTTCAATGAGTGGTGAAAACCAGAATTTTTTAGTCCATGTCAAGGACTTCAAATCAGAAGTTGGAGGAAGAAAAGGATGATAGCTAAAAAAAGCCTAGTTTAAAAAAGCATATGCATTAAAAATGAGCAAAAACTTTTAAGGCCTTTTTTAAAAATTTTGTCATTAATGAAGAGCATATTTACCTGTAGGACCATATAGTTTTTGAAAAGAAATATTATTTTAACCATTTTCTTTTTCAAAGACTAAATATTGAACTGAATTATTACACCTTTGCAATTGTCCTTATTCTTTGCAATGCACTGAAAACCAAATAAGCCCTGACAAAAACAAGCCCAGTCTCAGCTCAGTTGCTAACAGTGCCCTCTTACAAGTCCAGGCCCTGTATATTGAACTTTTACAAGAAACTGTGAGAAGTGCAACTTAACTTTTGTTAACCTTTGTTTAGTAAAGATTAAGCTTTCAATGAAGCTTTTTAGTAAATATTAAACTTTCAAAAGCCTGGGATGACCCAAATCTAGTCTCAAATCGGACAATATCAACTGTCGGGGAGTGTTAGAGTTGTGCCACAAAGATGTTGCCAAATATTCATTAAATTACCCCAAACATACTAATACAATTTTAATTCAGTAGCAATCATTTTCCCTAATGCATGGGGGGGGGAGGGGGGGGGAGGGAATTATAATAATTCTCTTTAAATAAGCAACCAAACTCTGAAATGAAATAACTGTTTTCCTTCTGCATTTTTCATCCAATCATAGGCACAGCTACCAACATATTTCATCACACAGAAGATGAAGAGGATACAGACAAATTCAAATGAAGGATTTTCAAATTTAAAAAAAAAATTCTCTCTTCTTCTTCCTGTAGAAGGTGAAAATAAAAGATATGTAAAAGAAAGAAGCTGTTTAGCAACCTCCCCAACAATATGGGAAAATTATATGTTTCTTCTGAAAGTGGTATTTTAGCACAGTAGGATGTTCTTATGTTGTGACAAGATAATGTGTGTGTAAAGCACTCCTATAATTTAGCTGTCACACAGATGCAGCTACTCAAGTGCATGTGTGTCAATGGAGAATTAGCTTTGATCTGTAAAATATATCAGATGGTTTCCATTCCTTATGCTGAATTGATTCTGTTTGAAAAGAAATTAATCTGACTGTCTTTCACATAGCCATTGTCAAAGTGTTTAATCTCTGGAACTGGTGTTGTGACTGCATGAAGCTGTTTACAGGGTAAAAACCAATGTCAACATGGATAAAAATAATTTTTTAATGGTTCTTTATGTTAACACTTCCACTGTAGAACATCCTAGACATTTAAAGTCCATCAGAGTAACACTCTATCCATCAAATTTTTCTGGGGAAGAAAAAAAAAATACAGTACTTAATCTTGAATAGACACTAAAATTAGGAACGGAGAATCATATTTTCTGTAGCTTTTGTAATTTCAGGATTAGAGATCCAGATGTGAAAACAGAATTCTTTTTAAAATTATGCTTATCAACATTATAAAGTCTTAAACTTACTGTAGTTTAAACTAGCACATCTGGTTCTAAGTTTTTTTCATTATAATAATTCTTCCAAGTACAATTTAACTTCAGCTTCTGAGTTTTTCACATGCTTCTTCAGACAAATAGAAAGCAAAAGTAATTCCAATGTCTAGAAATCATATCACAAGAAAGGAAAAAAATATGTGCACACTGTAAGTCTAGATTGAAAATCTTCATCTATTTTGAGGAGTCAGTATGCTTGCTTTGAGGGACTGGGATCTGGGGGCTGTCTCCTACTTTCCTCATTTATCTCCTGCACAGGCTCACTTGAATGCACAAGTATTTCTGAGAAATTTCAGCATTCTTTCTACACTGAGAATTCTTCAGTCTTTCAAGTTTAGCTGCTGCTACAGTTCATCTGTAACAATTCATTTGGCATGTGGGGAAAAAAAAGGCTAAACATCAGATCAGAAAAAACATCAGCCTAAATAAGGCCTCACTCTCAAGCATTCCTCTCTGCCATATACACCATAGTTCTCCAAAGTCTTACCTCTAGGCACAGACAAGTTCTTAATTAAGAACTAGTGGCAGAGACTGCCTACAGTCATTTAATGCTGCATAAAAATTAGGACCCAGCATGACAAATGAAAATTACACCCATATTTGTACTTAAATAAGTACATTACAAGTTTGGCTCTTCCAGTTTCTGACCAATTTACTGTTTCTAAAGACTACTTTTATGGAGTGAAAACATCTATTTTGAGGAATGTAGTCTTTACTGCCAGTACTCCACTTCTATAAATAAGTGTGCCTTACTTACTTTCCTTAGTGAAGGAAAATAAACAAAGAGAATACCTGCACATAGATGGGCTATTTCAGTATTGAGTGCAACTCAGGCAGTAGGGCAGACAAAGGTGGAGTGGTAGTATTTGTTATACCTTGCAACTAATAGAGTAGGAGTGTAGAAAAGAATGAGGACCATGGTGAACAACCAAAACCAAATAATTTGTGCAGAAGACAGGGAAGAGAACGACCATCTCCTCTCTGAATATCTGTGACTGTATACATATATGTGTGGCTATTAGCTGTATTGGTGAACAAGTTACACCTCTTGACATTGAAAATCCCATATTCACACTATCTTCTAAAAATTATTCTTTGGTGTTAAGAGAGTACACATTAATTAGGCAGTTGCATGCACATTAGGTCTGTTTGTCATTTCAGACAGACCAGGGAAGGCAGAGCAACATTTCACAATCCAACCCATAGGATTTTTTTTACAAATCCACGGGAATTAACAGCTTTGCCACCAAAACTTCACTCAGAGAATCAGCTCTTGTCTGGTGTTCTCCAGGCAACTCACTTCTATTTCCCCAGTGATACCATGTTCTTTTAAATACTTAGCTGCTTTCCCTCAAGTGCATGTGTACTTTTTTTCCTCACTGTGCAGTAAGAACAACATCTTTCCCCACAGAAAAGAGAAAACAAAACCACCTTCTTGGCTTCTTTCAAGTACCCCTTTGCCACTCAGTCCCACTTGGAAGTCAGTGCTGTCAGCTCATGATGATGAGACAGCGGGCAAACTGCAGAGGCTGTTGGTGGTTTTTGGTTGATTGTGTCTCCTTCCTTGGAGGAAACATCCATTTCACTTTCCTCTCTTCTCTTCCCCTGTAATCTCCATCCCCTTGCCCTGCAAATATGAGAGGAAATAATAAACCAAACCAGAATAAAAATACCAACTTACTTTATTCTTGCCCCAATGACAGAGAAATTATTCCTCCCTTGCTCAAACATTTGAGGGGTTTTTTGTGGGTTTTGCAGTTGATGACTGTGTATTTATTTTCAATATCATCACACCTCAGTGGTCTATCTTCACTGCCTTCTCAAATGGTTCTTCTGAGGAACACTGTGATTTTACTACAATCTCATTTAAAATACAGTAGATGGGATTCCATCTTGATCTGTATTCTTGGCTGCAGTTGTTGGGCTCCAAAAGGACAAGTGGTAACAGGTGTACATAGAACTAAAGCCAAGAAGGATGAGCTTTTTTGTGAGAAAGCAAGTACCAAAGTGGAATGCAAACCTGGTAAAGACAGCAGTTTTGTGGGGTTTTTTTTAGCTCTGAACAGAAGAAAAAACTATTTTTAAAAAAAGTATGTATGCAGTTTGGGGCCAGTTCAATATGTAGCATTCATGTCTTCAAATGTTTATTATACATAAGCTGTTTCTGTCTTGAACAGAAAATTACAAAGTGAGAATCTGAGTAGGCAGAAAAACCTCAATAGATCTGTCCACATTAGACATTCAGAAAGAAACTTGTATACCCTGCTGTATAAAGAGTTTAATGGCTTTCAGACACACAGCACTGTCCAATAATCAAAGAGAATTAAAGAGCAATTAATTACATAGTTTGAAATTCATGTTGCTCGATGGTACAATTTCTATCCCTAATAGACTTTGTGCTGGATAACTGAAATAGAAATTGTAACCACAGCACAACTTGTTCTGTGCACAGATAACAGACAGTGGCCATTAGCTGCCTTTAATGGTTTGCACACCAAGAATTTGCACAACAAAGAAAGGGCTACAAGTATTCAAATAATATACTACAATGAAGCTGAAAACAGGCATTCCCTACTCCCTAATGGAAAGGCAACTGCAGGAACTGAAGAGAAATGACTTACAGGGCAAGAAAACCTGAGCTAACACACCAAGTATGGAAAATATCAAATAACCAGTGTTTATTTGATGCAGGTTTGAAATGACCAGCCACAAAAGGAACCAGTCGTTATTTTGCTCCAGAATGTGAAGTTTGTTCATTTATTTTTGTTGTTTTAAGTAAAATCGCACACACACACACGCCTGTTTTAGAGTCAGCAGTGAGTAAAAAATTGTGTTAAAATTTCCGAATGGTTTTCCAACATCTGAAGGTCAGAGAAGTGATACAGTTTCTCCCTCCGGCTTCCTTAAAGCAGCACATATGGACTACACAGAAAAGCTCTGAAGGACAAGGGAAACTTGTGAAGTTCTGGCCCCCCTCTGAGGCCTTTCAGTAGGCTACCAGTTGCTCTGTGTCACTGGGAAGGGACATTCTGTTAGTCATCACCAGATTTACCTATTACTCTCATAAAATAGGTTTTGAAAGGTTTAGGATTTGACGGAAATACACATCACAAATGTGTTACAAGCAGCAACATGGTCTGTAAATCTGCTTTACTCACGCAGTTTTTATAAATATAGCAACACAAACACCATTTCAATAGAACCTTTTGAGCCTGCCACTTGTCTTCACCTTGAGAAAAAAAGTTTTGTGGACAAAAAGTGCATATTAATTCACTGTTTTCAAAAAAGGCTTGACCTGTGTCAAATGAGAAAAACTGTGAATCAAATACATCAAAGTATAATTGTATACCTAACATTTACATAGGCAACAATATATCACAGATATCACAGTATTGTCATAGCCCCACAAACTATGCGCAAATTAATGACAACAGTCATTCCTTCCCAAAGTTGATACCTGGAAATGCAACAAAAAAACTTCAATGTTCTTCTAGGCAAATTATCAAGACATCAATCAGGCAGTTTGAAGTCATTCTTCATTGAACATAATCAATTGCAAATTCTATGATACTCAAAAGACACATTAGCTAATAAAACACAACTCCTGCGAAAGAAACTTCTCTTCAGTTTCTAGAGTTGTGCAAGAAATACTTGCAGCACCAGCTACCTTAAAAACCATAATTTGCCCTTAATTCCTTGCATCATTATAGAATTTTTACACTAAAAATAAAAGCTAGAGGTTTTCTTCTGAGAACTACCTTAATGAAATTACCTGCATATTGTTTTTAGGCACTATGCATACAATTCACAAAAATTATATCATACACATGGCTTTTACTCATGTCTTTATGTCATATCTTTGTGTAAATGAGCTTTACTTACATCAGTTATCACTAGATAAGTCAGATATTTGGTTGAGAAGAATAATCATTCAACAAAGTCAATCTGCTGGAAAACACAAGATGGGGAACCAAGGACTGCCCTTGTCCCCACTAAGCCTCTTGTTGACAGCACTGTAGACCGTCCTGTGGGAGCCACTGCTTGAATTTGATTATGTAACCAAAGAAAATTGCAACCACTTTAGCTTTAAGACTTATAGATTTAAGACACTGGTCCACCGCGGTGAGATCTGCCATTTCTGTGCATGCTTCTGTGAAGCAAATGCAGTTTCCTTGCCTCTCTCCTCAGCATGAAAGTACAGAATTGACTCATAGCAGTGTTCACTATGGATAAGGGCATTGCTGGTTGCTTCATTAGGAAGGGACTTCCTAAATGATCTTTGTGACTGCTTTGGTTTGAAGGCGGACCTATGAAAAGTAAAATTTTGTAGAAAGCTTGAAGGCCTTCTGGTAATTCAACACAAAAGAGTCTCTATATAAACACAATAAGCTCTTGATACACAGCTTTAGCTCCTCCCTAGGAGCCTTTTCTAAAATTTGGTCATAAATCAAATACTGATAGTATTGTTCACATTTAGATTTTGTATCAGCATTTTTGTATTAGATATTTGTATTAGCATAGAGTGAAAAGCTGAAGAAACAAAGCATTTTCCAATTTCACAAGAAAAGTTATTAGAGTGAAATGTATATGCATGCTCTATATGTGTGCATCTAGAGGACTCAGAGCTGTCCAGGGAAAAAGAAAAAAGTAAGCAAAAACTCCATCAAAACAAGCAACCAAATAAACCCCAAGCCATATTGCCCACGCCACCCTTTCAAATTGACAGCATAATTTATTTATTCCGTAATAATTCATTTAAAATTGAGGATTGGTAATCCCTCATTCAGAACCCTTATGTCCAGGTCTACTTCTGTCATTTATTTCTCCAAAAGGCCAGAACAATGCACAAGCAATGCCTCTTTGTTACACCAAGATATTATCGAGGGAGTGAAAATACTGCTAGAAACACCTGGGAAGAAGAAAAGATAACTGCAATCTCACCCACTGGAGCCACATGGTTGTCTCTAAGAAGCCCATGTAGCACAGGATTGCTCTTTCTTTGTGATGGAGGAAGAATAAAGGGAAATTGTCTGACAAATTTTTATAGTCAATGTAGTTCCAACAGTTTGCATTTACTTCAATCACTCTCTCCATAGTTTTAAAATAAGACTGAAAAAAATATTCAGCTCAGCCATTTGCAAATAGGACAGACCAGAAATCATAAATATAGGTTCAAAAATATCAGTAGAATATTGTTTTAGTTGTTTACAGCTGAAGCATTAAGAAAGAATGACTTTTAAACAAAACAGAAACACACTCAGTGTCCCCCTCACCATGTTAAATTTCAATGTTTAATGAAGTCAGCAATGCCTTGTCTTTGAATTTCAGTGGCATGAATAGGTTCTTTGCAACTTTGTGACTTTGTTCCCAGCTGGTGAATGTTAATTTTTAATAAAACAGTAAGATATAACAAAATGCATCATGGTGACAGCGAGAGGCAAGAAATAAGTAGCTCCCCAGTTCAAATGTATGATGAAATCAATGACGTATAAATTGGCAGCATTGTACCATCTTAAACTACAAAATCACAGAATTATAAGGTTGGTAGCGACCACAGTGGGTCATCTGGACCAACATCCCTGATCAAACAGGGGTACTCCTTCCCTGGAGTGCCTGGACTTTAGAAGGTTTGCATTTCATTGTTGTCTTTATTGTGAGTCAGTAAATAGCAGGATTCCCAGCTGGACTCTTGCTTCTGCTCTTCAGCCGGATTTAATCCGACTGTCATGAACTTGGTCTTGCGTCATTCTGAAAAATTTTTCAAGTAACTCTGACCTCAAAGTTGTTCATTGAGAAGCTGAGGGGTTTTTCCTCTGTACACAAAGAACGAGCTCTGTTCTTATTAGCATAATGTTCAGCCAGTTTTCCACCCTCCCCTTCCCCTTTAAATTCAGGGTCAAAGTAATTTTTTAATATCTGCTACAGACAGATTGTAAACACAGCAGCCAGATGTTACTTTCAGTTTAAAAACATAGCTAAGGAAAGTGTTTTAAGTCATAACAAGAGAAATCTGAGGAGTTTGAAATAGTTTTGGAGTAACTCAAACTAGGAAGAGAGTGCACATGTTGCCAAAGAAGCAGTTCCAATATATCACATTGAAGGTATAGAACACCAGAGATCAGCAACCCTGAAAATTCTGTAAAAGCCAATCAAAATCTTGGGAATAAAAGAAATATGATGGTTCATATATTAGCAATGTTATTAATGACATTCTAAAACACCTGTCCAAACAACAACTTCAAGCACCTAGTCTTCCTTGCAAGAAAAGTTCTACAGTAAACTTCTACAAGAAAAGTTCTTACAGTTTGCAGTAAAACTTACCTCAGTACAGTGAAAGTATTTTATTGCCCAACAATGAGGGCTTGATGTTCCTTTGTGTGATCACTGCATATTCACAGCTGTCTCGAACTACTCTAGGAGATTCTGGTAAGCTAATCACATCCAACATCTCATTTAACCAACCACTTATATAAGGAATTGAGTTAACTTCTTAATCTCCTGCCACAGGCAGCCCCTGTCAGCAGTGACCTGGTGAAACCATCCACACATCAGTTGACTGAGTAGGAACGGTTCCTGCTTTTTTGTAACATGCAGACACAATCTCATAATAAATCCTGTCTTAATTTCATGTCTTAAATGCCTTGAAAATACTACCTTTGACCTTAAAAGGTCTACCCCTAAAGGGCTGTGGCTGTGATTCAGTTATCCAAATCACAAAGGAAAAAAGAATTTTCAGTGCTTTTCCCTCTGCCTTTTCAGAGGCTCCCAGAATGCTCAAGCTGTTGCTTCATGTTGAAACCTCACATCTTGAAAAGCTTTGTTTTTCTCTGCAAGTTGGGAGAGTCAATTTTTACATTTCTTCCTTCCTAGCACTTGTCCTTCCTCCCTATTTGATATAACCATATTCCTGTGTGTACATTAATATATTCATTTAATCTTACTGTCTTTTCCATGGTATGGCCAGTAAAACTTTGCAACTCTGCACTTTGCAAACAATGCCAATCCTGGAACACTTACATTCTCTATTTGACAAAATTGTCCAATCCTAGGAAGAGCTGAGATCATAACACCACTTAAAAAGGGGATTTATATAAAAGATTTACATAACTAAGCTAAATATTATCTGGGCTTGTTCTCTCTCCCCATGGCCACTGAAAAAGTCTTCCTGCTTCTATAATACTAAATTATCTTTTTCTAAAAAAAAATGGATGGTTTCCAGCTGCCACTTGAGAGTGATCCCTGACCCATGCCAGCTACTTTGTGTCCAAGAAACTATCAGGGAAAACACTGTCTGACCAGGCCAAACAAAAGAAGCCAGGAATACTTTAACAGGAAATAGCTTAGGCAATTGAGTTTCAGTGTTGGGAAATATTCCCTGTTACTTTTGGACAGGATTTACATCTTGGCACTGCCTGTAAACCATAAACCCCCCTTTTGTGGAATGCTAGCTTTCCAGTAAATTTTTGAGGCCCAGATAAAAGCTTTTATAAAAGTGACACATGAAATGCTTCTCCTTTCATTCACATTGCAATAAACTAAAATATAGGGAAAATATTACCTTCCTTTAAACAGACTTTTCTCTTGAATCTAGAACTCATGAAAGGTCTGAAATAGCATCAGTTGTGCTGTTTGCAGTCTTACATTATTCTCAATTATATAGCAGAGCAGATTGTTCCAGCTCCTTCTTCAAAAGAACCAAAAAATTTGGATTTCTTGATGGAACCGTGGAAGACTGAATGGCAACAAGATCCTTCAGTATAGCAACAGTGTGAGTTTCTTTCACCGAAGACATAAGACATAAGAGATATATATATGCACACACAGATATAAAATATATAAATATACCGTGCTAAGCAATATCTTAGCACCAATGAGAATATTTTAACATATTGAGCACGCATGCACCTGGTTGAGAGGCCCACATTACACGTTCAACATTTGGGACCTCCACAACCCCAATTTCATTTATGAAACCCCTAATAAAAAGTCAGGAGTGTGCTCCTCTGAGTCTGCTGTTCTACCTTTTATCCTTTCCTCATTCCTTTCACCGTAATCCAAATAAAGAGCCATGATTTCATACCTGCCTGCCCCTGGTGGGTTACCACCTGTTTTGCAGCTGGTGGGTCTCTTTCTTTACATGAAACAGTTTTCAAACCAGCCCTTCCTTCTGGCACCATGAGGCAAATTTTAGTTCCACTAAATCTTAGTGTCCAATTGCCTTCACATAATCACAGCCACAACCCCAAGCACTGTTGTAATGATTCCAAAAAGAAAAAAAACTGCAGCAGTTTGAAAACCTGCTTTATTCATCCAAGATTTAATGGTCTGTTTGCTCCTTCCGGAGACTACATATTGTGACATTTTGCTCAGTCTAACAGATGCCACAAACAACTCTTCTTAAAACTGTGACCCTTATTCTTGTTTACTGGTTTTGCATAATGTGAAAAGACATATTAACAGTCTCTCCAGTAACTGAGAATTACCGCAGTGGATTTATTCTTTACCTAAGTATTTTTTGCACATACATAAATTTCCAATGAAACTCAGCCCTATTGTAATGAAAACTCAGACTTATGCCCTCATATTCCTCCTGATTGTTGTATGATTCCACTTTTATTCTTATTACTGTCTTCTAACAGCAAATGTATTTTATTTAAGAACCTAAGAAGGAACTGGGTGTCTTTTCAGGACAAATGAATAAGGGCATTTCAGAGAAAATTTTATTGGTGAAACTGTTGTTACTATGATTTAACTTTCATTTAAGAATTAACTGGTATGCCAGCAGGACAAGCTGAGATATGATGACATATACTGAGACATTTGATTTCACTGTATTGAGAGAATCTATAAAAAACAGGTTTGTTGTTCAGCCAAGTATGGAGGTCATTTATGCATGTTTTTATACATGATTTCTAAAGTTTGCTGTTAAGAGTTTCTTCAAAACAAAACACATTTAGCACATTTTGGATTTCCCCACCAAAGATATTTTTGATTAAGATGGTAAATCTTTTTCCTTGCACAAATGCACTATTATGATGTGCAAGTTGTGCTTGGTGAAAGTGCATTGTAACAATTATCATATTCAGCCATGCTCATCATATTTGGTACTTGTTGCAGCTTAGGTACTTTAACAGATATCTTCAGTTTTGTTGTGACAGCATGCTGATAAATGAAGAGAGATGCTCACACAACCTGCATAGCTGTTCATCATCTCCACTGCAATCTGCAGCCACCATTTAGCAATCACACCAGCTGTGTTCACTTTTATGCAACAAGAAACAGCCTGGACAGAAGCAGTGAAGTGAAAGAAGTGTGCAACCTGTGTTGAGACAACAGAACAAACAGCAAAACTCAGCACCAGTGCTTTCCTTAAAGAGGTGGATGCTCTCTATAGCTATAAATTTACCCCTTTCCCCTCTTTTTCTCTCAGTTTCTTTCTTCTGACACTGCTATTTCTAAAAAGCATTGTTTTGGAGTGCAATCTGTATGAAAAGTTGCATTGTGCCCAGAGGAATAGATCACTGACCCACAAAAGCCTTTGTAGGGTTACCAATCTGCCTTCTTTGCACACTTAGGGATTCTCCAAAGTTATCTAGGCTGAAGAGATCTTAACAAAATCTTTTGTGTTATACCAACTGCAGAAGCTTCAAGGGGATTTTTATGCTAATGATTCTCTTTAATCTCCATATAATTCAGGTCAACTAAAAATAGATCTTTTACAATAATGAATCATCATGAAATCAAGTGGATGCACTTCTGCCACAATAAAGTTGAAATCTCTGTTCCAGAGCACCTTTCTTCATGTAACAACCACCCAACAAGCCACTGACAAAAATCAATATAGTTGATTTTTCTTCTCCCCTCTTACTTCAGATGTTAGTAGTATGACCAGGCTCAAATAAAGAAATAGTTGCAAGTACTATACTGATTTGAAGGATAATTTCAGAAATTAAATTGAATTTAATTTTTTTTTAGATTAAGAAAAGTAGCCATGAGATTGTCAAATTTCACAACAGTAGCAATAGCCATGGTAATTTCTTTTCTGAAAGAAAAAAGTACCCAGTCCCAAAGCAGGCCCGTAGACCTACTTTTGCTGCTGTTCCACCCTCCTGGAATGTGTGAGAACCCCGAGATACATGCAGCAACTGAACTGATTACATATGATTAATTATCATCCATGTTACCTTGCAGATCAGATTTGTCTCACAAGTTTTCACACAATGGTATTCCACATGCAAAGATATCTCCTAGTATTTCACTACCAGGAGACAAATAGCTTTGCAAATGTATCTCTAAGGTCAAGCAGGCCTGTGCAGGAAGGGGTTAGCTTTGCATCTGTCCTTAGCCCATTTTGCTCAAAAATACTGTCTCTAAAGGTAGCAGAAGCAGTCATGTTGAAATCCTAAACAGAAATTCACATGGCAATTAAAAAAAAAAATAATGTAATTAATTGGTTTCCTTACAGAATTCTTGTAGATTTTTTTCATTTTACCAACACTCTTACGGAATTCCCTCAAGACAAGTACATATGATACAGAATTATATGCATTTTTCTTAGAAATAAGGTGGAATAAATGAACGACTGGAGAGCAAAGGCCAAGTATTATTATCAGAGGTTTAAGGCTAAGGGAGATCCAGGTGTTGGCTGATGAAAAGTAAGCATGAGATAAGCTGAAAGATTGTTTCTTGGACTTTTAAAAGCCTTCATGCATGAACTTCTCTGACATTTGCTTTCGGATCTTATTACATTTCATTTTATTCTTTTCCATCGGAAATTAACAGTATGATCCCTGGGTTAACTTATGTACCTTACTAACAGTGAGACATATCTCTCAATTACCCCAACTTCAACCTATGGAACTTCACGACTCTTCTGTGCTGTGTCCCATAAACGAATGCAGATGTCAGTATCGGGTAGCACGATGAAAGCAAATCCCCAGCAGTGGCCCAGATGCTGTGAAATTGCCATGCAACCTCCCTTACACAATCACACAGACTATTCTGCGTTGAAAGGGACCCACAAGGATCATCAAGAGCAGCTCTGACAGGAATGGCCCACCTGGGGATTGAACCCACACCTTGGTGTTATTAGCACCATGCTTGAACCAACTGAGCTCATCCCAGGGTCAATGCACAATAAGGAATTACACACTTTTAAGACCACTCTGTTTTAAAAAGTGTTGTTTGAAATTATTGCATTATGTACACCAATTAAACCAATGCATACAGATGCAAACCACCAACCAAGAGACAATAAAGAGCAATTGTGGTGTCTGTGACTAAGCAGATGACCCAGGCAAAGAAACAGGCAAAGATCCTGAAGGACACCAGGAACAGTGAATCTCCCAGAGAGTGGGCTTTGCTGAGTTTTCTATAATCCTTCCTAATAAAACTAAAGGAGGAGAGATTTACATCAGATGTTAGGAAAAAATTCTTTACTGTGAGGGTGCTGAGGTCCTGGCACAGGTTGCCCAGAGAAGTTGTGGGTGCCCCATCCCTGGAAGAGGCTCTGAGCAACCTGGTCTAGTGGGTGGCATCCCTGCCCATGGCATGGGGGTTGGAACTGGGTGATAATTAAAGGTTGCTTCTAACACAAACCTTTCTATGATTCGATGATTTCCGGACAGTCAAAAAGACTTCTATACAAAAACAGTCCAATCTCTGGTCAGACATTTCTTGCAGTCCAGAGCACAAAGAGGTCAGTGAGAGGCACTAAGATGCCGTTCTTAAAATTGTCTCTGTCCAAATTAATGTGCAAACCAAACTAATATGCCAAAGTCAATAGTAAAGATTTTTATTTAACAGTGAAAGTGGAGTAGAGAGGGAGAGAAAGAAAAAGAGGAGGGAAGAGAAAGAAAGTGACAGAGAGACACTCGGTGAAACCTGACAGCATCCCATTTGTCCTCTTCCTCCGGTCTTCTCAATGGTGAGGGTTTCAGTCTTATCAAAGTGATGGTCACAGTCTTGTTCCAGTAGGGGTGGGAGAAGCCCACCAAACACAGAGTCCACTGGATTTATATTTGCTCAGGTTCAGGCGGAAGCGCCCAGGTACCTCCCCCGGAGTGGGGAGTTTTACACTGTGAGATGTCAAGGGACACTTCGGGAGTCTTTGATGCCATAAGTCACCTCCTAAGACTTTACAGCTGGCTCTTGTGTGAGCGAAGCTGAGTCAGTGATGGCCCAGTACGGCCCATCAGCAGGAGTGAATACCTTCAGGCTACGTGTGAATGTCCTGGTACTTTCACAGAGGAGAGTTTTCACACCTGAGCCATTATGCAAGGGAGGACTTTGGCCTGATAAAAATCACTATCGCACCTCGCAGGATCTGCCCTTATCAGCCTCCTCCCTTACCTTGTTCAACACCCAGCCGTAGCCCTTGGTGCCGGGCGAGCACCCCTCTCCCCCGGGCGGTTCCCTGCTCTCCTGTTTGAGTCATGAACCATTAACAGCCCAGTCTCTCACAAAAGGGTCTGCATTTCGTATTAGGATGGGAAGAGTGTTTCTTCAGAGAGAGTATTTCTCTATTTCTCAGAATTATACCTGAGCAAATCTTAAATTTAACATTTTATTATTTGTCCCCCAAGTGAATATCTGGATCTCTGTCTTGTTGATTTTTTAAAAACCATGACTAAGAAAATTGCATTCTCCTCTAGAAACATAGTTCTCACTTGGTTTGCAGATGCTCCGAATGTTGGAAGTGTAACAAATTGGGACTTTGCACTTATTAGGATTCAGAATTTTATCTTTCTGCAGGAAAGCATTGGCTCCTGCTTTTGGCCAAGTAGTAGTAGATGCTGATACACTAACATCAGTACAGTGCTTTTAGATCTGAAGCAATAATTTCTATAGCATTGTATGGAGAGAAATATGAATTTCCAGATCAGAAATAGTAAAATATTAATGTAATATGCACTGATACTGCAATTCCCTTTTGTGGTCAAAGACCACAATGATGAAGGTTTGGAGAGAATTCAGCCACAGGGAGATATACATTCGAAATGTCTTACCATCAGTGAAAGGAAATAAAAGAATAACGAAAATCTAAGCAAAATCAGGACTCCAAGAAAGCAGTCCATATAAACCAAAATAGTGGAGGCTTTGGAAAGTGTTAGTGTTATTCAGTGCTCATACTTGGGCAAGCCACTTGGGTAATCACTACATAAGAGGTAAAATAATCCAAATTCCACAGAAAATATTTGAAAGATCTTACTTGCCTTTATAGCTATTTTGGCTTTTAGCTTTAGTTTCTTCCTCTTTCCACTTGTTCTAGCTTTCCCTTTCTGCTTCCAGTAGTCACTGTCTTACTACCTAATATTTCTCTCTCTCTGTGCTAATATTCTCAAACTGTTACATTCATAGAGCAATTAACATTAAAGTTTGACTCCAGTTTTTGAATTACCCTAGAAATTACTGAAGAGGACATCCAAGGAAGTACAATTACATAACATACCCTAAAGGACTTAATAGACATGAAGTAATCTGGCCTGGAGAAGACCCACTAAAGAATATTTACTGGACCTTTACTAAGCCTTGAATAGCCTGTTTAGAAAGGCTGTTCTTGCATGAAGTGTACACACAAGCACATATTAAGATCAAGTTTCAACTGCAGGCAAAGAAGGGTGACAGTGAATTCCTTCTGTATTTCTGAAGGAGTCGTTAATGAGCACAAAGACATTGGAGGTTGGCTTTGCTCAGCAGCAACTGAAATAAGTATTCTGTGAAATGTGGAAGATTTTAAGGGCCATCTAGGGCATTATGCCCCCCTGCTTACAATTTAGTTTGTAATTTCTGAGGATCAAGAAATCCTCAGAAGGGTAGACATTTTGATGATTTGTTATTGTGTAAGAAATAAGAATAACAATTAACAGAGCATGGACATAGGAATTACTCTTCAGACTCTCTTGGCTCAGGTTAAGTATGATAATGTTTAAACTTTCAGATCTTATTGCCCAAATGCACCAGAAATAGCCTGTGTCAGGTGGGTTAAGTTACCTTGCATGTGTTGCATATCAAGCACATCAGCACAAGGAATCAGAGTAGAAAATTCTGGTGAGCTGCCATGTGACTTTACCTCAGGTTCCTTGATTCCTACACGTTCCTTAGAGTTTTCTTTCTCAGCATTATACATGTTACTCCCTTACATTTCTTAAACCTGCTTACAGACTTAAACTTCTGCCAGGAAAGTCTTTCCTTAGAGTTTGCCAAAAACTTTCCAGCTTTGCATACTTATTATATTCATATCATGATGTCCACTTTGGCTGACCATGGAGCATGACTGCAAAGACAAGTGTTTTATATTTGCTGATTACTTTCTGGAAAGATGAACACTATCTTCACTATAGCTCTTTAGTAAATGATGTTCCATGGTTTTTTTTTTCAGTAGCATACATATCCCAGAAACATACCAGAACATAAAAGCTGTCTATTTCTTTCTTGCCTTGCATTCTGCTTTCCTTTCATAGCATTTCTACAGTGGTGTAGGAAAGAGGATTCACTTTCCAGGTTAAAAACTCTTTTTCAGTTTTGTCTTCAATGAATGTTCCTTTGTGCAATATGTTACATACAATGTTACTGCTATCCTAGGAGAGAAAGTGTGTGTGGGGAAATTCTACAGTACCCTTGTCTAGATTAGATTATTTGTAATGGTGAAATCTGTATATAAACTACCTTAGGAAGTATTAAAAATTGATCCACTTTGGTAAATTACTATTAATGCTTTTATCTAAATTTAATTAAAGAAAACTCTCATACTTGTACATTGCTTGCCTGAAAACTGTGATGCTTGTACATTACTTCCCTGATGGACAAGTAATAACAACAACATCCTGACTTTGTCATCTTCATTTTTCAGTTGCTGTAACCACTCTATTCTAAATGGAAAGAAATGCAGAAGAAAAAGGATTAGCCCGCCCCGTTGTGCTTTGATTCATCTCTGCTTTGCCTTATTATTCTCCATTGCTGCCTAAAATGGATAAACCTTCTTAATATGGAGGAAAAGCAGGTTTCTTTCCCTCCCTCTACAGAGGGACAGCCCAATAACTGTGATGAAGAAAGGACCATTTCATGTGTTCCATCATCATCACATTTGTACCTTTTTTGAAACAGCAGAAGTGCCTGTGGGAGTTTCTTTGTATTTTTAAACAAATGGCCCTACTACTTAATACTTTGGAAGTTATTTACCAATACATTTTTCAATTTATACATTTCTCAGAGAAAAAAAAAATTAACAAAATGAAAACAGGTCTTCCCATAGAAATTTTTGCCAGACATTGTCATTGATTCTATGCTCTGTAGAAAGACCATGTTGCCAAAATGAATCATACCAAATCTGCTATTAAGGAACTTTCAACATGCATGCAGTGAATCTCCCAGACCATGGGCTCTAAAGAATATATTCTAATGCACATTTCCTAAAGCTTACCAGAAATGAGGCATGTAGTAACTCTGACAACACAAGTTGTCTCCATCAGCATAATTGCACCACCAAAATATAGGTGCCTGAGACATCACTGGTGTGCATCTGTATAGCTAATACCTGTGAAGTTACTAAATTTGGAGCTTTTATTTTTTCCCTCAAAAGTGTATTCCTAGTTTTTTGTTACTGAGGAATAACACATTTTTAAGCAATCAAATAGCAATATTTAAGACTGTAGCCTTCAGAAATCTATTATGAAACCTATTTACATAACATGGATGGAGTTTTTAAGCACCTGATGAAAATTTCATAACTTGATTCTCTTTGGCAGATGTTCATACCATGTGTACAAATTAATATTGACGGTTTGATTAAAAACCAGAAGAATTTTTTTTCAAAGCAACCTAATCTTAGCAACCCAGGCTGTGAATATCTTTCCTTGAGAAAGATGGTCAAAAAGCCACCTTCTTCCTTCTCTTCCCCACAAAATAGCAAATTCAGCTTGTCCATTATGAGCTTATTTTAATGGTACATTAACAAGTAGACTGGTGTGGGGAACAGAGGCACACCAGTTACTAGTATTATTTTATATCAAGATACTACTGCTGGATGTTTCAGATGGCCCTGTTATGAGTTCTATACATCAGTGTATCTTTATCTCAGTGGCCTGCTAGAACAATGCTATTTTGGGGGGGTGGGAGGAAGCAATCTATTTTTCAAGTAACAGATGGATAAACAGATGGGTGGAAAAGTCCACTGAATAGTGTGTTGGCTGCCTGTCACTGCCTGTATGACAGCCAATAAATATCATATGGATTAAACCTGTAAACTAATATGTCCCTATTTAATGAGTTATTTCAGAATGGTAGATGTTTTCTTGCCAATACCCATATAAATGAAATGCCGCTTTGGATAAGGTAAATTTTTGCAAGGAGACCAAACACCTAAGCACAGTTGGTTCTAAGATTAATAACCAGAAGCAAACAGGGAAGGAAGCCACGTGGTAAAGTGTGTGCATTTTTACAGACTGTCTATGAGGAGGTCCTTTTGCACACCTGGAAAGAATTCCTGCAAAGAACTCAACCTTCAGTGTGTTTACACTTAGAATAATGTTTTCCTACTCCCTACACCTCTTCTTGTGAGAATTCAATACATTTTTTTCAGACTTGCATAAAGCAATTCAGTAATTCAGTAGCCAGTCATGGAGTTACCACACCAGACCAACACTAGAACATATATTTAATCCTTTTTTGAGAGATTCTCTCTATTTTGGGATAACATAAAATTAATGAAAAAATTACTGACATGACATAAAATTCCATACTGACTGATGCCTAGGCCTTTCAGTGCCACATGCATCTTGCGTTACAGATGATGACAATTTGTCTGCCTGCCAAAGCCAGCGTGGCTGTGAGGAATGGAAACCTCCTGCTCACTTTAGAACATTCATCAGCACAGGGATCATTATGTGTAAGAGTAGTTCCCTTACTTTTCCTCCAACCTGCTGTCTAATATTCACTGAGTAATTTCTAGCTCTTCTGAGACAGAGTAGATAATTTTTTCCTTATTCAACAAATCATCAGTGATTTCACAAGAGAGGTAAAACTCTTCCAGGCTCAGTTGCACAGGTTGCAAAATGAGATGAAGAGAGATCATACAATTTACTCACACTGCACTGAAAAATCTGCCTTGGAAAGGAATTCAGAGCATCTCCAGAGCAATGCTCCAATGCCTTCACCACATGGGAATCTTATTCCTGATTTTTTAAAGAAAATACAAAAGCAAATAATGGCATGTGAATTTAAGTATTAATATCACTTCACCTTCAGTAATTTTTCACAGGTACTACAGGTAGTAGAAATTGATTTGCCGATTTTCAAGAAATTTTTTAAAAACAGTATTCCTGAAGAGAAAATGCAGGACTTGTTGGTGTCATAAAACATAAAACATTTAGTTCTGCCTAGGTAGAAAATAATAGAAAAAGAAAATGCAAAATAATTTCATTATGAAAATATGATCTATAAACTCATTACCAATAGGTGGGGTGAATTCCATTAAAAACTTCTGAAAATGTATAGACAGTTACAAAATGCTGAGAGCAATATTTTCCAACACTATCAGATATAAAACTTTGAATATACCCAGTAGAATGTTGTATGACAACAGGAAATTGATTATAATTGGAAAAGGAAATAAAAAAATAGTAAAAAATCGCTGAATTGCTGAGGAAAAAGATTTGACCTAAGGTAGACATGGTGAAGATTAACTTTGAAATTCAAAAATACATTCTGCCAAATGAAAGTATCAGCACGAAGGCTTCGTCTTTACACAACACCTTTTCCCTGAGGACCATCAAAAGCTTTAAAGAGGTTAACAGCTTCATGACATTAATTAGTCTAATATTATCCTATTTATATGAAATGTAGAAAGAAACTATCAGCACTTTAAAACATTATCTTAAAAAAATAAAAGTAAAAAAAAGAAATAAAAGAACATGAATCGTTTAGTCCCCCAAAGAGCTTGAAAATGAGAACGTCAAAGTGTTCAGAGGAAGATTTGGGGTGCAGTGTTTGTCCTGCATCCTCTGTTGGAAACCCCACACAACATCAGGTACTCAGGGTTATAGCAGCTGACCAACAACATGACATACCAAGAACAGCAGGTTCCTGTTATCTACAGAACCTCGGAACAGGTTGCCCAGAGAGGCATGGAGGCCCCAACCCTGGAAGACTTAAAGGCTGGGCTGGATGGAGCTCTGAGGAACCTGGTCTAGTGGAAGGTGTCCCTGCCCACGGCAGGGGGGTTGGAACTAGATGACCTTTAAGGTCCCTTCCAACCCAGGACATTCCAGGATTCTCTGTAAGAAAACACAAAACACTGATGTCATGAGAAAACACATGCAAGGGATTTCTGCTCTGCAAGGCTTCAACTCTGCCACAGGATCTTGCCCTAAGAGAGAGCAGACAGGAAAGAACTGGGCAACCCATTGGGGCAGGATCACACACACACACACGTGGTGCTGAGTCCTTAGTCTAACACAATCAGCTGATGTCTTCTTTACGAGCATCACAGAGGCCTGTGAATATACCTTTCTGCCTTCAGCACAGGCAGCAAGACCATAGTGTTGAGCAGCCCTCAATCCATGCTGACACTGCTCCAGAAATGGGTAACTTCAGTTTTTTAAAGAACAGCTCTCATTTTACTAGCCTCTTTGGGCATATGCAGACATTACCTGGGTTTGGTCTTGCCTAGGGCTGGAGACTTCCTATAAAGTTAGTTCGATTTTTTTACACACTACAGCAGCCTTTTGAGTGACTGCACACCTCTAGATCTGATTGAAGGGGTGAATTTAAAGTAGAATATTCTCTTTTAGTGTAATGTAACATGTCCATGCATCTTGCTGTACACTTAGTCATCCCTCTATGTGTGAATAAGCCCTCCTGTGAAAGAGCTTCTCTACTCTATCTATTATTATGATTGACAGAATCTGTCAGAAACCATACTGAGGTTTTTGGCCTCTTTTCCTTAACTTACATGTAGCAAAAAATATTTTTTTCAAGTAGTAGGAAAGTTAATAAAACCACTAGAAACATAATTGACATAAAGAAACACAGGCACTTTATTTTTACCTCTCAAAACAGGAGAGCTTCAAATTTTGCCAAACAAATCTTTGTTCAGCTCTTTCTTTTTTGAACACAGAAGCCTTACACCCCCAAAATAACAAAATAATTCCATAGAAGCTTAGATTAAAATTAAATGAGGTTTAGATGTGTTTCTGAACTAATTTTTTCTTCTTAGCTGGCTAGCCTCTGGAGTCTTAGGAATGCCTATGTCCCAGTTATTTAAGGCAATTCAAAGTCCCCAAAGTTTGACAGGATCCAAGATTTCAAAATACCATTACAGAGTATGAATTTACTCTACTGGATAAGAGCAACACGAAACAACCAAGTGTTCTCAACCTTCTGGATACATAGAGATTTAAAGCTCCTGCTGTCTTGGTATTTTTGCATCCCAGCAGGGATGGGTTATTCCATGGAACATCGGCCAAAGAAATGTATGAAGTAACTGTTCACACAAAAGTACAAACAGTGAAGATTATTGCGAGCCTTTTCATACTTTTCTCCTTCTATTCTCTTTTTTGACTGATTTGTTCTCAATATCCATGTCACAAGCAGACTTTGTTTTCTCAGTTATCAAGAGGATTTTTGTCACTACAGACTTGACTGACTCAGTCTTGCCTTTTCAACACACAGTGCAGTTGGGTGCATCCAGTTTCTTCACCTCTTCAGCTTTCAGCCTAATACACCTGCCTCCATCAGATTAGACTGAGATCCCCAGCAACTCCACTGACAGGTGATATTAGATTATTTCACAGGTTGATGCCAGCTCCAGCTGAGTTAACCTGTGAAATTATTTAACCAGACACATAGGGAGTCCCTCTGAAACTCAGCAATAGATAACATAGCTAAAGCATAGTTCACAGAATCATAGAATATTCAAGGAACTCACAAGGATCATTGAGTCCAACTCCTGGCCCTAGGCAGGACATCCCAGGAGTCACATCATGTGCCTGAGAGTGTTGTCCAAACACTTCCTGAACACTGTCAGGCTGATGCTGTGACCACTGCCCTGGGGAGCCTGTTCCAGTGCTCAAACACCCTCTGGTGAAGAACCTGTTTCTAATATTCACCCTAAACTTCCCCTGACACAACTTCAGGCCATTCCCTTGGGTCCTGTCACTGGTCACCAGGGTGAAGAGATCAGTACCTGCCCCTCCTCTTCCCCTTATGAGGATGTTGAAGAGCACAATGAGGTCTGACCTCAGTCTCCTCTTCTCCAGGCTGAACAGACCAAGTGCCCTCAGCCACTCCTCACACGGCTTCCCCTCAAGGCTCTTCATCACCTTTGTGGCCTCTTTTGGACGCTCTCTATGGCTTTATGCCGATTTTACATTGTGGTGCCCAAAACTGCATGCAGTACCCAAGATGATGCCACCCCAGCTCAGAGCAGAGCAGGACAATCCCCTCCCATGCCCGGCTGGCGATGCTGGGCCTGGTGCCCCCCAGGACAGGGTTGGCCCTCCTGGCTGCCAGGGCACTGCTGGGTCATGTTCAGCTTGCAGTGAGCAGGACCCCCAGGTCCCTTTGCACAGCCCTGCTCTCCAGCCTCTCATTCCCTGCTCCATGCACACACCCAGGGCTGCCCTGTCTCAGGTGCACGATTTCTGTGTCTGTGGTCACAGCGCTGTCACACACAACTGAAACTGCTCATAGTGTCTAGGAAGGACTCTGGGCCAACTTCTGTGGAGATGTATACATGGAGGTTCCAAAGTAGCAGCTCAGTGATGTACAGCATCACCACAGACACACTCTTGCTGTCAAACTGTAATCTGTTCGTGTGTTTGACCCTGAAATATCAAAGCTGAGTTGCTACAGAGATGATCTTGACTGGAATCCAGGTTGCAAAACCTGGGAAATTCGGTTTTTAAGGTCTGCTTTAAATACAATATATGCCAGCTCTATCAGAGCTATCATTTCCTTGCAAAAATGCAAGAGACTCTTACAGTTTGAATGATCATAACAAATCCTTTTACACGTGTGTGTTATCATTTGGGAAAATTAACAAACAAACAAACAAACAAACAAAAAGACACAGAAGAATAAGGCTGTGTGTATATTATTACCAAAGTTGGAACATTTAGACCCTGAAGCTCTGAGTCTCTTATCAGCCATAGTCACACTGCATAAAATAAAAAACCTGATCAGTATTCTTTGAAAACCCCTTTGTTAGAAGGTTTGGCATTTAAAGTGACAGTAACCCCCAATATTGTTAGTTTTCTTTCCTTAATCTTTTTTTTTTTTTTCCCTCTCCTTATGTTAAAGCCACTGAAACTTTTTAGGACAGGATGAGAAGAACCTGCAGGAAAATAGTTTGTAACATATGAGCAATGTAGGCTATGTAGGCTGATACAAATTTTATATATCTTATTTAAAGTCTTAGTGATTCACATTAGATTACTTTCTTAGTTTATTTGTTGTTAGAAGAAAAGCTAAAAAAACTCCAGAAGAGAGCTTGCTATTCAAACACCTAAAAATGAAGATAAGAGCATGTGTGGATTATCAGGGTATTTAATTCCTAGTTTTTACTAAACTTTTGCAAATAAAATTTAAAAAAAAAAAAAAGTCCAGCTCTTCCTTTATTTCACTTCAACTTATTGTTTCTAACTAGAAATGCTGAAAAATCATGAATGGAAGCCCTAATACATAGTGTTTCTGGACCAAATCAAATTAACTAATGAGAAAAATGTCCCATATAGTTCTAAAACTTATTTTAGGTTTGCAAGAGGTTCAACAGAAACACTGAACTTCAGCAGTTTCTTTTAAGATGAACCCCTAAAAATGTGCAGATTAATTTTTCAATACATTAATAACAAAGCTGTTTAAACAAAAGTGCCATTTTTAAGAATTGAACCTAATATTACAAGTACAGTGCAATCTGGTTTTCTCAAACATCTCCCCTAACAAGTCCCTTCCAAACCCCCAAGCTGTGATTCAGAAAGAGAAGAATAGTTCAGGGGCAACAGCATGGTGAAGCCCTGAGTCATGCACACTTTGTGGAAAGAGTTGGTGTATCATTAAGTAATACAGGAGGAAAGAATAATTGATCCAGCCATGGGAGGACAGAGCCTACATTGGTGCTGTGTGACTCAGCATGCTCTTCAGCAGCAGCATTACAGGCAAACAACTCTCTGCAGGTCCAAGAGAAGTGGGGTCTTTCGAGAGGAGAACACAGAACTGTACCTTGGCACAGCCCAGAGCATCTCTCTGCAGTATCACTCACATGTAAATGTGAGTTATGCACTATAGAAGAGAATTTTAAAAAAACTAGGGCCTCCTTGTGACTTCTGCTATGCTATATAGACTACAAAATTAGCACTACATAAACCAAAATCACTTCACAAAGGTAAAAGAAACACATTTTAAGCATCCCTCATAAAGAAACCGGAGTTCAGTAATAACATTTGCCATCTCAGTTCTGTCATTTTAGTTGCATTAATTCCATCAGTTCCTCTGCAACCCTATTCACACAACTCTTTCAAACAATAGCCACATCACACTGCAGAAGAAACCCTGACATTGACTCATGTTGTTTTTAATTGAAAATTAACATAGACAGGAAATACTACTTGGCTTTCTGAGAAGAAAATGGGTATGGTGGTTATGACTATTTTCAAAAGAAAACCCGAGTAGAACAGAAGGAAAAAGCAGGTGACTCTACCAACATTTTCCATTTCCAGTCACTCATATATCAAATATAAGTACCAGAGATCAACATAATCTAGTGGCCCAAAATGAGACATGGTCTTCTTTCAGTTCATTCCCTTGTAGTACAGAATAATTCCTTAAATGATAGCGTCATTTCTTCATCAAGCCTGATTGGGAAAACCACCTCTGCACCTTCTTGGAAAAATCTAAGCACTGACATAAATTTTCCATGAAATTCATCCTTATTTTAACATCTAATTATTCTGGTTTTTCCCCTTCAAACGACCCCAAATTTTCTTGCCTCTTGCTCTTCCCACATTCCAAGTATTTATATTCAAACCTCACAATTCTTTGCAAGGGTCACTTATGAGCCAATCTCTCAGCTATCACGTGGGTACAGATGCAAGACAATATTGCAATAAATGGATTGGCAAGTGAATCCATTACTGTTGTTCACATTTAAGGGCTTACAACCTACTGACATAGGAACTTTCCTTCATCAACAGGCCTTCTTCCTCTTGAAGTAAGAGGCCCTATTTTCTCAAATACCCTAAGAATGGCCAGGCTAATTAATGGAGAAATATTTGTTTATGGTATGTATATGTATACACATATGTATATATGCATACTTAGAGATACACCTGCATACATATACAATTAATTAGGTTAAAACAGTGCAGCTATATAAACATTCTGCTCAGATAAACAATAAGTGTAGAACTCATTCAGAATACTGCAGTGTGAGGCCTTTGATGTGAACAGATCCATAGCCTTCAGAAGGCATTTGCCCCTGCAGCACTCTTTATATTGTCACAACTACCTCTGTAAAGTGGAAATTTGATATAAAATTCCTGCAGAGCTCTTCTTAATTTTAAAGAAAGGTAAAACAGAGATTAAAAAATGCTTAAAAACTCCTTCACTTATTTTTCCTATATCTTCATTTTGGGGTATGGAAAGAAGAGCAGAATTTTCTTTGCTTCTACATAAAATCTGAGAAAACCTTATGCCTCCTTTTAGTTACACAAGCAATTCTATTTCCTTCAGCATTTTGACTGAACATACTTTGCATTTTCCAGTAGTCATCATTTTGAAGAGGTGTAATATTCTCATGAGCTGTAAGGTAGTTTCCAACAAGCTCTGCATTATTTCAGTAACATGAACGGAAGAGAGAAATAGGATTTATGTAGGGAAAAGGGAGAATTTGAGAAGAAATGCCCTGGCTCTTGGTAAGCAGCAACTGAATGGTACTACCACATGAAAGCTGATCTGTGTAAGACAAGGTGTTTATCACTTCAGTTTACATCTAAAGATTTCAGCATCAATAAAGACCTTAACAGTGGTAATTAGCATAAATTCAAACAAATTACATGAGTTTGCACTTCATTGCTTAATTGATACTTTATTCAACAGAAGGTATTTAATACACACATAAACCAGAATTTTATTAGAAATGTGGTGAATGTTTTATTTTATAGACAAAGTAATATGCTAATAAAGATGGAGTTAGAGACTGGTTTTTGAGACTACACTGGTGCCATGACACTTTTGCAGCAGAAACCGTATTAATAAAAGATTTGTTGTCAGTCACTTCTCTAAATGCATATAGAGATGTAGCCATTTGTAAATAGCTACATAAATGCATAAATCTATCCATATTTATGATCACTACACATTTATGCTATTTACACTTTTTCCTGGTCAGAAATGACTAAAAGGTATGACTATCATTTAATCAAGAAGACAAAGTACACCAGAAGTTTTCCTCATCCCCCTAAGAAACACTGGAAGGAGAGGGGATTTAGAAATTTGCTCTTTGCTAGTTCAGATAACCTTAGCCCTGAGGAATAACCTGTACCACTTTTAGCAACAGCTCACCTTTCTACAGATTTTTCCTCAATCTGACAACTGTACTCCCCTTGTGAGAATAGGAAGAGGCCCATTACAGTGTGCTGGAAATATCTACAGCAGATGGATTGTTATTAATGGGAAGACCAGAATATGTTTATACAGGCATGGGAACCACAACTCTATTTTTAAATACAGACTTAATTTGTTTTAAAAAGAATACCTGAAACTTTAAAGAAAGTAGGCTGCTGAAATAGGTGATAACACTGTTAGTTTAAGACCTGGAAAAGTTCAAATAAAGAAAGTAAGATATAATTAATGGAACTCTGCCAAGATTATAAAAGAAAACAATAAAAAAATTCTGCAGGAACATATTAAACCCACTCATGAACTATTCTTCAAGGAAAGGAATCTTTCCCAAAACAGCCACTTAGGTTAAATGGGAGGAAATTATGAAACTGAATCACAAAGCTGTAGGGCTCAAGTTCATATTAAAAAGAAAAATAATAGGAACCAATCACCCACCCTTTGTCTTCTGTGGTTGCTAATGCTTACATGTTTTTTTAAAGAAACTAAGCAGGCAAAATTAAATTTTTTCTACTAATGAGTATGTGCTGAAAAAGAACAGTGAGGGCTTCTCCACAACAGTTCACATCAGCTATTTTTAATTCATTGCATAGGCTAAAACATCCTGACTGACTGACTGAATGGCCAATGAAAACATTTATTCTGAAAATATTTTTCAACTGTTTAAGCTTTTGTGCATCTTGAATTCTCAGATGAGTGAAGCTTGTTAAGAAACCAACGTTTTTCCTTTTCTAATTTACTCTTCACAAAATGCATTGGTGTGGATTGATTAAGTTACTGCAGCCAGCTACATTAAAGCCACCTGCAGTGTTGGGCTGTACTTGAATAAGAGCACCTGCTTACTCTGTCCTGATGGGCAAGGATGGAGGAGAGGATGCCTGGGTGAGCAAAACAGTCACAGGCAGCCTGCAATGCAGAAAAGAGAGGTCATAAAAATAAAACATGGCAAAATGCATTAAATAATTAGTTACAATATTAAATAATATGCTTATTTCTGCATGCGCACACACACATTTCATAAACTGCTAGCTGAACACCAGAAAGCATCTCCTAGGGGCATTTAATTAGATTCTGAATATTTTTTCATACACATCCTGATGATCTGGAACATTTCCAAAACATTAGGATTATGATTAAATATATATATTTTTTAATATAAAATTTTGGATATTTTTGCAAATAGGATTTTCAACTTATGTTTTCTGCATCATAGGCCTTGCCATGGGCTCACTGGTTTAACAGCTTCTGGCAGGAAGATATATCCTTCATTTATTATTGCAACTTGTGCAGCTCATTATAACAATAAAAAGCAGCAAATCTGAGGGCTTTCATCCATCCATAAGCCTGTGTATTTCTTTAGGCCAGGGGCTAAATCTTTTACTGAGATTTTGATAGGTCTTAAGGATCTGTACTTTGTCCCTTAGAAACAGCTTTTTAATTAACTGATTTATTTATTGATGAGTGTAGATGAGAGGAAAGAAGCAAGGGTAATAAGGAAAGCATACACTCCCAGCCTATTAACCCCTGCTATTCAGAAATGCTCCAAAGTCCCCTTAACCTTCATGTTTTCTCTCTCTAGATAGAAAAGGCAACATGTTTTACATTCAGTATGAAGGAGAAATAAACACCTCTTTGCCAGCTAACTTCTGCATAAAATGAGCCCTAAATCAATAGGTTTTTGTATTTACAGACATCTGTCACAGTTGACCAATCCTCCAGTGGATTAAACTCAGAAGATATGACAAGATATGACAAATAGCTGTTGGCATGCTGCTGGAGATGGGCTATGTTGCCATTTCACATGAAAGAGTACAGGCTTCTAACAGTCTTTAACCTTCTTGGACCAAAAAAACCCATAAAGCCCAAACCACAGTATTTGCCAAAACTGTACTTGTCAACCTCTTTCTCAATTATTTTAATGTGGTGTGGTCCACTGCTGCTCATCATATACTACTTTAAATTATTCTAGATAGAACAGTACTTGCTATAATTGCTATAAAAAGATAATTGCAGACATTGCAAAGAAAACAATTAAAGATACAACATGAATTGGCATTTAATGACAGTTTGACATGCTTGCAAGTCAGCTGACATGCTGTTAAGTAGAATATCACTGATAGAAAACCAAGCTGCTACAGAGTTGGGTTAGCATGTTCAGGAAAAAGGTTGTGCAAGAGACATGGTTCTTTGCCCCAAATGCAACACAGCCACTGCCAAGCTAATAAATTTTTGTTGAACAAGGACTAATAGCTTTGCTTTAACTAAACTGCTTTCATTTCCAGGAGTACCATTCATCTGCACAGTTTTTACTAAAGCAGTTATAAAAATAAATTCACATCAAGTAATTACAGATTGTGTGTATTTAAGATCATTATTTTAAGTGAAATCACAGCTTTTCCTGTCATATTCCGGCATCTCAAAACTCTTCATGCCTGCCAACACCTTACCTCTGCATTTTGCTGAGATAAAGAAATGTTATTCTTATGCCATTGCCCCTTTTTGCCATGAAATGCTGTCAGGGTGCTGTACAACTCCCTTCCTCTTGGATTTTGGAAAGGAAGCAGTGGCTGCAGTGAATGCAAATAGAGCTAATAATAATTATTAAAGTCACACATTCTAACATTTCTCAACTTTTCTCCCAACAACACTTTAAAGCCTTAGAGCATTTCAAGCTGCTGGATTTAACACTGGGACAGATCCCATATAATTGCTAACTGCCCACCAGTGTAGCATAATTTGGGGAAAAAATGTAAGCATGACTCAGGCAATTTGAATTATATCTCTACTTTAATCACTGGAAGTGATATTCCCAAAGAACTATCTCTCAAATTGAACACTTCTCTCCATTGTGGAAGATATACTCCTCCAATTTAACCTGCCCAGGAAAAGTCATGTGCATTATTCTTTTTGAGAATGATGAAATGATTCTCCTTATCCAATAAAAATCCTCAATCTTTATCATTACCCAAGGCAACTTTAAATTACACAATCACCAATTATACCATGTACCACTAGAGGTATCCTCCAGCTCTTAATACCACTGAACAATCCTTGCAGGCTTCAGTTGACAGCCAGACCCAGCCATATCCAAACATCTTGCTGCTTAGTCATGCAGGATTGCTTTAGGGACAGGAAGAGAAGCTGCTAAACTATGGACCCCAAATCTCCAGCTCCCCAAAGCACTGTCAGTCTTGTTCCAGCAAAGTGCCTCCCATTGCTTGGGAATCTCCTCTGGAAATGTACTGACCTGGCTACCAAGACTCAGGAAATTGCTCATTGGGAAAAACTGTGATTACAAAGCTGTATTTATAAATATTTTCATTACATAGTTTAATTCAACAATCTATCACCTTGCTAGGACATAAAGTGTAAGAAATACTTTTAAGGATGCATTTGTAAAGGTTCATGTTTAAGAGAGGCTTTTATGCTTCAGAGAGCAAAAATTTATGTGTTGAAGATGATCCGATTAGCTGATAGATCACACATAACCAGGAAGCAGCAAAAAGCCTTCTTTTCTTCCACTTCAAACCTATGTACACACCTTCTGGAGTGGGAAACAGAGGGCAGGTGAGGAGGGAAAGAACTGAAATTGTTAAAAAATCAGAAGCAAGGCTCCAAAAATGACATGGGGAAAACGGGAGGGGGTAGAGGGTGGAAAGGAGAGAAAAAAGTAAAACTGAAGGGAGGGAAAGAGAAAGGGGGAAAATGGAAAGGGGAAGTGCAGAAAGATTATACTTGATTATCATAAATACTTACGGGAAAGATAAGGGACTTCAATTTGCATGGATTTCTCTGTTGCCACGAAAGCTGGAATTCAACTTTAATCTTTCAGGAAAACTGATATTCTCATACCCGTGGGAAAACCTGGAGCATCATTAATTACAAAAGTAATGAGTGTTGTCAGCACTGAATCTGATGCAGTGACTTGAACATGGAAACCTCTCATAATTTTTATATGCAAGAATAAGCAAAATTACAAGAGTGGATTTTGCTTAGAGAAAAGAAAACCTAGGTTAAGCACTTACTACACAGCCTCACTATTAAATTAAGAGGAACAAACTATGAATGCATGCTGAGGAATGCCTGTTATTCTGTAGGCTATAAGAAGTGACTGGGAGTAATGCCACTTGGGGTGGCACCCTGTGTGAAAGGGAAGATGATAGTCAGTAGCTCTATTTAGCAGTCAATATTAATTCTGTATCCCTAATACAAATAATTAATTACTTCAAAGGAGAAATTATGGGAGATGTGATTAGATCTTTATTTCCTCATCAAAGTCAAAAACCAGAAAAAAGAAAAAGGCAAACAGGGCAATGTTTTCTTTGCTCAAGACTATATTTGAAGAAAGGAATGAATTGCCTTTTCTCAGGAAAACTACTTTGTAACATTTTTTTCTATACAAAAAGTGCTCAATTTAAACAGAATCCTGCAAACTAAGCTAAAGCTTGACTAGGTTGAGTAAAATATTTGCCAGCTATAACTATGGAAATGTATAAAGTGTGTATTTTTAATATGCTACTGAATTACTGGTATTTATGGAGGGCTGTGTTCTCTTTGGTATCTAACTGGATCTAATGGTCACTGCAATTAAATTAATTAATTATTTTTTTTGTCTCAGAGACAAATGTTGACTGCTGCTGCTGATTCCAGGAAAGTTTCACTTAATTTTCAAAGAACAATAGCGAGCTTGCCTGGAGGAAAAAAGTTCTCAAGTTCAATTCAGAAAATACCCCCTACACTCAGCTTGTGATATGTTCTTTCCCAGAAAACTAGAGACCTATTAATAAAGCATGAAGTCAGTGCTGTAAAAAGTAAGATATTGGAAGATTTTAGGGGGAGGCAGAGATTTGAATCTCCGTGTCAGTCATCGCGCTATCGGCTATGGCAGAGTTCCTGCCCGGGCGTGTGGGCTGCAGCCCAGCGCTGCCGTGTTTACTCAAGGTGCACACAGGAAAAACTGGCAGGGTCCTGGTGGAAAGGCTAGTCTGACAAATCCCTAATCATCCCTTAATTACCTCAGGTTTAGAATACTATTAAGTGCAGCACAACTGCATGGCAGGGCATTTGCCAAGCTCATTTAATTAATCTACTGTTTTATAATTTCGCATCACCTGCTAGTTTTTAATAGCCTGATTAACAGTGATAACTACAGTATGTGTGCTGTTTAGGTAGTGAGCCCATGTTTTTTACAACAGTGGAAACTTTTAATTATCTCTGATAGGGGCAGCAACACTAGAGACTAAACACTATTTCCTCTCAAATATTTTTTTGCCATCCTCCTGCCCTCCCAAATCGAGGCAGTAAAAAAAAATATATACGAGCTTCAATTCCAAGGTTTTTTTATTATTTTCCTAACTTTAGTCTTCTAAAACTCACTGCCACCATTACTAAGCCATTGTGGAATGCAGTATACTGTACACCAGTGAACCTGCCTCCACATCAAGAACTGTTTTAATTCAGCATTATCATATCTAGTGAGTATCATACAAGCACTGGCAGTCAGCCTGGACTGCCCCATACTCAGAGGACCTTGTTTTGCAGAGCATCAAGTCTTTTCTGCTTCCAAAGAGACCCACACAGCCTACTAAACCTAACCTCTGCTCTGTCAGCTCTCCTTGGCTACCAAGGTTTTAATTTTCATTTCTATCTCAACTATGAAAAACAGGACGTTTTAGAAATAAGGAGAACATATTGTCAAGCACTGGAACAGGCTGCCCAGGGAAGTGGTTGAGTCACCTTCCCTGGAGGAATTTAAAGACATGTAGATGTGGCACCTGTGGACATGGTTTGGTGATGGACTTGGCAGTGCTGGGTTAAGGGTTCAACTCAATGATCTGAGGGGTCTTTTCCAACCTTAGAGATTCTATCATTCCATAACAAAGCTGGACACACAAGTAAAGGCTGCAGGATTAGGCTGGCAGATTGTGCATGTATTAACAGGCATGTTACTCTTGAGAATATAATTTTTGCAGTATATTACAAAAGTTTTTATGTTATCTCCATTTTCAGATACTTATCAGCCAAGACTGTGAATCTTTCTTTCAGTTCTTTGCAAAGTCTGCGAGAAATATTCTTCCATGTGAAACTACTTCTAATTAAAAAAAAAAGTATATATACACTTCACAAGAAAGATGTGAGGGATTAGCTTAAAATACAGTTCAAATTAAAAAAGCAGCTTTTCTAGCCTGAATTGTTGATGACTAAGTGATTACTAAGCTTCCACACATTTTAGTGTACAAGTTATCATGATGCTTCAAGATTTTTTTTATAGGTACTAACTTGTGGTATAACCTTGGTAATGTTAATGCTATGTTAACATTATTAGTATAATTACAGCTAATATAAAGTTCTAATAATATTTTAAGTCTAGTAGAAACTTATTCTGAGCCCTAGTAGACATTCAGTGCAAATATAAAGCACAGACAGACTGCATTGTCTTTGCTGGAATCACATCCACAGATGGAAAGAGATGACAATGGAGTACATAAAACCTAAGTTTTCATTTAGGTATTCCATCATGTACGGATTTTAAGATGTGATTCATATACTGTCACTTATTTTCATTCCAATTTCTGTCATATTCCCTAATGTTTCACTGTTTAGGCATATTTTTCCACCAGCACAGATTGTTTTTTTTAAATGAATGTCAAAACCATAAAGTATATTTGCCACCGTTACGTCTGCAAAAATGTACAGGCACTAAAAAAAAGCAAGATTTTTTATGCATATATATTTTATTCTAATAATCTAATTACAAATTTTGAGCAATTTACTGCACAAGTTTGTTTTTCTGTCTTTTGAATCAGGTATCTTTGCTGAAGTATTTTCAGCTAAGAACATGACCTTTGTTCTTTTAAAATCCCAGTTAGTGTAACTGAAAACAACTACTGACCTGTAAAGCAAGCTATCCCCATGTTTTTATCTTGCATCTTCATGTTGACAATAAACATGCTCTTCCTATGATCATTTGCAGGTGCACTCAAAAGACCAGAGCACCAGAGCAGAGGTACTCCCAGGACAGACAGAGGGTGCTCTATCTCCAGTTTTCTTCTTTAAAAAGACACCTATAAACAAGCTGTCAAGTTTAAATTTGTAACCATAAAAACAAATTTTAAAAACCCCTCCAGCTTGTTTTTCACCATTACAACCAATCAAATTAGGCTTGTAAAAGCAACAGGAAGAATATGATTTGCCTAAAGAACAAGACACAATGAAAAAAATTTAGTTTTTATAAATATAGCTATGTCACTACAGTAAGAAATTTAGATAACTGCCTACTTGCTCTGGTTTTTTAGCTTAAACAAATATTTGCCCCTTTTCCTGATTTAGTGGAGCAACAGCAATACTGAAAAACATGACATCATCAGTGAAACATGTCAAGTAGAAAAGTATTAAACAGCATTAATTTTAACAAAGTTCTAGGGACAAGTATTACAGCTTACCAAAAGAGAAAAGCCCTTTCCTCTCACTCACCTGGGATAAGCTTAAAGAGGATCCAGAAAGGTAAACACAATTCTAAAACTGCAAAGGAGACAGAGGGAAAGATATAGAGAGCTGGGTTTTGGAGCATATGTACCTTCCCACTATTACCTCTGAGAATGCACCAGAAACCATGCTCTACATCCATGTTCAGAGACTGAACTCTCTCACTGCTACTGCTTATCCTCAAAAAGGCAAAATGAAGCAATGAACAGAAAAAGCAATAGAATCCTGCATGTACGAAATTTTGTAAAAACCAGATGTCAACCTCAAAAATTACATTTTTTTCTAAACTGTTCAACTTTACTGCTTATGTCTTACTTTTTAATTAAACATATTTTTCTCTTCTATCTTCTACAGGGGCTGGGTGAAGGGGAAGGGAAGAAGTTGCTCTACATTCATTTAAATTATTTGCAAGATTCACTTGTAGCAATGAAGTTTTAATTAATTCACAAAATCCTGCTTTAATTCCAGTATGACTCCAGTGTACAAAAGCCTCTGCACTTGATTATATTTATGAAAGACTTATAAATTTAATTTTACATTATTCTAACTTACAGCTAAGTTTCAAGGAAGTGTTTTATGAAAAAATAAATGTATGGATTTAAAGACTGGCTCCCATACGCCACTGAATGTTCTTCATAATCCTGGTGCAAATGTACTAAACCTGCTGAAGGGCTCCTTCTTGAGAAATTTTGAGGCACAAGAAAATCAGGTCTGAGCCCCTTCCTTACTCTTGCTTGAGGTAAAGATGTTAAGTAAGATGGGCAGCAACAAATGGACTTATGAGTTCATTACTTCTCTGTTTATCCAAATTTGTCTCATTTTTCACCAGTACTTTTGTACAGTGATACTCAAAACAGTGAGTCACAACTGATTATTTAAAACAACTAAGTTATTTTAAAATTTAAATTAATCAAATCACCAACAATCTGCTTCCAAGACTTCTTATTGCCATCATCCCACCCCTGCACATCACCTTTCCTGAGGGCATAACTCTTCTCACTGTGTTGTTACACTGTTTAGGAGCATAAACTCTCCAATTAACACCATGTCTTCTCCCGTACAAAAAGTAATCTTAAAGCAATTATATGAACCATTAATAATCATAGAAATGCTACTCTAGCAAGCAGAATGCAAAACATCTGACACAATACTTGCTACTGGAAGAGGCACTTGCCAATAGTGTTCACTGAAGTCAGCATTTTCCCATTTGTATTCCATCAGGGATCCTCTCCTTCCAACTTCCATCTATCACATACCTCCATACATCTTTACAAAACTTGACATTTCAGACTCAGATTTTTTTCAAGTCAAGTGGCAATGCCAGCAGATGTGACTATAAAAGACTACTGATAAAATACTCAACTGTGAAAGTTAAAAAAACAAAAGAACCAAAACTGAAAAGATTCAGTTTATAATATAGTAAGTAATATGTTCCTTGTATTACTTGCATTCTGCAACAATGAAACAGCTTTTTGTTCTTTAGGAATCAATAAGGACATAATAATTGTCAGGAGGCCCTCACGGGCTATAAATGCAGACAATTGTGCTTATACTGTGAAATTATGTTTTAAAAAGTACTATATTTTTACTATAAATACCTTAGTCATAGGATAAGTGTGTCTAATTTTCAAATAATTATTCTATGCAAATCTCTTCACCAGGCAGGTACTTCTGACAAACATTTAACATTCACTTGGATTAACTAATTAAATCCTATTGTCTAGTAATTTCAATAGAAAGTATGTTTGCAAAGCACACAAATAGTCTTATAGCTGGGTTTTATCCTTTTTAAAATTCTTCCACACTCTGCTAAAGTACTAACATGACAAGATACACTCTTCAGCAACATGCTCTGTATGCACACTATGTGAAGAAGATAATCTTGCATTTGGCGATATTAAAACAGACATTGCTTAGGTTGAATGGAAGTTTTTAGAAATGATACACAACCTGTACCTTGACAGCATGCCTTGGTTTTCAGTGAGACATTTTCCACCATATCCTTCTTAAATATAGTTTTTGATTATGGCAAAAAAAAAGTTTACTTTTAGCAACCTGTCACGTGTACCACTTAGAAAAATTTAAGGTGTGCTCTGTAGATGTGTTCTGCTAACAAGACAAAGGCCTCACACCCTTCACATAACTTCATGTCACTTACTAAGTCACAGAATCACAGAATGGTTTGGGTTGGAAGGGACCTTCAAGCTTATCACCATGGGCAGGAACACCTTCCACTAGACCAGGTTGCTCAGAGCCCCATCCAACTCAACCTTGAACACCAGGGATGAGGCAGCCACAGCTTCTCTGTGCAGCCTGTGTCAGGGCTTCACCATCTTCTGAGTAAAGAATTCCTTTCTACTATGTAATTTAAATCTCATCTTTTAGTTTAAAACCATTCCCCTTTCTCCTATCACTGCATGCCTGTGTAAAAAGCCCTTATTGTTTAACAGAATGAAATCAAATGAAATGTTTAAAGATACAAGAATACTTTGACCAAATATAACCTGAGGTTTCTCTGGGGAACCAGAAATTTTTTTTTCAGGCAAGCAGAGGTTAAAATTCTAGGACTCTCCATACCTCAGGCTTAAAGCTGAAAATGAGGAGATGCTGAGAGGGGAGAAACAGACCCTTTGAAGGGAAAAACTCAACAAATGATACACTGCCATGGCTGTGCAACTCCAACTTAAAGGCAAAGAAATGCCTCTTACTTTCCCTAAATGAGGGAGTCTATGTACACAACCTGGTATACAGTAGTTTAATTATCCTAAGAAACTGTGCCTTTGAATTTAAGTATGAGAAGTGTGGATTTCAAACATTGTTTTAAGCATAAGGAATTTTAACGCTTTCATGTGATTTCTGAGATTCTAATAGTCAACCTCTGCTATAACTGGTCTTTCCCTGAAGGGTGTCCTGAACAACACACAGCATGGCACTACAATCCTTCTAAGCCTATGCTGGAGACACAATTTTTCAAATCTACAATTGAAATACATTTCAGTATAAAATCTTAGCTAAAAATAACCTTAGCTATTTATATTTAATGTTTGGATGAAAAAAATGTCTATTTAGGGTAAAGTCTGTTGTCTCAAAGATGTCAACACTAAGTAATATTATTTGAAGTGGAATGTTTTATTTAATATTTAGTAGCATGTATAATGAAGCTAGTGGAAAAATGTTGAAATTTCAGAAAAGAATGAAATGCCCACCATTATTTGACTGTTATTTAAGATTAGTGATAGATGTTATCCTCTATATCTAAGAATACATTATTTGACTTACCTTTACCAAGGAATTAAACAACATCCAGCTATTTCAATATATTGTATATTACAGACAGTGAACCGAAATATCAACTTGTTTGTGTCAATATGACCCAAAAAACTCCCGTGAAGGAATCATTTACATCGACATAAAGAGGATGCTTGGTGAAAATCAAGTCCAGAATTATCTAGTCAGTTGTTCAGAAGCTGGTGTAGTAGTCATTTAGCTGAGTCAGAAATCGCCTTTTTTTTATTCTACCAACCAAGCTTCAGACATCACAAATGAAATCCTGGTACCAATTTGATTATCTAAATTAAGACTTTTTTACCTGAGATGAGTCAGAGTTGTTGAAACTGATATTATTTTCCATTTGTTTTTAGCACATAAAACTAGGAAACGAGTAGTCTTTTAACACAAAATATAAACTCAAAACTAAATGTAATTCATATTAACTAAAAAAGAAATTGTGTTACATGTTCTAAAATCTAGTACAGCACCCAAATAGAAAGCTGGTGTTAAAGGCAGGCCTTTACCAAAGTAATTCAACACTTACCTCTTAATAAATGGAGCAAATACCAGCAAAGGAGAATACTTCATAAGACTCACCTCCTTTTTTTAATTATAAGCCCATCAACACTTAGAAGTCTATGGTTGCAGGAAGAAATTCAGCTGATCAATTACAAATCTGACTGCTTTATTGCAGTATCCAAGGGCCAAGTGATCTTTAGGAACCACTTTTTCCCCCAAGATACATTTATTATTTAGAATTCTTAATCATTAAATAACCAGGCGATCACTCAGAAGTAAATATTTATTTTAAAAAGGAGTAAGAGTCCATTTACAAATTTTTGGATAGAACATGACATATGGATGTCACTTCATTTAAGAATTACCTCTTGTCCCATAGGCATTCATGCAACAAGTCAGTTGGGATACAGAGACACATACATCAGAAATTTCTAGGTTAGTTTAAACTCTAGACTAAACCAGACATCTGAATTAGGTGTGTGAAATCCACCCCCATTAAAATGTCAGTCTCAATTAGCTACTGAATTTAGACTGTTAATGTCAGTGTTTTGAATTTAATCTAAAGGGAATGCTACAAATACATCAAACCTGCAATTTTTATAAACTTAGTGTTTGATGCTCTTTTAAAAAAAGATGGTGTTTTTGTATAATTAGTGACACCCACTTACATGCATTTATTTTGCATTTTGATGCTCCGTACTTCTTCCTAATTAAAGAGAAGCACAAAGGTAAGAAGAAATGTTTTATAACAGCCTTCATTTTATTTTTTCAGTTTGAAACTATCTGTCCAGTTAGTCCCCTGGAAAACAAAATTTAAGGAAGTTATACAATTATCTAATCATACATTGTGGTTTAGAGTTTAATAGCAGCTCTTAATTTGGCCGACCTTCCTCTTGGGTTTGTTTGAATATCCTTGGCCTGGGGTGTGAGAACTTTTTTCTGTATAAAAGTCCACTTTGAGTTGGATTTTCCACAAGGAGATTCTTGCCTATCTTCTCCTTTGGAGGAATATTTCAGAGCCTGTCTTATCTTCTGCTTTGAGCCAAGATTGTACTTTTCTGTCATGTCAATTCCATGAAGAAAACGTTTGATAATACGATCTTCTAGTGAATGAAAAGAGAGGGCTACAAGGCGGCCTCCAGGTTTTAGGAACTTCTCAGCTGTCTTCAGGCCTATAAGGAGTTCATGGAGCTCATCATTGACAAATATTCGCAGGCCTTGAAAGGTTTTAGTAGCAACATGTGCAGGTCTCTGAAGCAAGTCTTTCCGTGCATAGAGTGCTGATGCTGGAAAAGCACCTGTCATAAATTTAAAAAGGTACATGTTAATAACTTCTTATTTCTACATCTTGACCTCCACTCATGCAAGATGACTTCAAAGGGAAGCATAGTCAAAAGAGAACCCTGAGTAGTAAGCTTCCTTCTTTGTAATATATCTTCATTTTATGCTTTGAATTCCCATCTCTGAATGTTAGCTCTATTAAACTAAGATGGCTTGTTGGGGGTTTTTCCCTAGAATCTTTCATAGAAATTCCTTCTCCAAAAGCATCACAAATTTAAAATACAAAATAATGGCTGAAACCAAGATAAGGGAAAAAAAAAAGCTAAGTTTCACCTTACAGCTCAGTGTAATCAATGTCAGTTTGGTATTTGTGGTTGTGTTATGCTTTTAAGGGAAAAAAATCAATATACAATGGACACAATTTCTATTTCCTTCTAGATAACTTCATTTCTTCACAGGCAGAGATAAGTGCAGACAATGTCTACCTGGTAATAACTATATCTCAATGAATTACTTAAACCTTAAAAGAGGTGTCCTTGCTTGGGAATAGCAATTATGGACCACTACACCTGTGTTTCTTCAAAAGTTCACAAAAACACCTTGAGAAATTTAGAAAATGCAGCTGACACTGTTTAGACATATTAAACAGCAGAATGTGTCAAAGTATGGGTTTGTCAGACAAAAAAATCACCAGATTAAATTTTCTTTTAGATGCATAAAACTCCTTCTTCCTTTTCCCAAAATTCCTATGAGTTAAGTAAGTCTCTGTAGAGACTGAAATTTTGATAGAAACTTTGATATATCAATATTTAATATATTTTAGGCTTGAACTTTCATTGCATGAGCACAGAGCAAAAAAGCTAGAGAAGCCTGATTTGATCAGAGGAACTAAAGAGCAAGAATCTTACAAGATCTGTGAAATCTGAATAAATTTATAACCTATTATGTGAGCACAGGAGTCTGGTAAAGATAAATTGAATGAATAATACTAGCACAAAACTGGGCAGAATTATTTTTCTAAACAAGAAGGACCATCAGAGATAAGACACAAATGGTATGTATGTATTAAAATGCCCTAATTTTACGTCAGTGCTAAGCTACAACATAATGAAGCAAAGAGTTTGAAGCAAATGCAGTTCATAATCAAGAAATTGATATTCTACATAGTGGAGCAAAAGAGGGAATATTGTACCTCTGAAACTAATTGTCTAAATTCACATTTACACAGGTGATTGAAAAAAAAAAATTATAGATATCATTATCCATAATACATTTGCACAAAATAATCTATCAGTGGAATTCTTGGGAGTTTTAAAGGTAAGATTTTACTCATGTTAAAAAGTATTACATGCTCACAAAGCATATCACAAACACACAAGTGATCTCAGTGTTCAGCAAAGCTAGAGGATAATAATGGGATTTAAAAATTCAATCATTATTAACAACAATTATTAGCAAGGCTGTTATCATCTACTCTATGTCCCTAAGACACGTTTCTGTGTAACTGATTTTCCTAACAACCTTCCCTACCTCTTCTGATCTTCAAAGCTAACGGTTCCTAAATTCACTGAAGAGACCTGTAGTAGCTGTGGCTGCTTCTTATTCTTATAGTCTGAATCCTTCGAGACAGAAAGTGGCAACAGGATTGACTCCTCCCAACAAACATGGGAATTTGTGGCTTTAAGCTGTTTCACAAAACAGAGTAAATAGATGTAACCTGGAGGAGCTAGGCTTCTCCATCATTTACAAACTCTAGAAAAAGTTACACTAGCTAGTTTATATAATTTCTGTCTTTGAAAACATAACCTTCTATATTCACTATGAATCACAAAAAGAATATATATACTGTCATTGTAGAAGTCACAAAGCTCATTTTGATGAGAAACCCAAATTACAAGGAGAACTAAAAATCACAGAATGTAAGGTGTACCAAGAAACCAACACCAACCTTATACTAACTGGCACAGCATCTGTTTCCATATTTCTTTACATACCTATAAATAGATTATTTGAAAATGGAACCCTTAGAACAGCCACTGACTGCCAGTTGTGTGCAATGAAAACTGTCTCAATGCATGACATAAAGGAATGTCATGCTAAGCAAAATAAACACAACTTTTTTAAAGGGTCAACTAACAATTACAAACACTAGTAGTATGCTCAGAACTCTTGAATAGTTATTAAGTGAACCAACAAAGTTTAAAAGCCCACTGCTGCCATGTTCAGTCTACAAAAACAGTTTTAACTGCAATGAAAAAGCACTGTTCCCTTTACAAAATCTTGGTTATTACCAAGCAGGTTAGAAAACAAGGTGAGTGATCCTGCCCCTTTCTGAACAATTTACAGCTGTGACTTAAAGAGCATCAGTTTTATAGTTTCAATTTTGGACTGCCACTAGCTGGAGCTCATGTTCACCTCTCAAAACAGAGCCATAAGTTTTAACCACCATATTTCAGTAGTCTAAGTATTTTCTAAAAATACTGTAGATTTTCTGGGGATGATCCATTTTTGATATTCTAAGAGTATTTCAGCTTCCAAAAGTATCCCAAATAAAAATGGTGCCAACCCACAAGAGTCCAGCATATAATTTAGGTACAAAACTGACAGTGCTTCTTGATTGGGATGTAACCACAAAAACAGAAGCCTAGAATCCTAGGCTTTAAACAGAGATCATCTGTTTAAATTTCCATAGCCAATCTCACAGGATTTTTAGTAAAATACTGAAAGTTTTATCTTCTATTTCAGCAGAACATCTTTTACTTATCCGAAAAAAGAGGCATGACGTAAGGATCTATGACATCTTTATCTCTAAACTGGATAGACATGGATTTCATAGATGGACCACTTGCTGGATAAGAAATTGGCTGGATGGTCACACTCAAAAGAGTTGCAGTCAATGTCTTGGCATCCAAGTGGAAACTGCTGATGAGAGGCATTCCTCAGGGGGTCAGTACTGAGACTGGTGTTGTTTATCATCTTTGGAGGCAACATGGACAGTGGGATTGAGTGTACTCTCAGCACGTCTGACAACACCACCAAGCTGTGTGCAGTGGTTGACACACTGGAGTGAAGGAAGGACCTTGACAGGCTTGAGACAGGCCTGTGTGAACTTCAAGAGGTTCCACAAGGCCAAGAACAAGGTCCTGCACTTGGGTTGGGGCAAACCCAAGCATGAGTACATGCTGGGCAGAGAATGGATTGAAAGAAGCCCTGCTGAGAAAGACTGGAGGGTGCTGGTGGATGAGAGGCTGGACATGAGCTGACCATGTGCACTCACAGCGCAGAAAGGCACCTGTATCCTGGGCTGCACCCAAAGCAGCATGGCCAGCAGGTTGAGGGAGAGAATTCTGCCCCTCTACCCTGCCCTGGTGAGATCCCACCTGCATCCAGCTCTGGGGACACAGACCTGTTGCAGCAAGTCCAGAAAAGAGCCATGAAGATGATCAGAAGGCTGGAGCACCCCTCCTATGAAGACAGGCTCAGAGAGTTGGAGTTGTTCAGCCTGGAGAAGAGAAGGTTCCAGGAAGACCTTCCAGCAGCCTTCCACTGCATAACAGTGGTTACAAGAGAGATGGAGAGGAATCTTTCCAAGGGCATGCAGTGATAGGACAAGGGGGAATGGCTTCAAATTGAGAGTAGGTTTAGACTAGCTATTAGAAAGGAATTCTTCCCTGTGAGGATGGTGAGACACTGGAACAGAGAAGCTGTGGATTCCCTTTTCCTGGAAATGTTCAAGGCCAGGCTAGAAGATGCTTTGAGCAACTTGGTCTAGTACAAGGTGTCCCTGCCCATGGCAGGGGAGTTGGAACTGGATGATCTTTAAGGTCCTTTCCAACCCAAACTGTTCTACGAATCTATGATCTATTTCACAAGGCTTTGTAAAAATGTAAATGGACATAGTATGCTGATATGTGGGCAGACTTTCATTGGTCTGATCACAAACACTGATATTTTGACATTACAATACTGAATAGATAAAGAAAAGAACAATGGTACTGAGGCTACCAGCATGACTAGGACACTAACAGGTCTTTGTAAGGTTCTTCCTCTTATCCCACCATGGCTGTTGAGTGCAGTGTCTTCCTACAATAACCTTCTATGACAATTAACTGTGACATTAATTAATTGCTCTGAATTAATTTATCATGCACTGAAGAAAAAATTAATTAAAACCCAGATATATTCTGTAAGTATAATACAACCTCACACGCCTCAGTTGAACATGCACAAAGAGCACTGTAGGTCCTGTACAACAGTTCAGAATACTAATATTCAGGAAATTGGTAAAGAAATGCAGTCACTGCAGTTTTATGCAACCAAAGCCCCCCCCAAACTAGAAACAAAATCAAACTGTTTTAAGTTCAAAGACTTACTGGTCTATCACCAAAGACTGGGATTAACTAATAAATGTAATCTCTGGTAGTTATTTCTGTCACATTGGCAGTAGATTTTGATCTATTTTCCATGGGTGAAAAAATTTCCTATTACTCATATTCCTCCAGTTTAGTTAAACAAAAACCTATTTGTGCTTTCTGCTAAGGCATAACATCTCTTACCCAGGCCCCTTCAGTTACCAAGACACTAAAAGAAAATCCTTCCTGATAACTGGCTGTACAATGTACAAAAACACACACAAAAAAAATCTGTATGGGAAGCTTGTAAAATGAATTTCATTCATAAAAACACCATGCTTCTGGCTAGATGACTGGTTTGAAGTCCCAGTGAGAGAAATTATAATTTTTAGTTTTAGGATGCCCTGACGATAACTTACACTTTTAGAAATCTAATAGGTTCACATGTTGAAATGTATTGAAATTTCAAAAGCTTGTGAATGAAATTAGCAACGTGCTGTGCCTGTCAATATGAACTATTAAAGTCCCCAGAGTGTATGAGAGTGGGAGAGTTTAAAAATTAATTCAGATCGTGCACCTGTTTGCAGGAATTCGTCTGTTGAATTAGCACTGCATTTAATAAGTTTCTGTGACGCAACTAATGTCCTTTTGTCTAGGCTCCCTCAGTACAGTGTTAATTCTCACCCATCTGAAATTCAGGCAATATTACAAATTCCAAACTGTTAGTTAAAGTCTATAAAAGTGAACCAGTCTGAATGAGATTGTCTTTAGCCAGTAAAGTTCTTTTTAAACTTTTCAAATTCCTTTAACATGTCATCATCAACTCCTTTCAACTTAAGGCCAAGTTTATCTGTTAATAGATTATGTATCTAAATAATGCTCAGCAAAATTAAATTTTGAACAAGAATTAATAGATAAGCTATATTGCCCACTGAAAAGAAATCAAAATAGATTATCAGTTGTACAGGAAAAGCATATGAAAATTACATCTAAAACTTTCACTATTTTTAACCAGTTTTCCTGCACATGCAGTTAAACCTATTGTTTCCAAACAACTCAAGGAGGTACAACAAAAGACATCAGGAAGTGATTCTTAATCGACTTCCACACATCTATTTACAGCCCTTCAACTGAGAACTACTGATTTTTAGTATTTACAGAGCATTCAACATTGCAAACAGCTCTGTGAAAATTATAAACGGTGAGAAGAGTTCAACTGTGCTGCAGGAAGAGATGCTGTTCACATAACTGAGCCGAAAGCTCCTCCTACTGCAGATTCCATAGCTCACAGAGCTCTTATTTGAACAGATCAGAAGCCTTCTGGATAATATTTGTAAACACACACACACACAAAAAAAGACAATTTTTTTAATGCTTTTTTTTGTAGGACCTTATTCATTGGCATAGCATGCAGAGAGATAATTTTCAGGCTCTATGTCAAGAGATAGCAAGAATTATTTTCTTGAATTGGAACAAAGGAGAGCAAGAAATCACCTGGATACTCAAGTTAGCCCCAAATTGCTGTAGGCAATCCTGACGTACAAATCTATGTATTTTTCCCACCTATACCTTACAATAAGAACTCTTGCTAATACAAACTTTAGAAATACCTGATTGTTGTGCAAGTGTTGTGCAGCTGTTTTGTTTGCTTGGGTTTGTTTTAAATTACATCCTTCACTTTTATCTCCCAATCAATTAGCAACAGCAGTACATGTTCTAACGTTTTCAGGGGTGGTAGGAAAGACCACAAGTCTAGCATTCTATAAAAAAAATTTGCATTTTCCAAGTTCAGGTTAGTCCAAATCCAGATTCACTGTGATTCTGATTATCAGCTGGACCTTAACATAAAACTTGGGAGCTCTAGAAAATCTGAAGCCTTAGTCATCAATTACATGTGAAAGAAATATGGACAATATGCAAATTCTCAGATACTGACACCAGCAGAGAAAAAGATATAAATACTCAGCCTCCTTGGCCAGACTTTTTTGCTTGTGTTCTAGTTCCTATACTAGGCAAAAATAATGACCCTGTTCTGCAAGATAATTAGACTTGAAAGGAAACTGCAAAATCTAAAGTGCAATATTTTATTATTCTAATGAATATTTTATGTTTTAAAGGACATAACATTTAACAAATAGTTAACTTTACTCCGGTAAAGTCCTGAATTAGTCAGTGGTTCTTTGGGCTATGCCATCAAGAGGTTCCTGTAGCTGTGATCTCTGGCACTCTAGCTCTGGGTTATCCCAAGAACTTCACTGGTCTAATTTTGAGTAAGAATATATATTAATGACAGATAAAAAATGAATCAAAATATACCATAGTTAGCAAAAAATTTTCTTAAGGTATAATCAGTTCAAAAACTGCTAGGATCCACCATAGCGCTTCTTTACTGAATGAATCAAAACAAAATTGGAAGAAGTTCTATGCAAACAGGAATCACTGTAACAGCCCTAAAATTGTTATAACTACTGGTATATTCCAAAAAAAGCACACAAAACATACATATTTATTGTCTTGGCAGATGTGTGCTGGGTTAACTGTTTTTGGCATGTACACTACCTGATGCATACCTGACTCATGTATCAAGAAGCTCTTCAAACATAGCAAAGAATTTAAAGTGAGAACAAAAAATCCTTCTCATTGTCACAGAAAGTGACCATTAACTGATGACTCATATACAGCACATTAAACATGAAGGGATCTTCAATCACAGTCTTTTGTATTTTTATTTTCTTAGTTTAAGCTATGGCACAAAATTATTTCAGAAGTTACTGAGTTGCTTGTTTACAATATATAACCTGTTACAATTTTAACACAGTGATGTGGTTGCTTCAAACGCAACAGTGGTACACTGTCTTAACAGCTTTTCAAAAAGCATGAGATATATATGACAAAGCCCAAAATCATTATTTCATTATATTGGTAATAATGATATTAGAAATGTAAGGTTTATAAAAGACTCATTGTGCTTTTTCTCACTGATTTTCTTTAAGATTGCTTGCTCCTCATATATTCACTTTATCTACAGCAAGGGCTTACAACAGCTAAACTTTGGGCCTTGGTTGACTGGACATTTTGCTAAAGTATCTTGATTTCTACAAATCCATACCTTTTAATTTCTTAGTCATTAAAGATAAGTTTGTCATTAAACTTCCAGTTGAAGTAATACAAATTTTTAAGAATACCATAATTTTTTTAAGACTCTTCAGGATACTGATAAAATATTTCACACTTTTCTTTAGCAACTGTTAAATTTGGATTATAATTTTAAAGGTCTATATTCAAAGTCAGAAGTTTAGACTTATTTGTAACAAGATGTAGTGAATTTCATCATTTGGTTAAAAAAATAAAAACATCCTGACATTACGTATTAGAATGTTAATGAACAGGATTTGTGTCTTATATTTTTCCTAGAAAACACAAATATAAAGATTCTTGATGTAAGCACTGTTCCTGCCTAACTGCAGTTTGTTCAAGTTGTTTACAGTGAGGAGCAAGCAAGATGAAGTGTTTCAATAGTTGCTTCAGGCTGATCTAGTTTTATGCTTCCTGCTTCTTTAAAAAGACAAATTATCTGATTTCACTCATAATTGGAAACTGCCATGGTACCTCCCCTCAAAATATTAAAATACAGAAATTTAAAACTGAGAAAGAGATTACATGTCTGATATTTGAAGGTTTATCAACAGCCAGGATAAAGAATACCCAAGGCTGCTGTCATTCTGCGGTTCAACTTGGTTGACAAAATGATAAATCACTTCATGTAAAATCTATTATTAAACTAATTGTCACACTACAATACAAAAAATGGGAGCTTAAAAAAAATGGAAAAGAGAGCTGACATCAGAGCAGAATAGGCAGGATTAGATCCTGCACGATTTCAAGTACAAATAGATCCCTCTGGGACTTTGGGGATTAATATTTTTTTCTCCTCAGCCACTGTGAAGAATTAATGAGGGTACCTGCCACAATGCTTGCAAGCTGCTGGGTTCTGGTGATGGGGTACGTGCTGCGTGCCTGAGCGATGGCTGAGGCGATTTTCCTGGCGTGCCTCTCCTCCCCGTACGTTCTCAGGATGGACGCAAGCGCCTGTTGATCTAAAGCGTTCACAACATCAGCAGCAGTGGGCATGTCAGGGCACCTACGCACGAGAAGAGCCAATTAGTCCACTGACGTCAGCTTTCATTGACAAGAGGTGAGGCTTCATGGCATTGAGACATAAAGTCAAACACACACACCGCATACAAGTGCCTTTGAGGTTTTCAAACAGGGGACGGCAACCCTAGCAAAGCAGCTTGCACCTTTTAAATTCTTTTTCTTGCTACTCTAAATGGAGTTCGTTCCTTAACTTCAATTAGAACAGCTTTAACTTCCAAGTATCCTCATAAACTATGCTTAACAAGGTGACAAGAATAAATATATCCCAGTATCGTGCTAAGATGGAAATTATGTGTGACCTTTCTATTTAGCCAGCTTTAGAATACAAACTTGCCTCTTATGGGTTCATTTTAGTCACCTTGCATCGTTCGTTGTTTTCTAGTCAGAACCGATTTCAAGGATCTTTTCTTTCACATCTCCTGCTATGAAAACAATTGGTAATAAAAATAATTAAACACTACTTTTCACTAAAAGGCATAAGAATTTATATATAAATACTGTTCTGAGACAATAGAAATCATCTAGTAATACAAACTACAGGGATTATTACAATTTAAACAATATAAGCCTTCAATCTGTGTATCTAAATCTCTATCGCTTTGCTATTGACATATTTCAAGGTATTTTATGATCATCATCTATGAGTTTACTAATCAGAGGAAACACACAAACTACTTAATAAATTTTCTTCTAAATTCTTTTCTCTTCCAGGCATTTTTTACTTGCCTGCAGTATCTTACAAAAGATAACAAAACTTAGAGGCAAGTAGTATCATAGCAACAACCACAGTGTAAGGCTTTTGTTATGCCCCAGGTATCCTTTGTTCTTATGCTCTTCTTCTGTGTTTGTTTTCTCATGATGCATCAGACTTATATTTAAGCCTGGAGTTCAGATTCTTGAAATCTGAGGACTGAATCCCAGGAGAATCATGGGAGCATTTTACACAAAACCAGAAAAAGGAAGCATCATGAAATGTGCTGTAAGACTTAACATTAATGTGGTCAGCTAATTCCTTAGAAATTGAGACTTCCCATTGGCTCTCTGCGAGAAATGACAGAATAAAGGGCATTTCTTAAGACTCCAGGTTCATCAAAACACTAAGAAAAAATTGTCATTCTCTGTCATGTAATGCATCATGCAATTGCAGCCATCTCTATACATGAAAGATCTTTGGTTGCTCATGCAAAAAGCAAAATGCTACAGAAATACATCAGGTTGTTTGAAGATGAAAACTGCTGCCTAAGTGGAAATAATCATTCCATGAATGATTTTTATGCTCTTGAAAGTACTAAATAGCAATCCAAGTAATTTAAATACAGGTGAGTTACTTAGTAATCATTAATTTGAGAATTAAGTAAACCTGATGTGCCTCCTACACCAAGAGAAAGGAAGCTTATAATTTTGCTAAATAAAGCTTACAACAAATCTACAGGCATAGAAGACAACTTTATACTAGTGTGTTAAAAGCAATGTAGCTGTCTGGTGTAACTGGGGGATATAATGGATAGGATTTTATTTATTTATTTTTATTATGCTTCTTTTAGAGAGAAACAACTAGATCAGATGGTCATTGCACAAAAGAGGGATATTGCTCCTTTCCTGAGGGAGCAACTGAACCTGCTCAAGTGAAGTTTCCACAAATAGTACATTTGGCAGAAAAGGAAAGAGACTGCAGTAAGAAGTTGTGAGTCTGCAGATCAAGTACAGGCTGAGAAACTGGAAATAACAGGCTTCTGAAAGGGAGATGTCCCTGTGACTGTGTACCATACACTCCAAAAATGTTGCAAGTCAATGGTACAGTTAACAAAAACGTTATTGGTTTCATTACTCATCACTGGAACTTTCCTCTTATTTCAAAGATGGAAAAGACAATAACCAGGGCTGAGCACTGGGATTGGACAAAACTTTTTGGCAAAAAAATGACAGTATACTCATGCAAAATTACATGTGGTCTGATGATAAGAATTCTTCACTTTAAGAGGAAAGGAAACGCATAGGGGTTGCTGAGCAGAGAGCTTTTGACATTCAAGGAGAAATATTCTATTACCAGTTACCTGTCACCATCCATCCTCATGTCCAAAGGTCCATCCTTCTGCAGGGAAAATCCTCTTTCAGGTGTATCAAATTGCATAGAAGAACAGCCAGCATCCAGCAGAACACCATCCAGAGTCCCTGGCTCAACCCCAGACGAGATTAACAAAGCCTCTGACTGGCTAAACTGTCCTAGAAGAGGTTGAATCTGTTTCCTATAAGAAAGTAACAAATAAATAGCCTCAAGTTTAATTATAACTACGTCATCTCTCCCCCTTGCACAACAGGAATTAGATAAAAGCACTTGTCTCAGAAGCAATAGGGCTTTTCCCAAAGTAATACTTTATGTACTTTTCATATGTCAACATTGAAAAGTAGTCCAAACCACCCCACAGTGGCTACTTAAGCTTAACTCTTTACTCCCTTCCTGCCTGAGCTCAAATAAATGGAAACCTGACCAACTTTTTCAGTATGCAGGAACTCAAAAGGACACCTTTCAGCAGGAATGTCCTGACCACCAAGGTACCTGCCCTGCTGAGCAGGGCCCTTAGTCAAGCAAAGCCAAGGTGTGGAAAAGAAAGGAGATATCTTGGACCTAGAGAAGCAGACAAAACATAACAAGACTGCACAAAGCTGTAGTTAATACTTACCTGCCAGGAAAAAAAATTCCAAGTTCCTGCCATGGGACAAACTCCTTTTTAGTGGTATTTGTCACTTTAAAAATAACTGGGCAAATGAGGTGTACTGAATCATAAGCAGGTAAAACACATCAGTGTTGTTTGGATTTAGGCCCCTGATCACTGGGAAGAGTAATTTTACATGTGCTTTTGTGCTTACTTTCTTTCTCAGCTTTAAAGTGGCTGTTTCTTAATATTGAAATTCTGGGAAGGAAAAGAGAGGCAAGGGAGATGAGCAGACATCATCTTCTCCACAGGTTCCAGGGTACAACCTCACTGAACTGGAGCAGGCTGACCAGGGCAGTGGTCACAGCACCAAGCCTGACAGTGTTCAAGGAGCATTTGGACAATGCTCTCAGGCACAGGGTGTGACTCTTGGGATGTCCTGCCTAGGGCCAGGAGTTGGGCTTGATGATCCTGATGATCCATCCAACTCCATGATTCTATGATCTCTGAGGTTTCCAATGCTTTCTTAGGTATCTAATCCTGGATTTTTGACTTCTGCCTATATATAAAGTGACTTACAATTAAATAATTTATTTTATCTGTCTCTCAAAATCTCAATGAATTTCACAGATTTGAGAAGACTGAGCAACACTTTGCTGCATTTTTTAAGCAGTACCTGCAAAACAGAACATATTTCTCCCCATACCAGGAAGCCACTGCCTCCAAGTGGAGAGAAAAAGCTCCATTAAAAGGAAGATATTTATGAGTCCAACCACATGGAAGAACATTCAGCTACACAATGCTCTCCTCATTAGAGCAGAACAAATCCACCTACTGAACACAGCACAAAACCTGGGAAACAGTGTGAATGAACAGTTTCCATGAGGGATATCATGACTGCACAGACAATTTTCAACTGATTACTGTCCAGCACATAACTGAATACAACTACTCAGCATAATAAGAACTGACAGTTCCTGAAAAGCACAATCATCCACTTAAGACACTTGAACCAATTTAAGCTATATAGTTAAATAGTTTAGAGATTGTATTTCCTCCTCAATATAATGAGAGGAATTTTCTTGAAAATCTGTGCCATTTTTTCCAATTGGGCGGTTTTTCTAACTTTAAGACTCATGCAAATGAATGAACTGTAAAATTCCATATGTGGGAGATGAAAATAAATGAGACCTGGTAAAAAATACAAACTGTCATTGTCCAGTTCCCCAATAGACCGTAATCCATGTCAGTGGCTTTGAACTAGTGCTCTACCATCCTATCTGAAAAATTATTCTGAACAATATTTATTTATTCCTAGAAATTTTATTACATTTCTTTCAACAAGTCATAAACATAGCTAAGATATCTGGGACAGCTTTTGATTTGTGCTCTGCCAAATCTTTGTGATTAGAAAAGGTTAATTAAAAAGAAGTAAATTTGAAGTAAGTTGAAATTTATTCTGTGTTAGAGAGATGCTGGAAAATGTTCAGGAGTTTGCAAATAAAAAGAAAAGATTGAAAAATGATTAGGCTGACATTTTGATGTCAGTCTTTCAGCTGTGTGAAATTATAACTTCTATACATAAGGTGGTTGTTATCCACTGCATTGTGTGTACCAACTGTGGATACAGGCATCTTGTTGAATATAAATCCTTACTAAAACCCATTTTTTTTATGAGGTTATAATGACTATATTGCAATGTTCAGGCCAGTTCTCTGAATTCCTCTTTCTCTGTGGAACAGAAGACACAATTTTAAGCATCCTGGCTATCTCATACACTTCAATTAATCAAGCCAAATACACAGCAATGAAAGACTTATTACCTTATGGAAGCAAATACAAACTCTTTTTTTGATAGGATAGTAACAACGATGATAACGATGACAAGGACTAATCTATTAGGTTATAAGTATGACACATTTATTTAAAGTATTTTACCAAAAATTCAGAACATTTATTAGAACATAATAAAACTCTTCCCTAGTCTACCATTCTTTATGTCTATGGTCAAATAAAATCTGCATGTTACACACATCATTTTCTCAAAATATTTTTAATTTAGCCACAAATTCCTTCTGAGTTCAGGTTTTTACTTACATGTTCTGTAAATCCACTTTCCAGAATAATCTCAAATAAATAATAAACTGTTAAATAATAAAATAGGAGGGATTTTTTTTATTTTCTACAGTCACATGCCTTCTTGTCTACCTAGGTATGCAGAACTCTTTCCACATTCTTTTTCAGTCTTCCAATGTTTCCTTTGGTCAATAGAGGATTTATGTTCCATGACCATACTTACTCAGTGTGAAAATCTATTACCCTTTCTGTCTTAATACATTGCAAAAACAGTGCTTAGTGGAAAAAGCAGGAAAGGTAAACCAGGGAACATCCCTAAATACAAGTAAAACAGTCAAGTTTACAGTTCTAAAAAGCTTGAGAGAGAGTATCAAAACATCACATTCCAAGACTGAATGGGGATTTTCGTCAGGTCTTCGAAAGTTGTTAATACTACAAAGGGTCACATAGAGAGCATTGTAATATTTTTAGGCAATCTTTGAAGGTTACAATCTAACTAAACCCAATTGTCCTGCTTAAGAGAAAATGTTTAAATTTAGTACTTGAACAGCACTTTATATATTCAGAATATTTTATAAACATAAAAAAACTGCAAAGAGCTTTTAGCTCCTCTCTTATAAACGGAGAAATAAGACTTGGGTTTAATATTTAATGACTTGAAGATACCATGTAGAAAGCTAAGAGAATTTCAGAGATTATGGTCTGAGGATGTAAAAAAGCAGAAAACACTGGTCATACTAGCTCTCATTTGGGGGGTGGGGGGGGGA
>VZRZ01008454.1:2365679-2425270 GCA_013398175.1 Climacteris rufus | reverse complement strand
TGTATGGGGGGTTAGAGCATGGTAATTTTTTCCATAAATTCCCAACTGCTACAGACAAGCAATTTCTATCTTCTCAAATATTCAACATGTTCATTCCCTCTTTATTAATCCTGACATTCTACAAGAAACAAGTATACAGGATTTTAAAAGAACACTGGGAACATGGACAGTCTAGCCTATTTTAAAAAGAATAAAAAGCTATTTCAGCAGCTACATATGTTGCTGCAGCCTTAATAGATTTTCTTGCACAACAACTTCAAAAGCTTGCAGAATTCTTGGGAAATAACACAGTTGGAAAATAATACAGAACCTTGGGTTCAGGTCCTTTGTTCAGGTCATAACACAGTATTTTATTGTATTATCCTATGACACATAGCATAGTAATTCTGCTAGACAGCACTCAATCCACACTTCTCAACTATATGAAAGAGCAGAATGAGAAAAAGTTCAATGTCTCCTAAAGTATTTCAGGCTCTACAGGTTTTGGCTAATCTCTGGTATTCTACAAGGCTTTATATAAATATTTCTTTCTTACTTTACTTGGTTGAGAGGAATGCACACAGGAAAAAAAGAAAAGCATTAACACAGCTTCTACAAAATAAACAATGTTTTCTCTCATCTAATTTCTCTCCATTGACACGGACATTGATGTGACATCAATCATTCAAGTAGTTTCACAGACATGTGCCAGGATGCTTTGATGGCGCTTCAGCATTTTTAATGTATATATAATATGTGCTCTTGATGTTTCACTATTGCTCCACATATAAATTCTATGTATAAATACATGGAAAGTCATGATGATTCCCTGTCAGCAGTGAAAACTACCTTGTACTCAACCAGAATAAACGCTTTTTTCAGAACAGGAAAATAGAAGTTTTTCAGCTAACTCCTGCCAATGTACATCAAACAGAGAGACCAACTTGGTGCTCTGATCCAGTAACTCCCCTGGGAGTGCCCTCAGGAGTGGCAGGCAGCAGCAGCTGTAATGGGGATACTGGTACAGACCTGGTTTGACACTGGCTCACCTCACCGGGGTCACTCACAGCTGCCAGAAGGCTGCAACTTTCACTCATGGCTGCACTGCTTCAGGCACGCCCAGGAGCAAACTGTGAAGTACTCCAGCCATAAATTCCTGGAATTTTCAGCATCCTACCTGGAAATTGCTGTGAGCATTACTCTGCCTCAGTGTAACACCGCTCTCAAAAAATGCATCTGAGTATTCTGTAAAAAATGTTAAATTACTTCTGTCAAATGGAAATTTGGCACAGTTTTCATGTTTACTGAGAAAAAAAGTAAAACCAAAAATTGTAACATCTATCACCTTATAAACAAACCTTATCATTACATTCCTAGCTTTATAAAAAAATGAATTGCAGGTCTATAAAAAGCCACGATACCTACTCGAGAACAAACAATTCAGTCTAGTCTGTTTTGTGCTACAAAATTACAAATTCAAATCTCAGACACTGATTAACAAAGACCTGAAAACAGAAGTATATGTAAAAAGCAATTTCCATAGAACCAAGTTAATATTTTCAAATTTGAAGGTTATAATAACAACTTTACTCTGTGTAAGGACCACTAAAATCTTATTTTAAGTCTTTTTAAATTTGTAAACATTTATTTACCATGCATTCCCACTTAAGAGTAGAGAACATTTAAAAGGTATGCATACATTTGTAGTCATATACTTCTCTCCCCATAACTTGGACAGCACACCAAAAAAACCCAAACTAAACCCCATTTTTATATTAACTTGTAGAACACTGAACATCTTACACTGTCAGAACTGCTATCCCAGGAGTGAAAATGCTTGGCTTTCTCTGCCTCCTCTTGTCAATGCCCATCTCACTTATACAAACTCTCATGAAACTAGTTATTTCCTGCTTCAGTTCTTCTTCTCCAGCTTCCTCTCCTCCTTACTCTGCCACATTCTGTAAAATGACACAATCCTTTCCTCCCCCTGTGTCATTGACACCACGCCCCCCAAACTGTTTCTAATAACCTCTCAAGCACACTTGCAAGAAATTTCAGCATGGCTGAAAACAGACTGCACATTATTTTAATGCTCATTTTTATTCCTATATAAGTATGTTCTACACTATTCTGTCCGCTAACACAATTTCAGCAAAAACTACTGGAGGAACTACAGACCCTCTTTCAACTAAAGGAAAAGATACCATTTTTTTAATCAAAAGCACAAATATGAAAGATGATTTCCATTGAGTACATCCAAAATCTTATCATATTTGACATCTTCCATAGCAGGTGTATTCAATCCCATCAAAAACAAATATGAAAATTTAAGTTCCTAATGAATGATGTTTCCTGCTACATTACAGATTAGGGAGGCAATTTTTTTCCCTTTTCTGGGAACACAGAAGACTAACAGAATAAGACTAGTGATCATCAGGGCAAATTTCAAAATTACATGCCTCACCAAAATTTGAAAAAATGTATTTCCAAGAGTCCTAAGCAAGACAAAATTTTTCAGCATGATAAGAGCAAATGATATTATTTTATGCAATTGCATCTAGCCATTAAAGCCTTTGTTATAAAATACATAACATTGTTATGCATGCCACTTTTATTACCTAATAGATGTAAATATGTAACATGCTGTCAGCATTCCAACATGCAGAGAAAACCAAGCTGTCAGAACGATTTGCTTGTCACTCATAAGACATAACAGTTCAGAGAGTGAGACACCACCCTTAGGAAAGTCATAAATGTTTCTCTGACTTTACATTGCCCCATCTGGGGGGTTCATTTTGAGGTATATGTTAATTTAGCCTTAGCAAGAACAGCTGAATTAATGTATCATTACCTCAGGACTACCAAAAATTCATGTGACCTTCAGCTTTATTACCACCAATTTTAAATGTCCTATCAGAACCAGTATGTACATATCACAGACACAAATGAATCTGCCTGTTATTTCACCCCTCCTAATAACTACTTTTGTTACTTACTTTAACAATAACTGCAATAAGTTTTGTTGGACTTCTGTTGGGCATTTCTGCTGACAGTTTGCATGATCACTTTTTAAGGGTGAATATTCAACTCATCATTCAAGTTCTAAGATCATTTTTCACTGTAAGAAAACAATTTTTTTCAACATGTAGGGAAGGAGCAGATCACATCACTTTTTCCCAGTGTTAACACCTAGGTCTCAGAGGAATCTGAAATTATACTGAGGGTTGCAGACTGGGCACAAAACCAGATTTATCATTCAATCAGCTTTACTGATCAATAATGGATTAGTTGTCATCAGCTATGTATAACGACTAAAGTACCATATGTAAAATATTACAGTTTAAAAAGACAAGAACTTGCCTCTCCTGTATATTAAACAAACAAAAGGAAGTGTATTTCTCTACTGCTTTTGCCCCCTGCAACATTTTGGTTTCTGTTGTCTGAATATGTTTCTACTTTACTTAAATCAGTAATTAACTATTCTTTCTTTGACAAATTATTTCCTTGTTTGAAATGGTTGTTAACCTTAGAACACTAAGGATGAATACATCAGGAATTTATTACAAATGAAACAAGTCCAAACTAAACCCCATCTGTCATTCTTTTCTAAGATCTGTCATAGAACATGTCTACATTCTTAATGGACTCCCTCCTTAAGCATTAAAGTCTCTGCCTATCACTTGGACAGCATCACATCTCCCAGCTCTATGCTCCTTACCCTGGGAAGGAGAAATAGGAGAAGCATGAGAAGCAGAACACAAGAGGAATGCAAATAAGGGCAGAAGTGAAGTAAGGGCATCACTCAGCCAGAAATTACAAAACCCACAAAATTCTGTACCTTTGCTCACACCAGCTCTTGCCCTTTTCAAGACAAGGGAACACAAACTCTGTGTAAAAGTAAAAATACAAGCATATCACGGGTTTAAATGACAAGCTTATACTCAGTATTTTATCCTCTATTTCTTTCCTGGTAGTTTTTATCATGCTCTTCTAACCACCAGTGAACACTGAGAATTAAGTTTTCACAGAACAAGCCTGGTATTTCACTACTCACTGCTCAGCTCACAGCCTACACAGGTAAACCTACGGTGTTTTGTCACACCACTTAACTACATGTCTTTTCACTTGCTGCCTTGTGAGGTTCTGCAGTTCTTCAGAATAAGTCTTCATTGTTGATGTATTAGGTAACACAGCCTAATCAACAATCAACAGCAATCATGCCACCAATTTACTGGTTTATTTTGATAATTTATGAATAAAAAGTTGCAAGCTCTGCCCACATATCCTTGTGGCATTTCACTGGTGAGCTCATCACTTTGAAATGAATTCAGTGACCCCTATAACCAGGCAGAAAATCTACATCAGAAGATTGCTTTGCTTCTACTACTCACTCTTCACACAACTTTTCCTTGTTCAATCATACTTGCTACTTATATATTTACAAACTCTGAAAAGTCATCCCACATTATGAAACACTTAAAATTAAATCCATATTTGTTTCTCATAACATTGCAATCCAATCTTGTATAGAAAGTAATGTGCTAAATCGTACTAAAGATTATAACACGTATACACATATTTAAAAGGGAGTATTTTACTAGTTCATCAACTCAAAAACCTCAAGAAAGTCACAGTTTTCAAATACTGCCCATGCCAAGTTAGGTATATCCCTTAAGAGAAACTCAGTTACACTGGTAAGCATTAAATTTTGAAAAACTACTGAAGTTACGCAAAAGAATAGAATAGTAACAACTCTAAGAATGCTTTTGATTTAAAATGCTGTCTTAAAACACAATTTGGCAGCAATTCACTTTCTCAGTGACGCTGACCTTTTTTCCAGTTTAAAAAATTCAATTTCAGAAAACAATCATAAAAATAAAACTAGGTCAGGAACCATGAACATCTTGCTGCTCTGTAGTCACCACCAGATTAACATCCATGTAGAATCATACAGACAATTCTACATTCTGTTACCTCATTTATTAAACACATTGTAATAAAATCTGAGAAATTTAAATGCATTGACATTTTTTCTTCATACAAGTAATGAAATGCTGCATTCAAATGGACTTCCCTCCTACATAATGAACACCAAGAAATTGTGCAAATTATCTTTGAAGTAAATATAAGCAATAATTATTAATGTTTTTAGTGAAATACCCTAGTTTCAACAACATATTTTCCGATGTACAGAGACTACATGCAGTCTAATTACTTGCCACTGCAGATGACAACAAAGTCTGAAGCTTAAGTATTTGGAGAAGTGAGAGAACATTTAATTGAATGATGTTGGGTCCTGGAAGTACACCCACAATTTTGAATTACTGCTGTGTTTCTCTCTACTGGGAAAATATATTCAATTGAGATATATTTAAAAAAAAAAAAAGAACAAAAAAGCACTCCATGACGCCATCTAAAGTATCCTGGGACACAACCCTTACAAACCCATAACAATAAAATATTTGTAGCAAAGTTCTGAACCCAGAAGAGGCAATGTCAGTCTAGCTAAATTTATTGCATGTCCTCCAGTAAAGGCTGACAAAGTTCCTAAAATATGACCAAAGAAATGTGATGAGTTCAAAGCATCACGTGTGAAAATACGTACTGAAGGGCCTGAAAAAACTGCATGAGCTGAAGTTCATCATCTGGACATAACCATGAAGAAAAGAAGCAGGATTTGACCATATGATCATTTGAACAGCAAACAGCAGTGGGAACACAGACATGAAAAGGGAAACAAAAACCTACAAAGTCAGAAGTCTTAACTGGAATAGAAAAGTAGTAATGGTAAGAGTTCAGCCAGAGCGTTGTATGTCATTACAGGAGCCTTGTCTAAAAGGGAACAGCTCAAAGTGGAACTGGCACAGAGGAGCTCAAACAGGATGAGTAGAAGTAAGAGGTATTATTATACAAGAATATAAAAAAACCCAGACTTGTTTTGCATACAAAAAAGAAGGGCAAGAATAGCTGCCAATATTCTACAGCAAGTATCTTAAATGCCAAGCAGAGAAAAGAGCTAATAGATAGTAATAAACTATTAATTAATTTTATTCAACTAAAATTAAGTCAGGTAACTAACTGGAAATTTAAGGAACGTTTCATATAATGAAAAATTAGACTCTGGAATAGCTGGAGCACTGTATATAGAGCTCCTAATTACTTTTAAGATAGGGTACAGTGAAGGAGATTAAATTATGCAGTGGCTTGTAATGTGTGCAATTAGATTCAGTGACGTAGAAGACTCTTACAGCATGTTCATATTTGAACAGCTATTGTAATCCTCCATTGAAAAGTTCACCCTGAAAATGTTTATGTAAACTTATCAAGACATATACACATTACACATTTTACATGTGTATAAACATACTCCAGCCTAAGAACAACTTACCCCTTAGTTATAAACGATTTATTTTATTTTTAGAAACCCCTAAACTGAATGCATAAATACAACATTGGCACTGAAAAAAAAGTCTCTCTTAATTTTTCCCACAGTAGTTACTGGAGAATTCTTAACCAAACATTACACTGGTATTGAAACTGCTATTTTCTGATAAAAAACTCAAAAGACACTGTTCTCAGAAAAAATTATTTGGGGCTTTTTTTTTTTTTTCTTAATTCAGAAGATGAGAAAGGAACTTCCAAACCCATTTGCTGCCACAAAATAAAAAGATTATTAGGATCCCAAGGTCAACAACTTTTGATCATTACTGAAGGAAAGGTTCAGTGTCTGCTTTTCCACAGAGAGCAATAAAATAGTCTAAAGGCATTAACTTAATGTGATCTAAAAGGAGAGTTCTGCAATACTCTAAAAAGAGACTCCCAAACAAAGCCCAACTTACTCCAGTGGTATTTTTAAATATAATTCTATCCAGCTAGAATAAAGAAGAAAGGGCATCTGTAAGAAGAGCATTTTAACCTTCTGCTCCATGGCTTGGGACATTGCAGGCTGTATTTCTCTATGAGCAGTCTTCCATCTGTTTTGTGTAGTAGCTGATTCCTCAATTAGACGAGTTCCTTCTTGTTACTAGCTTTATTAAAGGCTAAGATTTTATAACTTAAAATAACTACGGATGATTTTCACATCAAGATGAACGCCCTTTCAGATGCTAGAAAATGCACAACATGATCTTGACATGCTTCAGAAAACAACTACAGTCTACTTCAGCATTTATGTAAACTGAAGTTTCCCAAAACGAATTAGGCAAGAATCCATTTGACCCATAGATCTTCAGACTGTTATAAAGGGTTTTTTTTGTTGGTTTTGGTTTTTTTTCAAGTGCCATTTTCTTACCCAGCAATCACAGAACCAGATAATAATTTGCAAAAGAGACCTCCAGAGGTCTTCTAGTACAATGTTCAATGCTGGTCTAATTAGATGGGTTGCTCAAGGTCAGGTCCAGTTGAGCCTTGAACACCTCCAAAGATGCTCCACAAGCTTTCCAGGCAGCCTCTTCCAGTACTACAATCCTTTTGGCCATTTTTCCCCCTGTAACACCTACTTTGAATTTCCTGCCTTTCAACTTGTGTCTAAGAAACTCCAAAAGACTCCAGATCTATGGCAGCCCTTCAGGCAGGTGAAAAAGCTTTAGAGCCAATTGTTCATAAAGTTGGCAAAGGATTTTAAATTATTTAAGTCTTCAAAAATACTATAGATCACCGATCCTGTTTTTTTAAATTTTTTCCCCAGAATTACTAGGACTTGAAATTAAGATATAAAAACTGTGTATTTAATCTTAGTTGTGTTTTGTCACATAGAAAGCAAAACAATTACTCCTGATTCATTTACATATTTACTACAAGCAGGCTCATTTTCCCTATGAGGCTACTAATACATTACTTAAGCATTTTTGATGTTGGATTCTTGGCAGGATATAAAATAATTGCTCATCGTTACCTGATGACATGAAAAATTTAAGAATCAAGCTCTAAACAGAAGCTGGTTTACATGTCAGTATTTGTGTACATTCTCAAAATAGCTGATTTTTCAGTTCTCTTTTGGTTCCCCTCTGGAAGTGCCAGTAAATTGAATTTCATTGCTCTCCATTTGCTACAGTACTTTTTTAGCAGAAAAAAATAATTACTGAGTAGAATAATCCTCATTGGAAGAAAGTCTCATTTTTGTTACTACACAAATATATTTGTATTCCCATTCACAAGCTGGACTATTGACATCATTATAAATACAAATATCAGCACTTCAAGCGAAAAAACCCCACCTTTTATTTTAAATAAATGTCTCTCTGCCATGGCAAAAACATGAGTAACTCATTAAATTCTTCAAAATACTGTGGCTCCACTGCTGTTCCTACAACATGCTCTGGTAACATTTCAAATCTCCCATGGGAGTTATAAAGGAAACCTTAGTATTTCATTTTGGCAGTATAATGTCTTACCTAGAGCATACTCTTCCCTAAGGTGGCATGCCATAGCAGCAAGCACAACTCCATTTGAAAAACTTCTTTAAAAGAAGCTTAAAAGACACCATGTCTCCAAAAATGAAATATCAAATAAAATCAGACAGAATTCAATACAACCATCCACCAGAAGCTGTTAACGTCAGGATAAGCAAACCTTTGGTTTCACTCTACAAAGCACTGCCATGAACTTGGTGCCGTAAATTTCATCCCCACACATCACCTGCAATACCAATGACTTTTGTGTTATATTCACAGTATGGTTATTGGATTTGTTACACAGTGTATAGCTCAATTTGATTTATAAAAGTAATCCTCAAGTGATCCCAGAGTTACTGTTCTGCCTTAAAAAACAATCCAAAAAGTATTGCCCAGAAACCTTCCTCTGTGAGTCTGATTGCTCAATATTCATGCATTTTGGGCTGACTTTTCCATGTAAAGCAGTTCTAACATCCTAGTCCTTTTGTTCATAAAATGAGTTATCTGACACATAGATTAACACCTTATGGAAGACACTGCCAAAAAGATTATCAGGGAGTTCTGGTTCTCTTGGGTGGGGTGATAAAAGACATGTTCACTTCATTATAACTGTTTTGTATCATGCTTCTGACAAAGGAAGAGGTGAGCAAAACAACTCAGGCAAAGGCTTAAAACACGTCAAAAACACATTGGAGTTTTCTCAAAATACGCAGATCAGTCTGACAAACACTAAGGTCTGTCTAAAGTGAAAACGGTAGAATTAGATTCTGCACAATAAGGGTCTGGCATAGCTTCCTTATAGATATATCCACTAGGAAAAAATGCAAATACCTTCACAGAATAATTAGCAAAAGTCTGATAATCAAAATCAAGTGTTAAGTATATTATGAGTCACGGAACTAATCAGGTATCACCTGAAGTACTGGGCCAAATTTTCAGCAAGTGCTTTAAAACAAGTACTCAATAAGCTGAAAGAGATCCAGAAACCAACAAAACAGTGAACAGAAAACATGACTCACACGGAAACACTGAAAATGGTGCTTTGTTTTGTTTTTCTTTCTGAATAAGAAGGCTGGAGGGGATCTGATGGTTATCTCTACAAGAAGTTATTAAAAAGTCATCAGTATTCAGCCATTCTGCATGCCAAGCCAGAGCAAGTCCAGGAATACTTGACTGAAGTGGCAGAAAGGAACTCTGAGCTAGACATGAGGAAAATTTTTTTATGTATAAACCACAAGGAATCACCAAGACATATTATTTATGCAATTCCTTTAATTTAGGAATGTTTCTAAGAAGAGGAAAGGAAAACACTCTTTAGGAATTCCAAAAGTATATCAGATTTCGTTTTAATTTTACAATTTATTGACAGTGCTTAATCCCCTTGTTTCGAACATCCATGATTTTAGTTGAATTTTCTTTTGGAAATTGTTCAGAGTTGAAGTGGTTTCGTTCCTAAGTTAGATCAGGAAATCTGCAGTTAAATTTAAAGTTGGTAACATACGACTTTCTGTCTTAGGAAAAGCAACTGATCAAATTTTTGCCTATATCATTCCATTCTTTCTTCTGTCTTATCTCTTGATACTTCTATAACTGCATCAAGGGGTTCTTCATTGTACCACAAATTTATTTCTTTGTACTAGAAATACAGATAGAAAAGCCCCCTTCATGCCCTTTTCCCTGCAGTCAACAGTATCCCAAATATGACTGGTGAAAGGCAGAGATCATAATGCTGGCCGTTTTCTGTCTATTGCAAAGTAGTATTATGCACTTACTTCAGATTTTGGATATACAAAACACTTTCTGCTTGAGTCTACAAAAGTCATCTTTGACATTTCATCTTTCAGTATCATGAATGCCAGTATATAAAACCTCCCCAGGTAAGTCACAAGAAGGATGTAGATAGTTGGTATCCTTGCCCATGGAGGAGGGGTTAGAACTAGACAATCTTTAAGGGTCCCTTCCAACCAAAACCATTTTATGACTTATTATTTTCTTCTTTTTTTAAAAAAATATTATGTACAGAACCATATTTCTTTTCAAAACTGAAAATTTTAGCTCAAAGCTCAGCATAAGAGCATAGATATTATAAAAAAAAAGGGGAGTAATTTCCAGTGAAGTCTGAAGGGACCAGCATACACATAGAAGCATATTCACTGACTGATTTCATGCTGAAGTGGACAGAGAGGTGCAAAGACAAGGTACTTTCCATGGCAACTGTAAGAGATGCCACATATACTTTTGTAGAACAAAACATGAAGCAAGACTGAAAGGCACAACCATGCACAGTTTTGGCTTTTTTCCCCCCTCTATACCAAAGACTAAAATCTGTCTTTCACTTGATACATCCACCTTGAACCAGATATCCTGAAGATGTATCCTGAAAGTCATACAAGGCTCCTTTTTGGCTATCCCTGACTTACCCACTAACTTTAACTACTGCTGTTGAATGGTCAACCAATATTTAATTTATCTTCTTTGTATTTTGCCTGTCACATTCCATACTTGCATCTCTTCCATTCATTTCATCTCTGACATGCTATTCCTCCTAAAAATGTCCTATTCCCTTCAATCTTGGATTACTCAAACCACTTGGAATTTTTCTGATGCTCTATTTTTCCAAACTTACATATAGTTCTTGTCTTACTTTTTCCTCTCCAATTGCTCTATTTTCCCAATTGTCCACATGTTCATTAATTTCCTGCTGTCTTCCATATTCTTCCCAATTGTTTTTCTACAAAGTATCAAGGCAATCCCACAGGTATTCTTGAGACATAATAATTTCCATGGTCTGTGAACAATGCATAGGTGTTTACCACAGAAAATATCACATAAAACTTTTTCTACTATTTAGGGGTAAGAAATTTTACTTAGGATGCTAACTTCTTACTATTATTTCTCATTTACCAATGTATAGACCAAATAGCCAAATATAAACCAGGCTTCTTCTCCACTATATTGATAGACAGAGATCAAATCTGGTATATTCACATTCACTACAAATAAATCCCACCTAAGTGATGTGAAATCACTGAAATTTTATAATTCTGCACAAATAAAAATCAACCTCATTAGCTCATTACACTTAAACCACAGTTTTACCAACCAGCAATTGAAGTTAGAGGGCTGGAACACTGACTTGTAGGTATGATTCAGTTCTTCCCAAAAAGCTTTCCACTACAGTACCTCACCAACTGGACTTTAAATAATCACTTGTGTATCTTCCATGTCTAGTTTAATGTAGCTTCTGATGAAACAGCAAATGTTAAGAAAATACAATCCATCTGAAATTAATTTGTGTATCATCACTCTCATGTATTGTTCTTCTGTTACATACCTTGTTCATTCCTGTGACAATGAGAATACACCGTGTCTGAATTACAGATACTCTGTTATAAAGGTTACTGTATTGTATTGAAGCAGATTAATATTCTCAAACAGATTAACCTGAAAAGATAGCATTTGTGATAAAGGTACCTGATTGGTGGAGGGCAGGGGAAGGAATGCTGAAAAAAGCCAGGAATTAAAACTACAGTGTAACTGTGCAACTATTGCCTGAATTATAACAACATATGAGGAAGGAAATTACTGGTTTAGGCCTTTCACAGATACATGTTGTACTTAAAGGTGGTTCCTGCACTGAAAGTTTCGTCATTCAAGAATCTTAGCTCATGGTTACAAAAACCTTGCATATTAGAAATATCCATATTAGAGATTTTGCAGGTTGTAACAGCCTAAACACAAATTCATTTTGAACAGTTACTTCAGAACTTTACAAATCATTACTCTAATTTCCTTTTTTGTAGAATATTCTCCAACAGATGTTTTCTCCAATTCTTGCATGTGTAGTAGCAGGAGAAAGTCTACAATCATTATTAAGATATCCAAAAATGACTGTTCCAAATATTGCCTGAATATCTGTAAATTACCAGCACTCAAGAAACAGCAGGTAAAGTATTTCATTGTAATTTTAAAGGTGAATTAACAGTAGAGTGTAATTCTTAAATCTGAGATTTGAAGTAGTTTTTCATCTTTCAGAAGTAGTCAGTCTTGTATTCACATTCCCAGTTAGGAACCTGTACAGAAGCAACTTGCTAACAGAGAGCTTGAAAAGGTGCATATTCCAAGAAGGAAAGACTATTAATGATCTCCCTCATGAAGCTCAAAAGCATAAGCTAGTGGCATCTCCACCATAAAATTTCTTTAAAGAAAATATTGAAAGGATCATACTGGAAGACAACTGAGTTTTTTGATGTTTCAAAATTTCTCATGCCATGGCAATGACTCCACAGTTTTGAGTGAAAATTCAGACAGATGCCAAAAAAAATGTGCACACAGGAGTAACCAACAAGGCCACTCACTTTCTGGAAGACCTGATGTCTCCTTCATACAATTACTAGGCAATAAAATCCTTCCTCCCTCTCTAACTGCCTTCCTGCTTTTGCCAAAAGAACTGGAAACATTTCATGCAGTTTTCCTTCTTTTCTAGAATCAAGTGTAGCTTTTCTTCATTTTGCTTCAATGGACTCCAAATTCTGTCACCTCCTAGGCAGTCTTTCCATTCTGTCACTTCAGCAAACAACTCCCTTCTTTCTCAGGCCTCGTAATTTTTTTCTGCCTGATATGTTTCAACAATTTTCTCAGTCACAACCTTGCAAGAAGAAAATGCTTGTCTGCATTAACTCAGCAAGGACACTAAAACAGAGGTTGGTAAAAGACAGCAGAGCCTCTGATTTGCTGCATCTGCTGTCAGATTCTGCAGCAACCAGAACAAATATCCAAATTACAGTATATAGCAGTGACGGATGTCAGAAGTTCCAGACATGAGAAATACAAGAACTAGAAACAGAATATCCAAAAAGTCTTCCTCTCATGGCTGCTCAAAAGATGATTATTCACCTGGAAATCATACTATAACTAAATTACACATAAACGCAGATACCTGATACATTAAGACCAAGCAGTTTCTATTTATTTGGAAAATTAGGATGTAGCTGCTAAATTTAGATTGCAGCCACAACCTTTTACGCAAGATATTAAAGTTGCCCTTTTACAACAAAGATCAGAGTCTTAAAGAGAAGCACTTTTTGCAGGAAACAACCTATGACAAAAGCCAACAATATTTTCACTACTGATATAAAGAGCACAAACTCTTTAACAAAGTGCAGGAATGGAACAATAATCTTACACAAAAGAGTACTCCCTTCAAAACAAATCTACAGTACACTAGTAAAGTAACGTGTACAAACAAGCATTTTGTAACTTTTGTCAACAGGCAACTCCAAATGCATGCCTGAATACACAGTGCATATTACCAAGCCCTCAGGAGAAGATCATGGAAAATGACACAGAAAGAAAACCTATCTGCTGTAGGTTGTTTGTAGACATTGGCATTTCTTATTGCCTGGACACAGACAGAGAACCAACAACCAGGAATCACACCCTATAGCACCCTCACATGCAGCTGCTCCACTCTGTATGTAGTACCTGCAAATAAGCACTCTTAAATCTGGTGTTGCTTAAGTTTAGCTTTTTGAGGAAAAAGGCAGCAAGAGAAACCTCTACTGAAACTTCTCTCTGTTTGTTTTTGAGAAGCCCACCCCCTCCACCTGATTTTCCTCCGCACATCCTATATCTCCCCAATTCTTTCTACCTTAAGGCCTTGGCCCCTCTAACATCCCACTGAAGCTCCCAGATTGACCTGAGAGGATGACTCAGCTGTAATTACATTAAATTCTAATAAAGGCTCATGTGTTTGACAAGGCAGCCTAGCTTAACCCCTGCCTCTCAAATACATGTGTATAGCAAGCAGGCAAGCCGAGGTGTGGCTCAACACAATGTTTTGGGAACTGTGAGTGTAATAATTTATATTTTTATACCGTTGTTTCTGGAAAGCTACATTTAGTAAGTTATAAAAAAGATCTCTTCCCTTACTTCTATCTTGAGAAAGAACCCTAATTGGCTAGACCCAGTCATAAAAATTTAACCATGTTTCTGAAAACACGAGTGCCAAAGGGTAATGCATCGCTAATGGTTGCCAGTGGAATAAATAGCAGTTCTGACGTCAAAACTTTGTTACACTCCAATAACTGGCTCACTTGGGGTTTCAGGTACAGCAAGTTACATGTCAGCTTTAAATAAAGTTATAAAAATAGAACACACAGTGAAACATATTGCCACTATGCAGCCTGAAACTACATGATTTATGTCTAATAAAATGTTAACAAAGATGACAGAGGGTATTAAAATAGTATTTTATATCTCATCATATCCTTTTACTTGGATTTGTGAGAGCAAAACAAGGCAGGTATCATTTCTCTTTTGTTTCACAAAACATATGGCCAAAACTAGAGTAAGCAATTTGGAGTGGAAGTGACATTTTTAAAATATTTATAGTACCTTTACCTAAAAGTATAGTAAAATTCAAGTTGTAAAAATCCGCATTACAATGGATCTGAGTCCCACTTGAATAAACAGATTAAGTATCAAGAAGCTTTCTCTTGTCTTTCAATTCCTTCTGTAGGGCAGCTATTAAACAAAATACTCCTTCATTCTGTAGAAGACGTAAACCTTGGGCCGTGCTTTTATAATAGTTTAATGGTTCAGTGATTCAGCCACCTAGATGATGGAAAAAACTATGGTGCATATATGGAGCTGAATACTTGAATTTAGGAACTTACTTGAATACTGAATGCTTAACACTTGAATTTAGGAACATGGTGGACTTGTTGGATTAACAGTTGGACTTAGAGGTCTTTTCCAACCTAAGTAATCCTATAATCCTCCTCCTATAAAAAACAGATGTTTAGATGGGCAAACTATGGTTGCATTTACAGGGAAGGGAAAGGACAATATTCTCAAGGTAAGCCAGAAGGCTAGAAAGAAGTGTGAAGAAATCACATTAACTTAATTGTAGTGTAGGATTAGGGATAGTTGTCATTTTGACCTGTACGCTCTACAATGTTTAGTTTAAGAATATTAAGACATTTATACCGTTACATGCAGCTTCCAAAACAAAGGAAATTCCAATGGTCTCCAGCACTGCAGATTAAAAATCAAATACATGAAGTCCCACCCTTATAAAAGGCTGCTGATGGACTTACAAGTTACCTACACTAAACCTAAACTTTCAGGAGAAAAGACAAGAAAAATAAGAGCCTGTGGAAGCAGAGGAGTAAGCTGTGGCAGAGTAAACAGAGGAGTAAACTGCAAGAATCTATATTTGTAATCAAATTATGTAAGTACTACTATGTGAAATCTATGATGAAAATTTTGGAGTGAGAAAGGAAATTTTGTCACAAGTTTTGCCTACATATAAGTGAATGCAGTCAAGTAACCTGGAAGGAAGTATAGGTAAAAGATAAAAAAAAAAAAAAGGCAACACAACTCCTTGTTTCATATTCAGAAAAGTTTTGTCTCTTTTGAAGGCACTAGCTATCATTACACAAGTGTTTTTTAAAGATTTACTCTTACTTGAAAGTATCCTGAGGTATCCTGAGGTTTAAGAGAAACCTAAGAACACCAGAAGAAACTATACTCTTTAGTCAGAAGCCTTTGATATGGTCATAGAAATGGACAAGCTCTTCTGGTAATATTTGTATCTTCCATAATATTTGAAGATATAGTGGTTTTCTGCTGTAATGGCAATCTCCAAAGTGACTTAGGAATAAGAGGAAAAAAAAAATTACATAATACTGACATCCTTGTGAGTGAATGTTCTTGAGCAAAAGCAATGCAGCAACATTTGTTAAACTGAATAATCATTGCATTAAATATAAAGAGGAAGGTTTAGGTTCTATATAAAATTACAACCAAAAGCATCTTTATTTGAACTGGTTCTTTATATTCCTTACAAGAAAACATTTTCTTTTTAGTATCAAGTTCAACAAATAATAATTATTTTGACTTCTATAATGTATTTCCTTTGTTCATCAGTATCAACTGGACCACAGGCTCCTGCTGCTTATTGTCCTGGTCGATTTTAAGCCCTTAGGTGACTTGTTAGCAAATGATTTGGAAATAAAAAGTGACGCAAAAAGCCACGTAAATCCTTATTAATTATTAACTCACTCAACCTCCAAGCCACCTGCAGTACTTCTTAAAGTTGATTATGGGGCAGAAAGACGTCAGAAAGCCAAAACAACGAGAACATTCTGGTTCTAGTTAAAGGTGCACATTCTTTTTCATACAAAGTTCTATTGAAATTGCCATTCAAGATTAAAATATTCAAATAGTTTGACTAAAATGCTTTAGGGATGTGTTAAACCTATAAAAGATTGTGACTGGATTGAGCATTGCAGACAAACCTTGTTGACTTAGGGTATGACCCAAACCAATAAATTATATTCCCTTTTCTCTTTAAATCTCTAATTCTAGAATAAAGTCAAATATAAGTATCAAATCTCCTCATAGCTGTCAAGGTAAGAGCACATGCCAAGACCACATGCTACTTTAGAGAGGGGCTTCACTTCCCAATACAGCAATGCTTACTAAGAAGCACTGAACCCTGAGCCACAATTCTTTTCTTCCAAATCTTATCACAGGTAGTAAAGAAATAAAGTTCTAAGATGCCAGTCACTCACTACTTTTACACAGGAACCTTCAAAAAATCCCAACACTTCAAACAAAAAAACCCTTATAATTTGTTGTCTGAAAAAACAATTTTCAACTTATCATAAAGTTGCTCAATATTTACAGATTGTTTTTCATTGGTTTGCTGTTTTTTTTCTTTAAAGGAGATATTCAAACAGCTTCAAGTAAGTCATAATTATCTGAGGATTTGCCAGCATTTGCATTCACAATACAGCCAATATTTTTAAAAGAAATTGAAGAATTCACCTAAATCCAGCTTCATCTCTAACAAGTATAATGCTCTCTGCTGAGTTTAAGCAAAGTTTTCAATGACACAAATGACTTAAATTACTCTTAAGAGATCATTTTAGTAATGTATGAGTTATGCAGGTGACATTTTTCCTCTGCAATAGCTTTCAAAGACAAACAGACAAATTGCAACTTATATTTCTCAAACACAATTGAAACTTTTCAGCACTAAGAGTATCAGAAACTACATTCATTTTATAACCGAAAAATGGAATTGAACACTTAATGAAATTAATCAGAAATGGTCTTCCACATACATCTATTAACATAGAATCTGCATTCCACAGTGATGCTGGTGAAGGCTCTGGAGCACAGACCTGAAACGAGGCGAGGTTGGTCGCATCTGCTAAGTATCAAGTGATAGGACGAAAGGAAATGATCTCAAATTATCCCAAGGAAGGTTTAGACTGGATATTGGGAAAAATTTCTTTACCAAAAGGGTTGTCAAGCACTGGAACAGGCTGCCCAGGGAGATGGTTGAGTCACCATGCCTGAAGGTAATTAAAAGACATGTCAATATGGCACTTAGGGACATGACTTTCTGGTGAGCTTGGCAGCGTTCTGTTTAATGGTTGGAATCAATGATCTTAGAAATCTTTTGCAAACCAAATGATTCATGATTTTAACTGCCTTCTGAGAATCAGTAACCCTTCCTGAAAGGAGATGGAAAAAAAAGACAACAAATACATGAAAACTGGACTAAGTCTGTATGTTTATGTAGTAAGAAAGTTCTAGGCCAGTTTAACATAGCACCAGAGGGAATACTTGTAGTAAACTATACAATACCCATAGCAACAAAAATAAGGAACTGGTTAAAACCTTCTGGTATAAGAAGCAAGCATTCCCCAAATATTTGACTTCAGGTGTCACAGCTCCTGACACATCCTCAAGCAGAGTTTGGAAGAATAACAGTGAAGAGTGCATTAACAGATTATTTTTCATGGAAGTAATACAAAATTACAAAGTCTAAAAATTTTAGCACTGACATCCTAGATCTAAGCTAGACAAGGCCACTCTGCAGTCTAAGTGTTTAGGCAAAGTTGGTGATGGTGATGGCAGCGAAGGAGCCAAATAATGAACTAGAAATCCCAGGGTTCAGGAGACTTCAGCCTTTTTAGGGAATGGGTAAAGAGGAGGCTCTCCTGACATGTGAAGGAACTCGGGACAACTCATGGGTCAAATCCCATGAACAATTTCTGCAAAGTGCAAGGGAATCCGTACCTGTATGGAAACAAAAAGCCACAGCAAGATGCCAACTTCATTAAACAGGGAAATCCTGACAATGTCAAAAAAAGAGGGCCAAGAGGAAGAAGCAAGACAAGCTACCAGAGAAATCCTCAGCTGTATTGCACTGTGCTAGAATTAAGAATACCTAAATCTATCTGAAGCTCAAATTGGCAAGGGATATGCCATGAAGTCACAGAAGACTGGAGAATGGCATGGCTGACCCAGTAATAAATATCACTGAAAAGGCTAAGGCAATTAAAGCCTTGCCTAAGTATTTACTGGCAACACCTACCCCAAGGCACCTCTCTCACAGACTATGAGGGAAACATGCTAACACCACAGTAAACCAGGACCAAGCAAGATGGTCACATACAGCAGCTGGACACGTACACGGATACAGGATCGGATGACACATACCAGAATGTGTCAAGACAACTGGCTGATGTCATCACCAAGCTCCTCTGTCAACTTTAAGACAACTCCCTGATGACTGTGACAAGGCCAGTGCCATGACAACTTAAAGAAAACATCAAGAAGAATTGTCAGAGAACTACAGGCTGGCAGACCTTCCTTCATCACTGTGGAAATTGCACAGTAAGTCCTTATGAAAACTATTCCCCAGCACCTGAAGAGCAAGATGATAACAGACAACATAGATTTATTTAAGGTAAAGCACTCCTGGATCAACCTCATTTTTTTCTAAGACAAAGTAACTGGCTCTGTAGATAACAGGTAAACAGTATATTTAATTTCATTTTAATACAGATTTTGATTTTTCTCCTCTCTTACCTTGGTAGGCAACATTAGAGCCACAAACAATGTATAGGCAAAAAGCTTGATTTAAAGGCTGTTGGTGCAATGGATCGATGTGTGACTTGCACCTGATAGTGTAGCAGGAGCGGAGAGCTTCCTTCCAGAGACAAAAACCTGTCCAACTTGCAAGGGGATCCAATTTTGAGTTGAAAACTTAAAAGCAAGATTCAGTAATTAAAGGGTTAACACTGCATCTATGAACACAGAATTAAGGGATAAACATTTTTCTGTACCATAATTTTATTACGTATTTATCTATTTCTATCAAATGTGCAACAGTGACTCATTGAGAAGCTTCCAGATTGGCACCCAAATATTGACATGTCTTTCTGTAGCAATGGTTAGAGAAAGGGGAGAACAAGACATTTTTAGTTCTGCACACTTATATTTTTCAATGTTCAATATATTATTAATTACAAGAATTAAAAATGGAAACATATTCCTTTGAAAACAAGGAATTCCCCTGACTATACAATGAGCTTCAGTTCTTGTTTCAGCCATGAAGTCATTACACAGAAACAGTATAGAATTTTAAGGTTTTTTAATTCAATAAAATTGTTTTATTCATATTTCTTGTTGCAATATATCTGAATTTACAATAAACTAGTATCTCAAGCAAATAGCTATGAAAAAATACATCCAATTAATATCAAGAGCCTACAGAGACTTCAGTCTACTTTTTATCTGCAAAATATCAGGAAACAGAATTCAAGGTTTCCTTCAGACATAGCTTTGGTGCCCAGTCCATCAAGTACGTGACCATGCAAAACAATGGAACAGATGAGTTCAAGAAAACCAAGTGTCTCCCATGTCTGCTGCTCTATTCTGCTAAATTCCCCACACACCCATAATATTCCAAACAGCTGGGAACAGCAAGACAGAAATAAGCAGCAGATATTGTCTACCTTGATTTCAGCAGAGCTTTCAACATTGTCTCTCATAACATCCTCCTAGGGAAACTCAGGAAGTGTGGACTGGAGGAGTGGAAGTGAGGTGGACAGAGAACTGCCTGAATGGCAGATCCCAGAGGGTCGAGATCAGTGGCACAGGGTCTAGTTGGAGGCCTGCCACTCGTGCTGTCCCCCAAGGTTCAATATTGGGCCCAGAATGGTTTAATTTATTCATAAATGACTTGGATAAGGGGCAGATGCCTCTTCAGCAAGTCTGCTGATGACATAAAGCTGGGAGAAGTGGCCAATGCCACTGAGTGCTGTGCATCCCTTCAGAGGGACCTCCACAGGTTGGAGAGATGTGCAGAGGAGAACTGTCTCAAATTCAGCAAAGGGAAATGCAGGGTCCTGCACGTGTGCAAGAACCACCCCATGCACCACCAAAGGCTGGGGGCCAACCTGCTGGAAAGCAGCTCTGTGGAAAAGGACCTGGGGGTTCTGGTGGACAACAAGCTGTCCATGAGCCAGCAGTGTGCCCTGTGGCCAAGAAGGCCAATGGTATCCTGGGGTACATTGGGAAGAGCAGGTCAGGGAGAGGATTCTGCTCCTCTACACAGCCCTGGTGAGGCACTTCTGGAGTGCTGTGTTCAGTTCTGGGCTCCTCCGGACAAGAGAGACCTGGAGCTCCTGGAACAGGTCCAGTGGAGGGCAACACAGATGATGAAGAGACTGGAGCATCTCTCCTGTGGGGAAAGGCTGAGGGAGCTGGGCCTGTTCAGCCCTGAGAAGAGATGTCAGAGAGGGAACCTCATCAGTGCCTGTCAGTGTCTGCAGGGAGGTGTCAGAGGATGGACCGGGCTCTGCTCCGTGGTTCCAAGCAATGGGACAAGAGGCAATGGGCAGAAACTGATGCACAGGAAGCTGCACCTAAATATCAGGAAGAGCTTCCTTCCTGTGCAGGTGACTGTGCACTGGAACAGATTTTCCAGAGAGGCTGTGCAGTCTCCCTCACTGGAGATATTCCAGAACCATCTAGACAGAATATTGTGCCACGTGCTCTGGGATGATCCTGCTTGAGCAGGGAGGCTGGACCAGATGTTCCTCTGTGGTGCCTTCCAACCCAACCTATTCTGTGATTCTGTGGAATTTTTTATCACAAGAATGACTTGAGAGGTCTCATCTACTTTGTTCTATAGAGCAAATATTAAAACCAGCTCAAAGTCTGGCTTCATAACTGTTCATATACCTTCTCATCATTACCAGCCATTTCAGCTAATATTATTGTTAAGCTATTTGAATTTTTATAATGGATTTTCTTGAAGGAAAAAAAAGAAAAATATTTTAATTATGCATTTTCTTTTCAGAAACCAACTTTTTTTTTCCATGGTGCAGTATGCTGTCCATACAGGCAGAAATCAAATCATTCACGCTACACAAGTCATATACCACAACACAAAAATCCTATCTTAAGCATACTGTAAAACTAAATCTATTTGTGGGGTTCCCCCTCATTATCATGATAAAGAACACCACACTAGCATTAACCTTTGTACTCAGTCTTTCCTTAGCTTTAGGGGAAAAAAATTAACAATAAATATATAAATTTTTAATAATTGTGCTTTTTGAAAGAAGGCTTGGAGGAAAGGAATGCTCCTTCTCCTCCTCTTTCCTTTCCCAGCCTGGCAGGTGGCACAGGTCATCTTGAAGACAAATGGCCAATCTAGATATCATTATCAGAAAGAATTTGGTTATGTTTTTTTTGACTTATATTTAAAAATTTTAATTCCAGCAGCCTCTAACTTCTCATGACCAGAGTGGGACTGACCATATAAACAGTCAATCAATACTCCAGATTGATTCTGCTATTGAGACATGACACTTGTATTAATTATTACAAATCTGTGTGTGTCAAGACCACTTACTAGTCCATATGGGGTTCAAACACTTGTACCATTCAGTGGCAACTAGGCCACAAGCAACTTCCATTCCAAGTTACATGTCTTCTACACTACGGTTTTACACAAAAATTCTCTGAAATCTCTCTATCCAAATCTTTGCTTCTTGATCAAGCTAAGTTGATGTATTTTTCGGGCATCTAAATACAAAGCCAGCAATGAACTGCCTGATTTTACTTTCAGTCCTTTCAATATTCTGTACAACACTTGGCACAGCTGAGTCACAAAGACTAAAATCAAATTAAAATGCAAATTATGTTTATTATTATGACAAGAAAAAAATTGAATTATGTAGTCAAACTCAAAGTAATTCATTTTTACAATCTATGTCACCTATATGCATAATCCTAATGCATCTAAGAATTATAGTATTTGAAGCACAATGACTCAATCACAAAAATAATCCGTATATTTTAGTATTTCATAGTTAAGTGTGAAGCTCAATTCTTATATAAAAAAGTGTTTAGAAATGTTTTAGTTACCTGTTTTCCTTTTTATCAAAGGAGAAGAAATAAGATTATGAATCAAAGACTATCAGCTTTTGTTTGATTTAGCTACTTAGTAAATTATGTGTTTAGCTTGAATATCAACAAGTCTTGACCTTCTCTTAGTAAGTGACAAGCATCTTTTTGTCTACACATTTACACAATTTCCATCTTCACAGGAAAATGCTTTTATCTTCCACTCCCAAAAATTATAATCTATCTATGGATGAAATCAGTTTTAGACTGTATTGTTTGATACAAGAAGGAGTATTTCAATACAGTTTATGTCCTCTTGGTTTGTGCAGAGTGCCTCACTGCCCTCCTATTGTAAATGTGAATAAAAATGAGCTAAATACACAGATTGCTACAAACTTGCTGACAAAGATACCATCTTCTCATTAGGACCAAAACATCTCTAGACAACTAGCTACCAGGTGCAAAAAACCTTCTGATTAGCAACTTATGTTACCTTCCTGTCCTTCTTCTCATCAGAAGTAGTTTTTCTATTAAGAAAAACTAAATTTTAGAAAATATGAAAGCAGTACTGTATCAGTTTCTTTTATGAAACAACAATTACTTTTACAAACACCAAACTGGCTTGTTACTGTAATGAAAATACACCCAGAAGTCAATTGTTCAGCTGCAAAAAAATTGCTTTAAAGGTTTATAAAACCTGGTTCTAAATACTTTTGAAACAGAGATTTTAAAAAGTTCTTAATTATAATTTAAGTTCTACAAACAATCTTTTACATCTATGTTAGCAATCAGAAGAAAGCAATATAAAAGTCCTTATGTCATCTAAACACCTGTAAGAAACTTTCTCATCAAAACCAAGAAGATGGAAAACTGGCTGAAAGAAAAAAATCAATGTCTCCTTTAGGGATCAAAAAAGTCAAAAGACTATTTCATCATGATCATTACTTAGTTCAGGGGGATGGAAGACATTTTTTCCTTTTAGAAAAAAATCTACAACCCAAATTAAGCTTCAAAGAACTGTTTTCAGAAATACTCTGTGTTTAAGAGCTACACCAGTCAACCTTAATGATATTCCGAGCACTTTTATACCACACTGATATAGATGAATTTAAAAAGAACAGGATTATAATGAATATCTGAAACTACTGCTGATTAAAGTAACTCTTGAGATTGTTACAAATAAATTAAGGGTCTGGACACTTGTACTGACAAGGAATTCAAATCACCCACACTCAGTTCCATCTCTTTAACCAATACCTAGAGGGGTTTGTGTTTGTTTTAAATTATTTCAGAAGCTTCTTATCTCTCTGTCAACTTAAACGATGGTCCTCTCACTCTGTAAGAACAGCCAGCATTTTAGAGTATTCCTAGAAACACTGATGAAAAACTGCACTGGAAGAAACTCAAAATTCTACTGAATGTTTGTTTCCTGATCAACATGTGTGGTCTAAAAGCTGTAGCTTGAGAGGCTAGAAAGGAATTAAGCTGCTAGATCTATACATCCATTGTCTAAAGAAAGTATTGCAGCATAACTAATACTTCAAGATATAAACAGTGGTGTTACAACCCACCACTGAGATGGGGTAACTAAGGTTCTTGTTAATAGATTCCCTGGGGCAGATGAGAGGGAAATGACACGGAATGACTGGCACTAAAGGGTCAAGATATCCAACAACGTAAAAGGTGAATAGAACTACTTGTTAAGAAGTCCTTGCATGTGTTTTCTATGTCAGGGCAATTTTGAACTTGAATCAAACTTAAATCAAACTTTAAACCAGGAACTCAGTGTACTGAATGATCAGACTGCATGTATGAAAGCAAGCAAAGGTTTCCAGTCATTCTGAAACCTGCATAGCTGGGACTTCAGCAACAAGAGAAAGAATTTTGATATGGAAATTTTGATGTGATTTTTTGATATGGAAATATATTTGGGCTTCCTACTCAAATCTTTTGGGAAATAAAATAAATGTCAGAAAAGCAGTATTTTAATATAATGGCATTTGAGGGTTTTTTTACTACTCTTAACTGAATTTTTTCACCTCATATTTAACTCCCTTATCTTTGTTGCCTGCATTTGAGAGACAGTCAGATGTTGACATATATGGAGAATTCTTTAGAAAGAAATAACCCTGTAGGTAACTACTTAAGTATAATTTTGTATAGTCAAGGCACCATTATAGTGAATATACCTTGACTGCACACTAGTTTTATCCCTTATGCACTACAGTCAGAAGTTAAATAAAAATAACATATAGCAAGAAAAGCACCAATATATAATACTCAGTTACAATTCATAAGCACATAGTATAAGTTTATAAAACTGAAAAAAAAAAGTTGTTTTCCCTAGAACTGGAAAACAAAAATCTATTTTCCCCAGAGCATACAGTGCAGAGCTGATCTATCCCATTCTTTCTGCAAAGTTAGTGTAACCCTGAGAGCAAAATCCACCAGCGCACTCACACCTCAAAATCACTTTAAAACTATATAAAAATGGTAGTTAAATTGTATGAGGAATTTTATGCTATTTATCTATACTTTTGGGGCACAATTTCTTATTCTGCTCAGAGAATTACAAAGCACGCATTTTCTCCTCTGCATCGGCTTTGCATGAGTTTCTCATGCTTAAAAACTTTCAGTGATATTGGTTAATTGCCAGATTCCAGCTGCCTCTCTAGCCTCTTCCTTTCAGTGGGCGTGAAAGGGTTTACTTGTAATATATATTGCTACTGACTGAAATTTATCTTGTTCTCCTGGATTCTCAGCAGCAATTCCCAAGTTAGCGGCTTCCCCAGAAAGCACGTCAAAGGATTCCCACCCACACACTGAATATATCTGACAGACCCTGACCCATTTTCTCCTTATTAAAGCAGCACTACATATTTTAAAAAATAAAAATAATAAACAGAGACACTAAATGAATGTGAGAGCTGCAGTTGGAACTCTACCCTCTTCAGATTTAAGTTCCGACAAAATCGTTATTAAAAAACAGACACATTTAAATAACAAATACCAAAGGTATTTTTCCTCTGTTTTCTCATTCAGTGACTTATTACCCCAGCTACCTTTCAGTTAAATACAAGGAGGATTTAATTTGTAAATTCTGAATATAAAAAAATCCCTTAATTTAGCCATACTTATCTCCTCCTGTCACAGTATCTTTGGGCATATTTCACAGAATCACAGAATTTCACCCAGGGGAGTTTTGAATGTCTCCAGAGAGGGAGACTCCACAACCTCCCTGGGTAGCCTGTTGCAGAGTTCTGCCACCCTCAATGCAAAAAAAATCTTCCTCATGCTGAGGTGGAACTTCTTGTGTTTTAGTTTATGGCCACTGCTCCTTGACCAGTCACTGGGCACCACTGAAAAGTCTGGTACCCCCCTCTTCACACCTGCATATTTATATGCACTGATGAGATCCTCTCTGTCTTCTCCAGACTAAACAGGCCCAGCTCCCAGTCTTTCGTCATAAAAAATGCTCCAGACCCCTCATCATCTTTGTAGCCTCTGCTGGACCTTCTCCAGTAGCTCCTTGTCCTTCTTGAACTCTGGAGACCAGAACTCAACACAACACTGCAGATGTGGCCTCACCAGGGCTGAGCAGAGGAGGAAGGATCACCTCCCTTGACCTGCCGGACACTCTCTTCCCGATGCAGCCCAGGACACCACTGGCCCCCTGCCTGTACAGATGCACTGCTGGCTTGTGGTCAGCCTGTCATCCACCCAAACTCCCATGTCCTTCTCAGCAGAGCTGCTCTCCAGCAGGTCAGCCCCCAACCTGTGCTGGTTCTTGGAGTAATTCCTCCCCAGGTGCAGGACCCTGCACTTGCCCTTGTTGAATATCATTAGGTTTCTCTCTGCCCAGCTCTCCAGCCTATCAAGGTCCCCCCGAATAGGAACACAGCCTTCAGGTGTATCAGCCACTGCCCCAGTTTTGTATCGTTATCAAACTTGCTTAGGGTGCATTCTATCCCTTCATCCAGGCTGTTGATAAACAGGCTGATGGGACCCAGTACTGATCCCTGTGGAATGCCCATGAGTACAGGCCTCCAACTTTTCTACTTTCTCCAAGATTCTACTCTGCTGATCACAGCCCAGGGAACTATTTAATCTGACAACAGACCTGACCAGATACAGATGTCAACTGGATGCATTCCCTGAGCTTTTGAGGCCCACATAGATTTGAATTGAATTTATAAAAGGTTTATTTCTAACCCAGTGCTGAAAATAGACAATAAAATCCCATGATGTTATATCAACCATCTTTTAATGAGTACCAAAAATCATCCATTTATAAAAACTCCCTATCTCATAAGTAAGCCCCTTATACTCAACTGATTTGTAAACAAACACTAGCTTTATCTGTTATTTATAAATTATATACATCTTTTCTCCTTTTAATTTGACAGTGGTTTATGCAACTGACTTCCCAGGGAAAGGAGATTAATAATTAGCCCATATAGAACATTCTTTTACCTTAATTTTCAACACAAACTATTACAAGAAAAGATGTATTTACCTTCTGAAAAAGGACCCACCTGTTCTTCCTAATAGGAAAGACAGAAAGTGAGGGACAACACCAGGGAAAATAAGAATACTGCTCTGTATCCTACAACACATTCAGGTGACATGCAGTCATCTTTCAAAGATTAAGACTTTTCACCAACAACACTACATTGTTTAAGAATCCACTTCATTCTAAGGATAACTTGCATCTATACAGGTAGACACCACCACTGAAAAGAAGAACTAGGAGACCTCCTTTGCCTAATAAAGCATAATAAATTACATCAACCATTATACTATATTCATTAAGTTCATCTTTTCACAAACTTCAGCAAGCAGAAAATTAACAATGTCAATTATTGGCAGAAGAACATCCAACATTCGTAAAATCTCTTCATCTATCTGGAAAATAAACTCCTTTCACATCCAGATTCGCATAGGATACTTTACAAATAAATGTATATTGAGTCAGAGGACTGTTCATTGTTGTCTTACGTTGTGTGAATGTTTCTAAAAGACTGGGTTTTTACTACAACACAAAGAACAGAAGACTTTACAAGTCCCATGACATTTGGCAGAACATGTTTGCAGGCTTAGTTTAAAAGAAAATGGACTTTCCCTGACAATATTCTCCACAGCATTCTGTCAAAAAGAGCATTCTCTGGAGAAATAAAAGTTGAGAGAGGAATTCCACAAATTTGTAAGTATACATTTCATGTCACTTCAGCCCACAAAGAACTAAAAATTTAGAGGAAAAATACATAAGTGGTCTTACAGAGTAGGATGACTAGAAACTAAGCTATGCTGTCTTGTCACACGCTGGCGTTTCTCCCACTGGGCCTCTGTCAAACACACTTGAAGAAAGGAATGCACAGTTTAGCCTTTTTTCTTAGAAAAGATGAGGAACACCTTCTGCATTGCTTAAATATTACTGCTCACTTGGAACTTCTTTTTATGTGGGGAAGCAGGACCAAACAATCAGGTGTTTCTTTATTTACCTTTTCCAGATTTCTTCTTATTGGAAATATTTGCTTTTCCTCATGTAAAAGCTCTTTTGAAACAAATAGTGTTTACAATCTGACAGTGAGCATTCTCCTTACTTCCTTACCTAAATTTCTTAAGTCTTAATTGCTTCATATTATTTAATTTTGTATCTACATATTTTTACTTCTTGGTCAAATTTGAAAAATACAACTTTCTGAAAAGCTCATATTCAACTCTAGACCTTAGAGCTGAATTATCATTCACTTTTGCATGAATGCACTGATGCTCTGACTGGGTTCTTTTTTGAATTAAATAAAGGAACAAGAACTTTGCATAACTACAAAAAAAATGTAAAAACGTGCATTTAGCAATTGTTCATTTAGCAAATTCAGCACTCTAATTTAAAAAGAAAATTGAAGCATAAGCTACACACAGAAATCTTACCTTATTAAATTGTTCAGTAGTTTCTGAAGCCAGTGGCAAAATACTTAGCAAATCTAATACTCAATTACAATTATTTGGGGGGGATACAATTAAAATATTCATAATCCATATTTAAGTGACCTAATTATTTTGAAATATATTATTCCATCATTTTTTGTGAAATATTTACCAGAAAGGCATGTTTTTGTACTACTTTGCATTGTGAATCATCTCAAGGCAAGCAGAACACATGAATCTTTTTAAAATCCATTTTTAAATATAAAATTAGCAACTTGATGCATGCTTAAAATTAAGAGTACAAAATACAGTGTTAACTCCAAAGACCTAAGAAGAAGCTGCATGCAAATACTCATAATCAAACTGAATTGGATCTCCTATTTAACAGGGTACATACAGCATATAATGCCACTCTACAACAAGCTATTAAAAACAATAAAAATAAATTAAATTATGCAAAAAATGCTGACATATAAACATTATCTCGACCACATGTAAGACAGGAGATGGCAACTTACGGGTAGGATTCTGCAAGCTGCTGGGCTGTTTTGTAAGCTGTGGGATCCCTGTCCAGTGCATACACGGTGATGTCAGTGGCTTTCTCTAAAAGAGCTGTGGTGTGGCCTCCAGCTCCAAACGTCATATCGAGGAAGCGCTGCCGAGTGAAAACAACAACACCTTTACCTTGGAGCAGTGATGAACTGATGGTTGATATAAAACTTATTTTGCTAATCTCCCTCATATACTAAATAAAAACATACCATTGCTGTTTTGGAAATATTTTTGCATTTTGTGCAGAATTGCAATCATATCGCCATAATCTTTTACCAAAAAAAAAACCCCAAGCAAAAAAAAAAGCAAATAAACCCACAAATAAACAAACAAATAAAAACACCAAGCCAAACAATAACCTAAAAAAAAAAAGCCTTCTATCTCATACTTTTGAAGGGTGACTGGGTCATCCAATTTCATATTTAGATAAAGTGACTTGAAAAGGCTGTTAACTCCCAGTCACATCATGGACGAGAATGTCTGGAGCAAATAGTTTGCCTGCAAAGACAGGAGACTAAGGAACTGCTGAACAGGTTCCAACTGCTCCCAACCCTAGAAAGAAAGGAAAAAGCAGGAAGGCAGCTAAGATAAGACTCTGCAAAGGTGAACACTGCGCTCCTGACAGCTCTGCTGTTTCTGTTCTGGTCATTCTAGAGAGGTTTCTACAGTCAACATCCATATGACCAACAGGCTGGCCAGGAGGCATTGCTCCTGAGACCTTCCTAAGAAACTAGGACTTGGGACACAGCCAGACAGGTTAGGCTACTTAAGTCCACCAAGGGGAGAAAATTAGGTAGAACAATGTTGTAAGTCTTCTTTTGCCGATAAAGAGCAGTAATGTTTCTAGAAGCTGCCCTATGCCCCTTCTTCCTTTGGCCTAACAACACCGGTACTTGACTGATTATTTTTGTTGACAGAAATAACTGGCTCTTCTCTTACCAGTGCAGAGGTTGTATGACTGCAATTCCAGTTAGGAAATATTTTCTTTTCAAATTACTAAGAAAGTATCTACAATTTTAGTCTAGGGAAAACATACTGGTGCTCTGAAAGAAAAGGATTTTTATTGCCTTTATGACAATGTATCTAAACCAAAGTAGAAATCTGACTTACTCTTTGCACCTTGGAATTCCCATAGCTCTTTTCTCTCAGTTGATTGAGCTGACCTCTGTTGATTGGGGGAAACTCAGACTACATGCAAGCTAAACCAGAACAAAAGATTCTCCATATACTTCAATACTAATACCTGCATGGGTTTTTTTTCCCCACTTTCAAATTATTTTTTGTGAAACAGGTTTGAAGACTACTTACCAGCTACAATCACATTATACAAAAATTAATGTGAACTAAACTTATTTACACAAATTATACACCTCAAGGGGAAGCACCTTTTAAAGGAAATTTTCTTACTTACCACTTGAAATAACTAAGATTCAACCACAAATCCCTTTGGATAAGAACAAAAATTCAAAGGCAAGGAAGAAAGACCCAAACATTTTTCCAGAAACAGTTTTTAGAAAACATAAATAAAGGCTTATTTATGGAAATCCCATAATAATAATAATGCTGAATACTTATGAGATTAATAATATAACTCTACAGTGGCTAACAGTAAGCTCAAATTATAATCTTTTAAGATCTTTAGGCTGCATTATTTAGTCTCTTTGTGTTACACCACGTTTCCTAAGCTTATGCTCTAGAAGCAAAAGTTTCCTACAATATTTTACAAAGTTAATGGAGGAAACAAAATTTAGTTGGGCAATCACACAATATTAAATTGCATCATTCATATGAAGAAATAAAGAACTGACCCAGAATTTTTTTTGCAAGCAGTATAAGACAAAGCTATGTTAGAGAGGACGTAACATCCATCCTATTTAAATGCTCCCACGATGTATGTAAGCATTCTGATTTAACCTCCTCTTTTTTTTAACAAAAAAAGTATACTAATTGAGACCAATTTATAAACACAAAACTGAAACACTCAGAAAATGTGGTTGTTTCCATAACATAACTAAACACACAAATTTAGCTACATTTTGAAAACACTTGCATATGCTAAAAACTCCAAGCATTTTCACTGTAAGTTCTCACATACCCCTAAGATTCAGAGAAGCTCTCTTATGACAAAGGATCCAATCAGTTTGGGCTTTCTTTGCACTGCACTGCTACTTCTACTATGCCTGTAAAAATCCAACACTGGCTATTGAGTGGGATATTAAACTAACTATCTCAAATGAAAATTATTAATATAAAAATGTAATTGTTAACTCTGCATTTAGCCTCAAATATTGCTTTGTAAATTACCAAGATATATCTGATATGCTTTGATTTCCACTAAAGTTATTTCCATTTAATCCTTACCAGAAGTAGTGTATATAAGCAACAAACAGACCTCTAACTTTTATCTTCTAGTTCTGTAGAAAAATCCATTTAGAAAAATCCCTTTAGAAAAATGTGAAGGAACAACAGAAAATTAAAACCACTCTTTTTTTTGGTATAGGATTAACCCACTCAGAAATGCACTCCAAAAACTTAGTCACAACAGTCCCAAGTGTCATTTAGGATTGCACTTATTCTGCAGCAACACATTACAATCAAAACCTATCTAAATTACATCATAATTCCTCTTTAAAAAAAAAAAGTTTAATCAACATGAGTCACATCTTCATGTTGGGTTTGCTTGTTTTGTTTAAGAAAACAAACAAATGCTCTTATTCTATATCATAGCTAGAAATTTAGCACTAAAATTTTCAAAAACCTCAACACTGCCTTTCCTAAAACAGACCTACAGTGTTGGCAGGAAGTGTCATAGAAAATATATGAAGTGTCAGAAGAGATACCACTACCTTTAAAATAATAAATTCTTTTCTTTGGAATAATAATTTGATTCCACTTAAACTCACTAGTAACATGAATTTCCAGAAAAGTCTTTTGCCACTAATATGTTTAACTACTTGCTTATGTCTTGCATGTCTGTTTGTTTTTGAAATGTCTAAATCTTTGGTCATCTCTAGAAAGTATTGAATAGATTTGATCCTTCTTTCACCAACACTTCCATAGTATGGAGAAAGTCCTTTGTTTCATCAAGTTTGAATAGCAGAATATGAAAAGATGAATTAGGGACCTTTTAGGCCAAAACTCCAGATAATTTTGCTCATTTAAGTAATATTTAATACTGGGGTTTTTCTCCTAGTAGAATTTTTCAAGATCTTACAGCTCATTCAAGAATACTTATATTTTGTTTAATTGTCTCACCTTTCCTCACAGACATCTGCTTCTGCTTTCATTCATTTTAAATTTTATAAACTTTAGGCTTGCTAAACCCTCTATACATGCTGAATATTAATGAACCATACAGAAGATCTTGTAAATAAAGCAAAAACAAATACTGGTAATGCAAAGTAGAGAAGGGACAGAGGTCATTGTACCATGACATAGTGACAAGCTCTCAATATTGTGACAGCATTGAAAAGCTTTAGTTAAGAACCCACGCAAGCACTTACTGTGGATGAACATGTGCTCACTGAATTCCAGTGCACTTTCTGAAAGAACCAACACAAACCAACCAAATCTTTAAGCAACAGTAGACATGATCTTTAACCTGAGAGCACTACACACTAGAGGATACAGTTCTGATGTAATCCACATTCAACTCCTCATAATCTAGCTCTTTCACTCAAAAGCTACACTTTGCATCTAGAACCTAAAGAAAATAACTATTACCTTAAGTTATCAAATAGAATGATTATGTTATTAACATAACCATTTTGGAGCATTGGTCAGATTGGAAATAAATCACTATAATATCCTGCTTCATAACATGCCTCATATATCCCATTCATCTTTCATACTTGAAATAAAAGATGCTTTATTTTTTCTTCCTCTTTTTCTCTTGCCTACTAGTTTTTAATCAAATAAAATTAAATGACATTTTATCCTCCTGGTCCTATAAATACTGGAAAAGATTATTACATGAATTCCTCCTGCAGTGACTCACTGTTCCATTGTTAAGTTATGATAGTTCCATCAGAGTCCCCTTGAGAATGTCATAATCAGTTTGTGACTGTATGTTTTAGAACCCATTTGGCTGTTTCATGACATACACATAGCACAAACAAAAACTTCACAGCTTTCATTTTACAATTAGCTCTAGGACAGCTACAGAGACACAGAGTTTATTTTCATTTTTGTATACAAGTCTTTTTCCTGAAAAGCTCTCATAATAAATACCTTTTAAGCATTTCATTTTACTATGACTGAACTCCTCTGTAATTCTGCTAATGATTGTGTTCCACATGTAATAAAGTTTACCCCGCTTAATAGCCTTTGTGATTATTTTTCCTTTGCTGTGTAACATGAGATTGCAGAACTCACACAAAATTGAAACTCAAACATGACATACATTTATTGAAACTACATAATAATTATTTTAAAAAACTCGCTGTTACAGTATTTTCCACTCTTCTCTTTCTTTTTTTAAAGACAAGAACTTTATACTCTATTTTTAAAGCAAACTGATCCTTTAGATGTATAACTTATTTTCCCCTACTAACCTTAATTATTTCAAGCACTCCATCAGATGATTTTTCACAAAATGTTTTATTTTCCTCTCACATCCCTGACCTCTCGAAGAGGACTTCAACAAATTGGACATCCCGAAGAGACTTTGGCAAATTGTACAAAATACCCAAGACACACTGAGTTGGAATATAGGACATGAAGTCCTATGCCAAACATCTTCTATCCTGGGTATCAGTACTTCATGAGCAGTCCCTGTCTTTTCCATCACTGACCATGGGACAAACTTCTGCTGTTTACCCTTTGGTCTAGACAAACTGTCTCACCTTGTTCACACTCACACAATACCAAAAGATCATTAATATGTGAAGATTAACTAGTGCACATTAGGCATTTGCCATGTCTCTTTCCAACAGATAACATTAATTTCTTCTAAAAACAGAGAGCCTGCTATTCCCCAAAGAGTGACCTTGCACTTAATAATTATTTATTCAAGCCCTAGTCCTGCTTATCCACTTTTCCTATTAACAAAAAAAAAAAGTATTTTGACAATGACCAGCCTGCCTGTCTTCAGCAAGTGTAATTACCTAAACCATCTTAACTCCAAGTTCTCTGTTTAAAAATAAAATAAAAATCAACCTCAAAACCAGCCTCCTGGGAAAATGCAGTTCCTTCCTCCAGCCTTGCTTTGCACTCCCTTCAATGATTTAACACACAGTCACAGAAGAGACAACCATACAGTTATCTCCCTCTGACACTCTTGTATCCTGTTGCTGGCAGTTGTCCCCTTCTTGTCTAAAGAAATGTTTGATTGAGTGGCAGCCAATCAAGTATAGTGAGTAGAAAATTTTCCAGTACCCTTTGGAATACATATATTGGAGTATCCTTCTCCCAAATTAAACGCTCAAAAGACTCATCAAACTTAGATGGTAATGAAGACAGCTATCACATCACAGAAAGACAAACTGACACTACATAAATTATAGTGCCTGACTTCTATATAATGTAAAACTCATTACATTTTGCCATTTGCAATATTATGTATTAAAAATGGTCCAGATGTAGTTTTCAGAGGAAAACTTTACTCAAAGCTCACTTAATAAGCCAAAAAAAGGAAAAAGAACCCTACCTAATCAGCTACCTCTTTTGCCTAATGGGAAAGACATGCTTCCTGAGGTGCAAAAAACAAGTAATGCTGGTTTTGGAATAGAAAACAATATGAATGCTACATTTGAAATATGAGCAAAAGAACAGAAAACAATATTAATTCCAAGTCTAAAATATGAGCAGAAGAAAAATTAACTTGTAAAAACTACACACCTTGCCAGTACCGTATCAACACTACACGTGAATATTTTTATTAACTAGAATCACAGAACTTTGCTGTGGGAGAAAGGAAATATACCCACAAACCCTGCTGCAACAGCCAAGAACAGAGTCCCAGTACCCCACCTTTCATATTTCATCTTCCAGAAGAAAAAACAGGAGTTAGAAAGACAATTATGAAATTAGTATATTTTGAGTTTTAACAATTATGATATTAGAGTATTTTCAAGAAACTTGCATTACATATTTGTTTTGAAAATGGTACTCTTTCCACTTTTTACAGTCTTGAAACAAACAAAAAAACCCCAAAATACTGATTTATTTAAAACATACTACAAAGAAAAAATGAAAACGGCTACCCAGCATCCAAGCTATGCTGCCTAACTTTTTAGCTCATTAGAAGAAAAGGAAATGCCTGGAAACTGCTACCTGAAGAAAGAAAAATAAAATGGAGACTTTCATGCAACTGTGGCATCAAACGTCAAAGTAACAATATTTTTTCTTGGTGTATTATTATACTGAGTAGTCTAACAAATATAAGTTCACAAAAAATTGTTATGTGATGAGAGCAATGACGTTTCTGCAATATTAAAGTCACCATCCACCAGTGTATTCGAAGCCAATCAAAGCTAGGTCACAGTGCTTCTCTCTGCTTTTACTGATCTTTCTCAGTGGGATGACAAGCCAACATTTTTGACAATAACAGAGTTTTCATACTTGAAATGAGTGCTAGTGTTTGCTTGTAAATGCAAAGAAGGTCAAACTACTAGGATGTTTGTTCTGGCTAACAATAAATATTTATTACTGCATTGCCGGGCACTGTTGGTCCCTATCAAAGTCCTTATTTTATTTGTATCTATTCCATCTCTTCGTGGAAATAAAAAAAAATCCTGAGAATAGAACAGTAATATCATAAACAAAATAATCAACACATTGCAAGATGCTTTTTGCTGCTTCATTCTTCTGGTGTTTCTATGATGAGTCATGTTCTCCAAGCTTGTTGTCTGAATTTCCTTGTTATTCACAACAGAAATTGTTCATTGTCACAAAACAACTTGTTTTCCACTCTGCTTTATTCGTCAAATATCACCTCTAAGTGCATTAAACTATATCTGACCTCTTGTTCAAACACCTTGAATTTCCTACAGCATACTATTTTAAGAGACTCAATTATTTAATATACACAAAGTAGAACAACAAACTGAAGTGGGGAGCAGTGACAACATATTCTATAGGAATCTTTTTCCAGAAGTCATTTTTTTTTTCCAAGAAATAGCTGATCTGCAGTATGCTTTTATTACCACATCTTTCACAACTAATCACTGCAAAGGTATGAATAGAGACATTTCATAAATAGTTACTGGTGTCAACGCTTCTTGAACAAAGCACACAGACTATTGTTTGGGCACATATTTTAAGGTCCAATGTGAGAAAAGGCACTCTTCTCAGTTCCTTAGTATTTTACTTTCTTTCTGCAAAGTTCAAAATTGAAAGTGCTGGCTTTGTTAATACCAACCTCACTGAACCTATAGTTTCAATAAACACAGAGAGAAAATTAATCAGAAGGACAAAACAAATCTATAATATTTTCCTTCTAAGAGTAAGGAAAAATACACTCAAACTTCAACTTATTTTCTTCCAATCACCTAAATACAGGGATTCTGTTAAAGAACAACATGAAACAGAACTTATACTACAGTGAACCACCAAACAGGCTTCCAATCCTCTTCCAGTCAACAGGTCTGAATTACAATGCACAAGATCCTAAACAGATAGGAGATAGTGGCGAACACTGCTCTAAGAAGGCAGCCTTTCCAAAACCACAGCTCACTCCATATCTAGTCTCCAAACAATCAAAAATGTTAAGACTGACATGCTTGGAAAATGAAGGGAAATCTCTGGGAGCAAATACATCAGTTCTGACCCCACTATACTATCAGTAAGAACACAGATAGTGCATGCATAAATTCACACACATATACAAATCCTTAATAGCAGAAAGAACTACCATTTGAAAAGGTTAGTGTTTAACAAGACAAACTTATCCTACAACTGTTCTGATTTGCAGCCTCCTTCTTCTCAGCTAGTAGTAGTAATTAATGACAATAAATAATATGCCTCGTGCTACTCCAAGTAGTTATCTGAATTTCGGTAGAAGACCAATTACAACTTCAGTGCATGAGCAAAGATTTTTTATCCTAGAATGCATCTGGTCTATATGGCACAAGACAGAAAAAAAGGTTCTGCTGCTTTGAAATCCGTAATACTCACCTGAATTAAGTTACTAACATTTCATTCAGGCAATTTTACACCTATTCTGACATTCTTTGGGATACAGCCAAAAAGTATAAGGATTTCTATATTGTTGAGATTTTTCTTTAAATTCACTTCTTCATTATTTCATCAAAATGCTTTAAATTTACCAAGATGAAGCTTAGAAAACCAGGAATCTATGCAGATATTGAAGTGCTTTAATTTAAGGATAATTGTCCAAGTGGACAGAGAAACAAAAATGTTTTCAGAAATAAACTTCCAATGTTGCAACATGCAGTAATATACTATATGATAACTTTAGGAACAGAAAAATATTATTAATTAATTAATAATAATATTAGGAATGATAAATTTTCTTTTTAAATACTATTTTTAATGTACAAGATTATATATATAAAGTTCGGTATATATATAGCAATGAACACTAAAAAAATGGTGTTCCGTAACTTTATATACTATGTAATGATACCATTAGCTTTCTCTATCAACAAAGAGAAAGCAGACTAAGCCATTTTGTCCAAATTAATTTACAATCTCCAAAAACTGAAGTTAACACTTTCATAAACATCAAACTGTACATATACGCATCATGTGCTGTACAACAAAAATTAATTCAGGCTGCAGAAGCTGGACAACCATGTACCATGGAGCTCTAAAAATGATTTTGCCCCACTGTCTTACAATGTCAGGGTGTTAGTTCCACGTGACAGGAGCAATGGGTGTTAATCTCTTCACAAACAACTCAATCTGCAAAAACCAGTGGGGGTCTGGAAGAAGGGCTGGGGGGGGTCTCTAAGAACACCAAGCCGCCCAAGTTTGTTGTGGAACTGAGCACAGCGAACTCCTGAACTTTAGAGAGAAGTGAGTAGATAGACTTATGAACAGACTTAATAAGACTTAATAGACTTATGAATATTAACTTCTCCATGCAGGGTGAGCTTAAAAGCTCATTTTAATGGTCATACAATGCATGATGAGGGGGTGGGTGCATCTTAAAGGGGGAAGATGTAGTAGGCGGTTCATGCAGTCTGTACCTTCCTAGTACCTCCACCAGGGAAGGGAATAGGGCAACACGCAGCTGGGAATTTAGGCTAAAAGGAGGCTGTGTACTCCAAAAACTCAAGAGACCCCACAAGGGTATGGCTTAGTGGTCTCTCTCCCTTTATTCAAATAAAGTTGCAGGACTCCTCTGTCTCCTTTGTGAAGCCTGGCCTTTCACAGCGTGATTTTCCGCACACGCATCAGCCAGTTCAGCTATTTCTGGGACCAACATGATTTAAAGCACTCTCACACTACCAAAACCACATACCTGACACAGAAAATCTTTTTTTAATTAACAGAAAATATAATTATGCTGAGATTATGTTATGCTCTAATGAAGATGTTTTCATAAGAAACTGAATGAAAGGAAAAAAACCTGTTCCATAGCCAAGTATTTTAAAAGAAAGCAAGTGTCAGGTTTGTGCGCTTTCACCCTCATATCTGATCTAAACCTCATTTGCTGCTGAAATTGTTCACCAACAGAATAAACAGTACATTTTTCTACCTTCTTTCTCCAGGTGACCTCCTAGGCATGCACCACTCAAGCCTATAATCAAGATTTCCACAAACTGTTGATTTTGAATCAAATTATGTCCATACAGATTATCACCTAGAGCTCTCACATGACAAACATGTTAAAAGTATTGTTTAGATAAGCTGAAAACAGTAATTGAAAAGGCAAGGTTTTTATATTAAAGAAAAAAAAAATTTCCTCTAAACACTTACCATGCATTCCACGTTTGCATTTCTTACAGCACAATATATGCACTACATATAATTGTCAATATTTTCACACTAAAGCAGACAATCACCACTTCATCATTTGGTTTTCTTTCCTACATGGACTGTGTGCTTTTTCAAAGAAAATTTAATGTCAGCTTCCAAAAAGTACAGCAAAACATAAAAGATGAGTCTAAAAGCTACTATGTGAGATTTATGCAGAAAACCTTTGTTCTGCAGCTCATCACTTTTGAAATCACACGTCAATATCTCTTGGAGCAGTTTGGACAGATCACACACAAATATACCAGCAGAGAAAAAAGAAATTTAGGACTGTCTTTTCTTAAGTTATGTTCTGAACGACACAGTCCCAAAAAAGATGATAACCAACAGGAAGCTAAACTTTAACTTTTTTAAAAGGCACTTTTAAGGTATAACTTTGTCAGAGATAAAAAGGAAATAATTCCAAATCTCCTTATATAGAATCTATTTCAGGTATCATTTTGCATTTTAATTTGCTTACAATTATTTCTGAACAAATTATGATGGTCACTGCGTGCAGCAAATAAAAGAATTTAGTACAAAAGGGAACTTGGAACCATTCCCCTTAGGGCAGCGTGAACATATTTATGTAAGAATAAAAATAAAAAGCACTTTTAAAAAAACTTACATAAATAAACATTTACAAACAAAAAAACCCACCCCAAACCTATTAATTGCAGTGCCAGTGCAGAGTCACACACAGGTAAAGTCACTTACACCAGCTCAGTTACACAGAACAATCCAAAAGGTCGGTGTTGACTTTGGAACATCTTATTATGGTAACAAACAATCTATTTAAGAGAGACTAATGGAAGTAGGATCACTTTTCGTCTGAAAGACATATGGAGTCTTTTTTCTGTCAACTGAAGTTCATGGCTGGACTCAGTTTACAACTCTGATCAGACTAAAATGCTTAAAACCCTACAGTGCATAGAAATCTCACAAATATTCTCCTGTCAATAGCTAAAAATAATCTAACTTAGCAACATTATAAATAATACTGATAGCAGGCCTTTCTTCTAATTGTATGATTATATGAAAATAATGATGCAATATAAGCTAAATTTGAGCATACCAGACTAATGAATAAAAAACCTCCAACCACTTTAAAAAAAAACAAGCACAAACAAACAAAAACCCAACCAAAACTAATGGTCCCCTCCAGAAGAATAAAATCTCCTTGAAAAATTCTGTATTTTAACTGTTCATCTTTGGCTGAAGTGTAAATCCAAGATCGTAAGTTGTACAGAGTTACCAATTCAACTACACTGTGAATGAAAGTTGCTGTTAAGAATAACTTATCCTCAACATGAAAAAATCAACTCATCCAAACATTTTACATAGTTTTCTCTTGGTAGTATTATTTCACTAACAGTCCCTACTAATTAAGTAATGGCTATTTAAAAAAAAAAAAAACCACAAAAAAACCCACACACACCAGATTTTAAAATAAATTTCAAATACATTCTTCTTCTTCAAGAGAAAGTCAAAATGTAGTCATTTGGGAACAATCTCCAATCTGGTTTTTTTTTTCTATTTATGCAATAAGCTTATTAACTTTTTTCCAGTAACCAACTCAGCAAATTCTCTTCTCTCCTTCTCTCTCTACTCCTTAATTTCATTCTTTCTAACTCATATGTGAACATATTAAAAACAGGCTTCTGAATCTCACCATCCAGAGGTGAAAACTTTAATTATCCATGCAGAAACCAAAAGTAACATGGCATTTGTGATATTTTTGGAAAGGTTAGCCCCCAAACATCACAAAGTACTATGTTTTCTTTGAAGTATGTAACAGAAGTCCCATTTCATAAGAAAATTATCATGTAATTGAAGTCTTTGTCATAGTATGAATTCAGAAAAGACCACAATGTTGGTCCTTGGCAAGATCAAGTATAAAACAGCAAGGGAAGAAGAGACTCTGCTACCAAGAATGCAGGTTACATTAGTTCTCTTTTCATAAAAATAATACAATATTTTTGAACCATGGTAGAATTCAGCCATGTATTTATGAAATACTAAAAAATATTTTCAAATAATTGATTTTTAAATTTTACGTTAAAATATCTCAAAATTATTTACAAGTACTTCCAAAAAAAACCTTTTGTCATTTTATAGCATGTTTTACAGCAATGATTTACCATATTGTAAAATGCCCCTATGACTTTACTTATAAAGCAACTGTTTAACTGTAGCTAAACAGTCACACTCTGAAACAAGTAGCAAACAGTTCATTTTTCAGTATTTAGAAATGCAGTGCTACTAAACTTCATCAAGCAGAGAAGATTTAATGACCTCCAATACACTGTAACTGGAGATGCTCATATTCTCATCTAGTATGCAGATACAATACACTAATACATAATTAAAGAACAGGCAGTTACTGATTTATATTTATGTGAGATCAGCTTTACAAAAAGGAACATACTTCAGACTCACAGGCAATTAAAACCAGATTAATTTCCTACCGCAAATATGAGTTCAAACTCCTAGTGAGAACAGCATGACTTGTAATTTACTTTTATACTCTTTATTACATTAATACAGCAATCAAAACACAACACAGACCCTGAGAAAAATCCTGTCATTCACCACTGACAAAAATAATGAGCATAAAAACCTTGTAGAACTATAGAGTTTTTATATAATCTATTGATTAGAGAAGGCACCTACTCTGCCCTTCGGAGCATAAAATCGAACACCAGGAAATTCCAACTCTTGTGGAAGCTCTACAGGTGGTTCAATAGCAGTATAACAAGTTTTAGCAGCATGCAATTATAGTAATAAAATCTCTTTAAAGTCTGTGCAGTGTTGACATAAGTCAACAGCGAAAAGAACATACATGCACAATCTGCAGTCTGAACAAGTGTCCCCTTACTTCCTTTTTAAGGCAAAATCATTCTGAATTCTAAACCCTGTGTACTTTAATACAGAATGGCACGGTGGAAATCACAGAATACAATGGCATGACTGAACCAAGCCAATTTTTGGAGTGGAGGTTTTATCTTTTAAAAAAAAAAAAAGATGTTCAGCTGTTAATTACAAAAAGAATAAACCAAGTGATTAAGAAGATAATAAATTACATTTTACACTGAAGTTGTTAAACTAATTGGTTGCATTTCAACATGACAGTAGAGATACTATCATAAGCCAAAAGCTGGAAAGAGGCAACATACCAAACTTCACTGTCTGCTAATGCTCTTTGTTTACCAAGAAAGTACTGCCTGTGGCAGCATGTTACAAAAGGAGGAGCTGGCTTGGCTCACCTCTCTTAGTTCTTAGCAGCTGAAAGAAGAATAGAGCAACTACATCTAACTTAATCACACAGATTAGATATACATAGTAGTTTAATCACCCAGTTCCAACACAGCATTGCAAAATGGGCCCAATGATACCTAACATCCTGCTATAAAAAAACTTTTTAAAATATCCCTACAAATACACAGAAATTAAGGCAGCTTTCATTACAAGAAGAGTATAAATACAGAAAACTTTCTTTCTCCCCTCTGTCTATTATTTATTGCCTGCAAACAAATTGTTTTTCTCCATTTTGTATAGTGACGCTTATATGCCATGATGCTTTATTAGAGACCAAAGGAATTACCATTAGCAAAACTAACTTGCTTTATGAACTGTACACACTTACAATACAGTTCTGTTCAAACTAACTTGTTATCTAACTCAAGAGCAAACAAGCGAGTGTGACAGAGCAGGAAAGACCATACAGATAACAGTACCAATTCCATGTAATTACAGATTAGCAGTCATCTCCCTCAGAGCACAGCAATTAAACACGTGTTTATCTTCAGACCTAGTGTGCTTAGCTGTCTTGGAATCAACATGCACAACTAGATGGGTCTGTGAATTTTGTAATTGTTTGCTTTATCCGCTATTTTTATCCAAAAGTTAGTTGCACAAGAAAAGAAAAACTGAAAAGCAATTATAAATTATCTCTTTCATAAGCAGAATATGAGCCACCAAGTGTGGTCTAGTGCATGTTAAACACTTAATAGCTCAGAAAAGATACAGTATTAAAAATAAAAGTTTATCTTACTGGTATATGTTTTTTCCCAATGAATGCTTACATAATTCCTAATGTTATTGAGCTTATTTTAAGATGGGAGGATTCTTCTGTTTTGAATACACACTACATTTAGCCACACACCATGCTCATGCAGGGCAATGCACCCAGTTATTCTGCCTATACAAACAAGATACAAATGAGAGCGCACAGGAGATGTTGCTGACCAGTCTGAATTGTCTTCCATTTTCTTTCCACGAGCAGAATAGTACTACGTACTCTTAAATACCATAGGTATGCCATCATCCTAAAAATCACTGTATGGAAAAGTTAAATACCTTAATGCAAACCCTAGCACCATTATTCCTTTTCTGTCCAAGTCTATGATAAATCATTTACCATCATGCATATGTTGTTCAGCAGCAAGTAATAAAATTACAACATACCAGAGTTACAGGGGACAATCACAGTAAAACCCGGATTAGCAACAGCTCAGATATTGTACCAAAATTCATGCCAAAAAATGACAAAGTCAAGTTCTACTGATGAAACAGACAGGAGGAGCAGGGAGGTCACAAAAATCACCTACAGTGCAGTTGAAAAGCCTAAAGGCAAATTAGAACTCAATAAAGGTTCATTGAATAAAAAAACAACCAAATCCTAATACTTCAGATCAGACTGAGCTTTTGTGAAAGCAAGGCACAAGACAGTCATGTTTGCCACTACGGCAGTCATGACCTACAATTTATACATGAAAATTATTTTCCATAAAAATAATGTATATGTCCACTCTTCCTGGTAATATAATATTTTATACATGTGTTATATATATCACTGAGGAATGAAATTATGTCCACAGGAACCTGAAGTACATGCTTCATTGAGTCCATTTGGACAAACTCTTACATTACTGATACTTCAGCTGACCCTGTTAATCAGCATTTTCTGTTATAAGCATTTGGAAAAAAATGACCGTGCAAGATTTTTAAACTCCACTAAAAATAACCTGCTTCAAAAAGAGCAGGTTTTTTTCTAGACTCCAATCCCATTCTGCTTCCTAAAAAAACCTGAAGCACAAATTTAACAACAGAAAATAATTTGAAGGTTAATTTTAATATGATGTCTGCACTACAGACATTTTCTCCAGAAACCATTAAACAACATTTAATTAAAAAACTGGCATAAAGACTAGAGGACCTGTTTCCTGTTGCTATGTTCCTCTTGGTTTAAAATGAAATGAACCAGAGGATATCGGGTACGGTAACTGGATCAAGTCTCACTACCAGCATTCTTTACAGGATGCAACATGGGAGGGAAGCTTGTCAGTGTCACATGCACATCTACAAGGAATTATTACTGACAATTCTTCTTAAGAGGTCACACCCCATTACCAAAAATCTGTATCCCTTATCATCCCAAACTCTGCAAATTACTTTTGACAGCATTAGTGATCGTAAATTTTATTCTTAAGGATCTGCATGAAAGCAGTTCATCAAAAACAGGAGAGACAGAAAATTTCACTCTACTCTATCCAACAGATACTGTACTTCAGCTAAAAAAAGTAGTGTGTCACATTGCAGGATATGAACTCTCAAAGATCCTCTAGAAAATCCACGCAATTTGACACAGCTTCTGTTGAAGAAACCACACAAAAGAACTAATTTTGAAACTTATAAGAACAAAGACTGCAAATGTCCATAGCAGTAACATAGAAAACGTGCCTTGCTTCAACAAAGAACGGCACTTGCACAGGCACTGCAAAATTCAGCATCATGTGTGGAACAGAACAGTAAGTCCCTTAGCTAACAGGTAAGCACAAATACGTTGTCCAACTATTCTGGTCAAGATGTACAGGCATTTTATATCTTTTAAACAAAGAACGTAAACAATTAAAAAAAGGGACATCTCTAAACATAACAACGTAGACTCCTAAAGTATCATCACACACAGAATCACAAAAAATCCCATACACCACACAAATGCTAATTACCACCAAATTATGAATAAAATTCAGATATGAAAAGCACTAAATGCAACAGGCTTGCACCAAAACTTTTCAGCAGAGGAATGTGTTGAATTTGACCAATAAAATTAAGAAACAAAACACAGCAAAAAGTACTTACCAAGTAAATTTGTCTGAAAAGGAACATTATTTTCAGTATTTCTGCTCTTTCAGCATTAATATTTGCTTTAACTGCAGTTATGAAAATCTAGTCAGTTCCAGAAACCAGATTTACTGTTTGCTTCCAAAAAGAATCATATAGAACATGTTCCACGAACTTCCAGCAGAGTCAGCTGTTGGGATCTCCCTGTCACCCCAAGGATTCTGCTCCTACATATCTTGATGGCATCAAGGTACATTGTTCCTAGAGGTGTCAACTAAAGCCTTATACTCTTGTGGGTCTGATGTGCCAGACCATCAGATCCACACAGTCCAACAGATCTGACTGTCCCTGTCCTCCACCTGCCTGGAGGCAGGGTCCCTCCAGTTCTGGTCATAGTACTCATTGCTCACTTGTAAATATGAACTGGATGTCCCGCCAAGAAGATCGGAGATAACATCAGCCCTCCCATTCTGTCTGAGGACTTGCCCACTGGAAACTGGAGCAGCATTCATCCTTTAAGAACTTCCTTTGGTGGTTGTCCCTCCTCTCAACTCCTGTACCCATGCTGCTAGGACACAGGTGGGTTTTACACCCAACTTCCTCTCCATAATCATGCAGGTAAATCCACAGGTTACCTCTCTCTTGAGTAGGGGGTGCTTCCCCCCAATTACAGAGGCTCTGGTCCACACCAGAGGGGCATAGGACACTTCTTTTCTAAATTGCTGGTAGTCCTCTTTAAGTTCCTGGAGGTCCTTGGACAGTCTTTCCCCAGATGAGACACAGGCTGTAGAGGGGAAGAGAGACTTTCTTCATATAGCTGGAGTTTGGTAACCAAATTGTTCACCCTTTGTTCTTCTTTTCTCCCTGACATCACTGCCAATGAGATGGCATATGGCGATGGTGCGGTCCACAGGAACATCTGCCACATCATTTGTGCACACTGGACTTCATCTGGATTTACAGGGGAATGCTCATTATTTGAATCCTCACAGAGTACCTCCAGCACAGCTAATTCTCTCAGGTACTGGATACCTTTCTCCATGGTGTTCCACTTCTCTCAGTGCACTAACAGATCATCCTTGAAAAGATGCCTTTCCCTCATGCTTGACAGGAGTCACCTCCATAGGCTGAGAGTTTGTCCTCTTCCCAATCCCCCATCAATGACAGGGATCCCAGTTGCTTGGCTACCATCTAGTTTCATATTGTGGGCTGTGATGTCCCAGCACTGGAGCAGCCAGGTCACCAGGGGCTCTACTGACTGGTGGCTGAAAATTTTTCATGTATCTTGCAGCTCACCTGGGGTGATTTTGTCTCGCCCTTTTTCCTGTTCTGAGGGCCTTGCTTCCCCTTCACCTGTCACTAAGCAAACTGACTTGGTCCTGGATTTCTTCTTCTGTACAGGTGCGACTGCTAACAGCTGGGCTTCCTCTGGTTCAGCTGCAGTTTGAGTGGCCATGGTGCCTGTTGCTCTGCCTTCCTCCTCTTCCCTCTGTCTAATATTGAGCAGTGGCTGATAAATAGTAGCCAGGACCTATCAGGTTGCATGACTTCATGTGCCTCTGGAACTGCCACAGCATTTTTCTTTCAAATATTTCTACCATTTTATCAGGGTCCTGCCATTTTTCAGGAGTGACNATGGTGCCTGTTGCTCTGCCTTCCTCCTCTTCCCTCTGTCTAATATTGAGCAGTGGCTGATAAATAGTAGCCAGGACCTATCAGGTTGCATGACTTCATGTGCCTCTGGAACTGCCACAGCATTTTTCTTTCAAATATTTCTACCATTTTATCAGGGTCCTGCCATTTTTCAGGGGTGACCTTCCAAACTATTAGAGCAGAATAACCCTTCAAAACCTGACCCATTTTCTCCCATACTCCATGCCACTCATATCTATTCACTCTTGGGGCAGATCTCTGAATAACCTCCCTAGAAATCTAAACATGGTGTGGACGCCACTGATGAGACCTGGCAGACTTAGCAACAAGAATATGACTTCCTTAACATCCAAAGGGAATTCGAAAGTCTCAAAAGCTGTTTAACAGGCCTGAAGGAGGAAAAGGAGGTAAAATGCTGGAGAAAATCATCCTCCCCTGTTCCCCCCATAGATTGGATACAATTATTAATAGACTTCCAAAGGCAGTGCCCAAGGGAAGGGCAGGAGAACAGCACTGCATACACATCCCAAAGCACTCTCATTGCCCTTGATGTCATCATGTCATAAACTGATACTTCACAGTACAGCAACAAAGCAATCCTGATAGCCCTCTCCCTGCTCTGAAAAAGAGCACCATGATGGGCACACAGTGCATTTATGGAAAAATATATGGGGTTAGGTACCACACCCACATGACCAGACCAAGTACCACTGTGCCCAGTGGCACCAGAACTAACACGGCAAATACTCAGATCAAACTTGTTTCCAACCTGCTCTGGGCAGACCTGTTGTTATCTCAACCCTTGGTGACACACACAGCCAAATGTGGCTGTCAGGGTTTAGGAATGGTACCCCCAAATCCTGTGCCACCACCAAGAATCTCCAAAACCACACGTCGCTCTCTCCTGCTCCCGCTCCCCCTCCCCACTGCAGGAGGATGGATTTGAGAATTGGAGGCACAAAAGGCAAAGAACGCAGGTTGAGGTAAGAACAACAGACTGGAAACAGCACTGAGATAAGAAAGCAAATATTAACAGCAACAATAACAAAAGGTATAAGAAAATTAATTATTTACATGAACAAACACATAACAGAGAATACCAGATGGCTCCCTCCACCACACTTACTCAACCCAAAGGAACCCCTTCTTCTCAGAAGAGAAAGAGCCCTTCTGTCTGCCCCCAACAACAACATAAGGTGGTATAAAATAACCTCTGTGTTCTAGTCATGCCTTCTCCAGGCTACTGCAAAATTTAACCCTGTTCTGGCCAGAATTGGGGCAATATTTTTAAATTTGGTTGGATATGGTAACTAGCAACTGTGAGTTCTTGCTCCTAAAAAAACAGTATGGGTATACACTGCTTTTGGTATGAATCACTGTTTAACACAACTTTTAATATTTGCTTAAAAATCATTTCATAATTTCATAAAGGTTGTTTTTGATAGCTTGATCCTTGTATTCCACTCTTTTGCTTTTAGTATGCATATATTTTAATATACTACTTAAATAGAAAACTCTAAGGCAAGCAACCTGATTTGCTGAGCAAAAAATGATGACATTCCTAAACTGTATAGGAAAATTCTTCACAGAACCATAAACAACACAGGACAAGGAATATGTTTCCAAGTGTACTTATTGGATTGTTTGTCATATTATTTTAACTATTACAGCCTCTGAAATTATGCTAAAATTGGTACCTTAATTGTTTCATGCCTTAGTAGGTGTTAAAATTTATCTTCTGGATTTTCTAAATGCCAGCTCCATCAGGTTCTGAGCACTTACTCTTGCCCACTCAGAGACAGGGCAACAAGACAGAATTTTTATATAACCTTTGCTGAAATGAAGTCTTAAGTCTCTAATTATTCTCTCTAGCAGCAGATAAAAGACTAACAAATACTTCCAAGGTGCTTCTGATGCTTTCTGATGCTACTTAATGATTTTAATTTTTTCCTTTCCTGGAAGAACACACTAATCTGATAGAAATTTTGTGCAAGATTTGTAAGAGCAATCCATCTACCACAGCAAGGCAAAACCATTGGCTGTAACATGCAGTATGCCCATGTACACAGAAGACAACCTCTAAATATTTTAGTGTTTTACCAAGGATGTTATCACCCTTAATTATTTGCTTGTGTTATGAAGAAAGGCATGGTTTATTAATTAGTCTATGTAAACATTCCTGAAAAGTTCCTCTACCTAAAGCAAATGAAAATCCCACTACTGGCAAGATTTTTCAGACTTTTGTACTGAGATACAAAAATCCCATTAACAGGTGAGAAATCTTGTTCCTTCATCTCCAGTACTCCAACTTAGAACAAACTGATTCTGCCAAGCAATAACCTAATCTACAGGATCTTGAAGTGCTAAACCTCCAAAAATATAAGTGCTAATGGCGTGTGAGAAACGGGATGAGAACAAATAGGAAACTATCACCACTTTTAACTCTATAACCAGGATTATATTAATAATACTTTACAAAGTAATCACATCAAACAACTTTATCCCCAAAACTACTGTTGTAGCTTGCACTACTGTACAAACCACAATACAACAGTTCCAACATTACATTTAAAATTCAAGCTACAAGTCTCCATCATAGAAATATTTTCTTAAATCTCCTCCATAGAGGAAGAAAAAAAAATCTTCCATTTCAGCTAAACTTATCTGATTTTATTTTTTCTAGAAACTGAATACTTCCAGGTAGAGGTTCATTCTCCTCAGTAACTGTAAAGTAGGCGAAAGCTTTGCTTTAAATCTTTACTGCTTCTTTCCAATTGAAAAAGATGCTTTGAAACATGCTGCACTTTCCTCTTCAAGAACTAATTTTCTTGCTAATCTCTAAGATAAATGTAATTTTGGTGACCATATTCAAAACATCTAAGTATCCTCACAATCTGATGAAATAGAACAAATACCTACATTAAAAAAGTTATAGCCATAAACCTATTTAAAAATTTAGTTTTAAAAATTTAAATAACACGCAAAAACAACTTAATAAACACTTTGACAGAGGATAAGAGTACAACTGGGGAAACATAAAAAAACTGTCAGAAAAGGAGTAGAACCAGATAAAACCAAGATAAAGACAACAAAGGAAAAATGCATGAAGGAGGAAATCTTTTAGAAAGGAAAGAGGCTGAAAAAGAACTGCAGCAGTAAGCCTTGCATTCTTAGGAGAAAGTTGATATGAGGGAAATCTACAATCTAGGAAAACAATAAAATCACGTTTGAAGAACAAATTTCAGAGCCAACTGATCATTTGAGGAGAGAACAGAACACCTTCCATCACCACTGCTTTATATGAAACCGGGCTTAGATGAGGACAAGAAAATAGGAAATGTGGGAAAGGATCCCCTTAGGACACATCTCTCTGGTCCAATAAAACATCCAAAGGCTCCAGCAGTTTTCTATGGAGGACTATTAACATTGTTTTTATACAGCTGTAGCAGATGGTATGATTCACTTATCTCAAAATACAAGAGCTCAGGGAACTTGATGGTATTATCAAGTATCAAGTTAGAACAAATAAAAAAGTGCCTTTCATGCAAACATTGAAACTATGAATAATGTGGGGAAAGGTCTAGTATTTAACGCATTTTTTAGAGAGGTCAAACTTGGAAAAAAAATAATGCCAATTATATTACACAAATACAACCCTCAACCTTCCCCCTGCAAGGATGTCCTTAAACTACTGTTGTCAGGTAAAGGTAATACAAGGTAGGAAATAATCGCTCTTTCCCTCCCTCTACTTTTATTAGCATCTGCTTCCATTAGCATCTGCTGTTGGGTACTGCCAGAGACTTGATGTGAACCAGTGCTGTATTACTGACAGTCTTGTGATTTAGCAATATCTTTAGATCTAAAGAGCTCCAGCAAGAAGAAAAATTGTTCAAGAGAAAAAGAATACACAATCAAAAAATCTTCTACCTCCTTCAATCTCTAAAAAGACATTTGTTCACCATCCTATCTTCAGTATTCATCACACATGGAAGTAGCACAGACCTTTCTCAAAGTTCAAAATTACCATTTCGGAGGTTTTTAGAAATAAGAAACTCAGTTGCAACCATCCATTCATGTTTTCACTCCCCTGTTCTCAGTGAGAACAAACAGGAGTCCTCCACAAAGCCAGCAAGCTTTGGTTTCTTTAATAATGCAAATGACAAAAAAAAAAAAAAATTATATAAATTAAACCTTGCTTTTCTCCCAATACCTTCAGGTTGTTTTGTTTTCCCTAATGAAAGAGACAGCTTCAAGACATGTCCTGTTCTCCCATGTCTCCCATATAGCCCTTTGCCTCCTTAAGCTGCATGATGGTAAGAAACACACACACACAAAGGAACTGAAGAACAGGAGAAAAGAAAGGCACCAATGATACTGGAAACCACTGCCATCACCTGGAAATGGTGGGCAGGCACTGGGACAAAGAAAAGCCATTTATTATTATAAAACAGGGCACAACACAAAATGAACATTAGAAGTGAAAACCAGCAAAACTGAAAATGTAATCTGCAAGTCAACACAAAAAATATACTTATTTTTAAGTTTGATTTTTAAGAAGTTTTGAATGATGTTTTAAAAAGTTTAGGAATAGTGAAAAAACATTCAGCAGTACTAATAGGACAGTTCTTAATGAAGAAAAATTTTAAAAGTCCTCAAAGGACTCCAAACCATCTGTAAATCCATAGGTAAAAAGTGTAATTACTGAATATGTGACCTAACACAAGGAAAAAAATTCAAACTGAGTACTTTCAAACTCAGTACTATAAAAATCATAGAGAGGATAGTAAAAGATAATGGCAATGGCAGGTCTACTCAACAGAAACAAGATCTTAAAACACACAAATTTCAACAGCAAAGAACAATTAATCTAAGCTGCTAAAAACAAAATACTTCAGTGGGATGTCAATCAGTAACACAGAGCTGACAACTGTGCTTTAATTACATTTGAGACTGTTACCAATTAGTTAGTCTACAGCACTACAGGCTTCATGCTGCCTATGACTCAGTGCACTGACTCATGCAGCAGAACTTTTCCTACAGAACTACCCAGGCACCCACAAGGATGCAAGATCAAAAGGAAAGTAGTTACATTGACCTTCTTGGCAAAAGTCTTGTTTTAAATTTAGATGACCAAAAGTATATACTGAGACAACTGCTCAGGTAGGTTTTTTGAAGGAGATACTTTCAGGAGCACTGTTTTAACTCAATTTCTGACAAACATCTCAAAAAATCAAAATACAAGTAATGCTTTGTACAGTTTGAAGCTGAAACAGCAGATTTTACATCTGCTTTTTTAAGAAGCTGCTCCAGTAGCATTATTTCTTATTAATAAAAATATCTACGATTGAAAAATCTTGATTTCTGTCACTTAAGAGTCCCGACTGATTTTAACAATCAAAGGCAGAAATTTTTTGTCAGAAGTAAGGTCATCAGCTGATGGGAGGAGACGGGAAAGGGTGACAAAATGTCTTCAGCCATTTCCCTGTTTGGCAAAGCCATGTCTGGTTAGATTTTTAAATTATAACAATTCTACCGTTGCACTAAGCAGTAATGGCATTTTCAAGTTTTGCAATTAAAATAACAGGAAGATAATCCTGGGTGAAAGACTCCTATCGATATTCTCATGGACCTCCAAAAACACGTTAGATTTCAAAGTAAGGCTTATGTCCCAGTTGTTCTTTCTAAATGCTCACGTTACAATGCCCAAGCTCAAAGCACAGGATCTTGGAAAAGCAGAGCTGTGTCTCTTGCTCTCAGGTTGTGCTCTGATGGTGCTGCCACAGAGCAATCAAAGAGATGAGTGGATGAGAGGTGTCCAGACTCAAGACCCGTTGAGAAGCCCTTCAGTTCATATGTACCAGCTGATGTAAACAGTTCATTGTTTCTGAAAACCACTGGCTGTTCACTATCATCTCTAGCTGCACACTGGCCCTGGTCCCATAGGTTCAATCAGCTTATTCACCTGAAAACAAGGTGCAAGGAAATTGGCAGTTTTGGCATGAGCTCATTCCATGGCTGCACAACCAGAAGAGCAAGAGAAAGCATGAACGTCTATCCAGAGAGCAGCATGTCCAGGGCAGTTGGAGATGTGTCAAGCCATTAACATATAAGAACTTAAGAGTTGTATTTAGGAGGAAAGGGTGAAACAGGTAGGGCTCCTGAGAGTTAAAATGAGCATGAATGTTGTAATTAAGAGATATTTTTAAATTAAAGCATCTTTTCTCCAGAACTACACTAGGACTTACAAATCTCAGTTATCAAACATTCATTTCCACCAAGTGAAAAAGCTGTAACTGGGGGCAGGCATATGTCATCATCTTCTCACAGTGAAGTCAGAGAATGACAGCCTACCAAACATTGGTACCAAGACTATGGTTTCACAAGATGTTAAATGTTTGGTGTAGGAGTAATTAGGCATTATTTTCTCACGTGTTTTCCTTCTTGTGGTTCATTTCTCTCAGCACAGGTGCTTACTGTGGACTTCCAAAAGCCAATTAAACTTAGCAACATGGCACTGAAAACTAAGAAGAAAAAGATGTGTTGTTTTCTGCCATATTAGTGTGTTTAACTGATTTGCAGAAGCCAGGAAGGGACAAGAGCTTACAGAAATGGTGGTATGTGGGGAGCAGGGATGCTGCACTTGTCCCCTTCAGTGGCAGCAGGACATTTCACTGGCTTACCTGTTCAGCTTGGCTCTCCCAACAAATCCTGAAGGAATGAATCAATCACTCTGAGTTTTATCCAACACAGTAACTGAGAAATGTACTCAGCTGGCAGATGGACACTGGAACCTTGGCCACCCAGCTCCTGTGATTCTCAGAAGGGCACTACACCAAGCAGGTAGGTCACATTGTTTCTCATTTTTCTGCCTGTAAAACTCAGAAACTCCAGATCTGCTTCCTAGACACACTGCGACCTCAAAAGTGCAAGTGGCTGTCACTCCAATGGGCTGCAAAGCTCTAAACCAAAATGCTAACCTCTTTGAAAAAATAGGAAAAGGGGCATTTATGCTTGGGCACACAATGCATAACTTTGGTATTGTTGCCTCTAAGTTCTGTAAAGTAGAAGTAATACTACCTTACAAGATACTACAGTATAAGAATACAATACAAGTAGTGCTACTTTACAAGAAAGCTGTAAAGATAAATTCTGTGTAATCAATTTGAAAGAATTGATCTATAACGATAATCTGTGAAGAATTCAAAGGTTGGAGGGATATAATTCAAGAGACAAATCTAAATTCAAAGCAGAGTTCGAATAGTAAACAGCACATAAGACATGTCCATGTACAACAACAAAACAAAATATTTAGCTTATTTCCTCAGCACCATCTGGCTATATCTACCTGAACAGGCCAGTGCAAGGAGATTCTCAGAGGGCAGGACCACCATTCTGTGGTGGCCACACAAGCCAGCAGTTTTTACTCCAGGCCATTTTCCAAGGCAATTTTCTCTTTTTAATACCTTCCCTAGATAACAGTTTGCCTATTAATTCAATGCCAGCAGAGGTCAGCATTCAATGCTGCTGAACAATTACCTATATACAAAATTCTTCACTAAAAAACAGTAAATCCTCTCTCTTCAAACAAAATATACACAATGTACACTCATTTCCAAATTCACAATAGCAATATTGCTGGGTTTAGAGAATGGCATCTATCAAAAATTATTTAATCAGATCATGTTTCTACATCTATTCTAAATCTAGGGCTATTATTGCTAAAGCAAAAATATTGATTAGAAGATTTAGCAATTGGAGATCTTAGCATTTCCATCTCCAAAGGGAGAAAACAAATTTTCCATGAAACTTTCTCCTCTTCCGCTCCGCTAGAAGTGACCTCTGTTCAAAGACTCTAACTCATGCAAGCTCAAATATGTGCAGCTTCTCAAAGCCATTTAACAAGGACTTCAGACAAAATCCTGAAAATCAAAGTCTGCCTACCCCAGACCAAGTTCAAAGCATGTATCTACAACTTTCCATTACATTTCTCCATTCTAAGCACTGTTTCTTTGGTTGACTGAAGAAATGACTTTAAATGGGTAAGTATCCTGTATCCTCACAATTTATCTCAAAATTGTTTATTTCACCTATCACTGTCCTACTTAATGCACGCATAGATCAACCATGTAGAGAAAGGATTGTATTTTCATTTTTGTACAGCAACCCAAGAATTTGTCCTCAATTCCCATTAAATATTAAAATGGTATACTTGTTTTGTATGTCTGACAACAGGCAGGGTTTTTAAAATAATGTTAAATAAACCAGATTGTTAAAAAATGTTGGCACAGTGAGACATGCTATGTAAGTTACTTACAACAGGTATTTGTTGGTAATCTACTTTTAGACAAATGCTAAAAGTTCTGCTATTTTTTTAAATGAACTAAGAAACTATACACATTCAAAGTCACAGCTGAAAACATTATTAAAACATATACTTTGCTGCTATTCACATGCAAATAAGAAAAACTATCCTAGAACTAAGAAAATAAGAGGTTAAGAAGACCAAGATACTATTGCATTTTTATATTATTTTACTCACATTTAGTAGGAAGCAATATATAGGCTTTAGCATGCTAATAGCCTTTGCTCTCTCTTATGAGAAGTCAAAATATTTTGCAAATAAATTCAGCTTCATAAGGTAAATAATACACACCTGTTTTTAAACTAAAGCACTTTGATTTTTAATCATCTATTCAAAATTATTGCCTCACAGAAGGGAAAATATTACAAATCCAGTGAACCACACACTGTATGCAGAGACCTAGATACACTATACTCCCATCCTGAAAAAGTTGCAATTTGCATTTGCATTCTGTTACTTCTGTAAGAACTCTAAAAATGAAAGATGACTTACTGTATGTTCTGATGTCATCTCAACTTCAATCAGTAACAAAATACTGCCATGTTGTAACATGAAATTACTTAACCATAGAAAGGAATAAAAAAGGAATTTTTGGAAAATAAAAACATCTGTGGCAAAAAGTGGTCAAGGTTACCCTGTAGAGCAAAGCCATCATTACAGGTTTCCCTGCAGTAAACTTGAAAATGTTTAAAACCTATGCAAGGTAAACAAGCTTTAAAAATCTCTAGGCCCAGTACCAATAAGGTAATGCTGATGACACTGCTATGAAATTTATGAGCAGTTACTCATCTATACAGGCACAATTCCCATCCAAATCTTGCTCAAGTATACAAGAACTGAACTTGTCAGTGAAAATATTATAAAGGGATTAAAAGGTATTATGCCTGATGACATGACCTGCCAGAAAATAAAGTTGCCCAAAAAAACCAACACCTTAAGTTCTATATTTTTGCTAATGGCAATATATTATACCTTAAAACCCATTTTTTTCTGGCACCTACTAGAGAGAAAAGAAACAATGAAATAAAGTACAGAGTAAAAAAGAATTCTGGTTGCAAGCAAACAATATCTCCTATCAGTTCTATACAGTACGTGTCTTTCATCTCCATAAAAAGTTATCACATGTAATTTAAAAAAATAAGGACTGATAGGTAAAACACAACTGGACTAATTTTTTTCAAAAGTAAAAAGACAGAATATTAAATGATAGAAAAGTTGTTTACACACCAAGTCTAACAATCTACATGACAAAGATATAAATAAATAGTTGGCATTATGTAGGAAAACAGCCTTCTCAGATCATGTATTAAGTACATAAAATGATTTTTCAGTATTGGTCTATTCAACAATTCAACATAATGCAACCGTTATTTCCCATTTTTCACTTTCATAGCATTGGTACACTAACAGAGGATGCTACTGAATTATATTGGTATACGGCTGAAATATCATTAAAATCTCTAATGGTCTCTAAATGCAAATTTAAGAATTTCACTAACTTGCACTGTCAACCATCTCTTCTTCATTTCACACAGAGGAGAAAAAAGATGGTTATGAATATATTTTGAAGCACTCATCAATCATAATCACTTCATGCCTCAAAATAATTTCCAATATATTTTCCTCACAAGGGTTCAACTTTCTGATAACAGCTAAATATGAAACAACATATGAACACTAATGAACAGATTTTGTATTAAAACATATAAAAAAGCATTTTACCTCTTTGCTTTTGTTTGGCTGCCTTCACTTATTTTCTAAAGCCTCACACCTTAATTTGTGGTCTTGATTCCACAGAACATACTGCAATACTCCACCTGAAGACATCTACAATTTATCTTAAAGCACGTGACATCTTTCTCAGTCATCACTTGTAGGTCCTTCACAGAAGCCTGGCCAAAGTCCAGCCACTGGCAAACCACTGTAATCCTCACACACCCAGAAGCAAAGGGAGCCGTGTCCCAGACCCTCTCAGGTGTGCCAAGTGGCATTCCCTGCCTGCTGGGAAACCTACAGCCAAACACTGCATTTCATGTAGCTCACTGAAACATCCAGAAGGATTACTGGCAGCAAGTTTTTTCAATGCAAGAGAACACAGGTGAGTCCCTTCCCCCTCCTCTTTTCCATAGGAGGTAAGAGAAGCAAACAAAACCCACCACCACCTGCCTTTGTCACCTGCTTTTAGACAGCACTCACTTCAGTATGCATTATTTACTTTACTCATTTTCCTAAGACTAATGTTGTCTGAAATTAGATTTAATGACATTATGACTCAAGCACACCATTATTAACATTTCCATAGGAAATTAAAATTTCAGTGTCTGAATGACTTCAGCTAATCATCAGACTTAGCAAGACAAAGCTGATTTCCTCAGCTACCTCAGAAGAAACTTCTTCCCTCAGTTATAACTGAGGAGATATTTAAGACGCAATGAAAATTTTACAAAGGCTCAAGTGAAAATCTAAATCTTTAATATTAATGGTTAGCCAACCCAAAAAATGCCATGGACATGTTTTTGATAAGCCTTGGGTGCCAGACACCTACAGCCACTTGACACTAAACAATACCATTTTTGATACAGAGTGAGCCTGAAATAATATTAGTTTCTTTCAGTGTTTAAAACACAATCATTAGAAAAGTATTTTGTCAAGATGCTGAGCATCAGCAAACATCACTGCAATGAAGATGACTTCCTCAGAAAACCTGGGAAAATGAAAAAATATTTTAAAAAAATCAGACCATACATTTGCATTACTTCAGAGACCCCTTTAAACATCAAATTTAGTAGCTTAACCTTTTAATTATCTCTATCCAGAAGAATTCTGGGCAAAACTACTCACAATAGTATAAAACACAAGAAAACAAACAAAAAAAAAAACCTGCAGATATTTCCCATACTCCAATTGTGATCTTCAATTGCTAGTAATATTTTGTGTCATAGAAAAAGTCTGCATTCCTGTTTGCAAACTCAAATTCAAATATTTAATAAGAAAGCTTAGCCAAAAGGCTGACTAAAGACACACAGTACTAAATGAGAAGGAAATGAGTAGCTACATATATTAATTATCACCCTTTCTGAGAACACAGGCTCACTCAAGTTAAAATTTAAAGGGCTTAGATTACTTTCTGGTGAATTTTATTAGTTTTCCCCAAGAGGTGCAAAGACTAATGCTGTCACAACAGAAAAGGAGAGCATATACAGCGTCATTACAAGCTGAGTCACCCGAAAGCACTGAATCTTGCTTTATTATAACCCAGCATCTTAAACAGTCTCCTGAAGCGCTGTCATTTGTTATGCGCTAGAACGGTAACAGCGAGCTAAGCCAGCATCACCATAAAATGAAATCTGGCACATCTGCAGAGTCATTGTCAGTAGGCAGACCCTGTTCCCTTGCTGGTCTCTTTGGATAGAGCAGCTGCAGGCTTCCCTTCCTCTACTGCAATAGAGGAAGATGCAGAACAAAGTTGGTGACAGCTCTTCTTCTTGTGGCTGCTGGTAACATTTAGATATGCCTTCGGAGAGCCATGATGCAGGTGGGAAGATGAGGTGGTCAGGCAGATGTCCAAGAACTACAACCAGAGGATTCTTCCCTGTGCAGCTGTAGCCACCAACTTATTCTTTCCCTCATTCAAGTATTCTAGTTATTTTCTCTCTAAAGACCAAATTCTTGAATGATAAAAAAGTAAACTCTGAAGGCACATCTTCACCATGCCTCATTCATATCCTGCCATCATTCAGATGCAATACATGGATATTTTTCATTTCCTGGTACCACAGTCTAATCACTCAGCAGTATGAGCTTCAAAACAGAGAACAGTTATGCAGTGCTCTCAAATAAATCACATGTGCTTTAAATCATCTGTCAAGAAGGAATTTAAGATCGCTGTCGTTTTGGAGGGCCCACTACAGCAGACAGCAAAACAGAGACAACTGAAGAGCATGACTGACTTCCTCTGCCTCCTCAACTGGCAAGCTGTCCATGAACATCACCTGTCCTGTCCTGTTTTCTTCCCAGTCCCCTTCTTTCCTCTCTCCTCTCAGACAGATGCAGACACTGAAGAACATGTATGACATTTGTCAGCATTACACTATTAAATAATACTTCTTCTACCTTAATACTTTTTATTTCAACTCCACGTCACAGCAGAAAGCAATCAGTTTTAAGTCAAGGAACATAAGCAAATGGGGTCTGCTTTTCCAAATCCGCATGTATACACTACCATCAAAAAACCAGACAATACTACTATCTTAAACAATAATAAATATTTGAGGTACTATCTTTTGCATATCTTAGTCAAAACTGTTTTGAAAAGACTTCTCATTTTCACGCACTAACTTCAAGTGCAACTTCACCAAAAAAGTTTGATTTTAGCAAAGTATTTTAAACAGCGCTAGCTGATGAGGATCCATTTAACTAGTCTCCTATTAACTAGTCTCCTATTAACTAGTCTC
>VZRZ01008454.1:2249916-2365081 GCA_013398175.1 Climacteris rufus | reverse complement strand
TTTTGCTTGCTCCTTTGACTCTATAATAAATTCACTTTATCACTTAGAAGCTCTGACCTTGTCTCAGCCTGATTTTGCTCCTCTACCAGCATGTCTTATCATGGTTAGTAACACAGTTCAATTTGGAAGGGGGCTAAACCACTACAATCCCTTCAAAAATTAATATACTTTGCATACATACACACTCTATACACATTTTATTACACATTTCCATACACAGCTGTGATCTGAAGCCTGGCTAGCCTCTTCCATAAATTTACAATATACACAACCAGGATATCAGGCAAGATAAGAGCGACTGGAAGAATACACAGCAACTACACGATCAACTGAAATAACTCTCAGTATGCCCCAGGAACACTCAAGTATCATGAGAAAAAAGTGTGTTCTGTAACTCCCAGAAGGTTTTCATAATTACTCTATATTAATTTATTGAGTTTTCAAGTTTCTGTATCTTCCTTTCTTTTTTACAACAATCAATTAGACTTAAAATTGCATATGGGAAGATATATTCAGCATGCTTCCCATAAAAAAAAAAGTTGTTTCTACTATAAAGAACATTACACAAATAATTTATTTTATGTCACCTAATTCATTTTACAAGTCCAGTGGAAAATAGGCTAAAACAACAAAAACTTTTACTATGTCCATGTGTGTTTGTGCTTTTCCAAAACAAGTACTGCAGCATTTATCTCATGATGCAATTAATATTCTGTTCCAAACTTGGTATTTTGGTTGCATTTTACAAAAAAACTCATACAACCTGACAACTCGGAATTACTTTTTTCAGATCCCTTTTCAATTCCTGTTTATTTTGGACACTCTGCAGAAAACTTCAATTTTGAGAGCCTCTAGTGTAAACAGGTCACTCCAGTTATAAATCATTTGCAGATAACTTTGGAGGTACTGTGATAAGAACCCTGGCCACCAGCTTAGACAAGTAACTATTTATACACTACAATACTTGGAAACCTTTGTCACAAAACAGAAGTCCCCTCTGCAGGGTGCTGCACAGAGAAAGGTTATTTTTGCCTTAAAGCACTTATACTCAGTACAAGGCAGAAAGAGAATAATGACTTACAGACAAGAATACAAAGAAACTAAGACAACAATTTCAGCACTGACTCCGCTTCTACACACCAGCAGTCTACCTCAGCTCAGTGTCATCTACTCCTTGACTAACTAGCTCTGCAGAAAAGGAAGGAAACAACCATGGTCCAGATCAACATCCAACAGCAGCAACAGAACCTTCAGGAGGTGAAAAGCTACTGTCTTCAAACTGTAATTGAAGAGCTCAAGCAGCACTGCACTCACAACAGACCAATGTCTGACTGTCAGCAATATCTTATACTTCCTCCTCTTATTTCAGAAGGCCAAGCTCATACTCTTTCTGAAAAACAATAATTTGATGTCCGGATGCATGAAAATAGTAACTATCCTGAAAACAAAGCAATATATACCTGGAAGGCCAGAAGGAAAGTTCATGGCAAGGCTGGGTGTTTTCAGGAAATACCTGTCTTTTTCTAGAAACTAGGTATCACACATTATTTCCATGACAAAGAGGAGACCTCCATCAGTCAATGTCGAGCAGCAAAAATAATCTGAATAATTTTATGGAGAATCAAAAAGGAAATCTCCACGGTGAGTCTCAGCTAACTCAAGATGATGTCAGACAAGTTCTCTTAGGGGAAAATCAACTGCCTTATTTTTTTTTTTTTACACAAATTAACATAATGAGATAAAAAAATCATCTCCTATTGACTGTTTCTGATGAACCCCTTAAACACTGGAGTAAACAGAAAGGTCTCATTCATTCTTTTTCACCTGAATTTTGACTACCTACTATTTAATTTACAGGTATTTTTAAAAAAAGCTTCTAGAACTATCATAAACCAAACAATACCAGTTTACAGTATCTCTATTTCAGTCTCTTCTGGATCATTCTCAACCATAGATTAACTCAATCATGTAAAACCATAGATGTCATCAGATTACAGACTTTCCCCTATAATCTAAGTAGGGCATAATATTTGTTTTTCTTCTAGCTGGTGTTAAAATATTGTATGGAGAAGTATTGGTTGGTGCTAGAGCACTATCATTTCCTAGAGTTTCACAACTCAAAAACCTTTAAGATCCTCATAAGAATAGTTTAAATTTCAGAGTTTGATCCTCTGGCATTCATATTAGAACTCACTGCTAACAAAATTGTTTTACTTATTATTGTAGGTATAGTATGTGGAAGAGATCCACACTCTAGTTAAAAGGCAAGTGACTATTGCAAAGGAAAAGAACAGGAAAAAGTAGAGTGAAAATTGGGGAAACATGCTTCTAGATGTCCAAACACATTGATTCAAAATATGGTTGGTTCTTTACAAGAACAGAGAAAACTCAATTGTCCGGACAACTGCAAAACCATTGGTCAGGTTTTTGCAAACAACACTAGTGGCCTGGGAAGATTAAAATATAGTTTAACCAATACAGTAAACTTAAAGAGGAAATTACTTGTATGTGGACTGACTGCAACAGACTTTTCATTGAGAAGTGAGGTAGATCAGTAAAAACTAATTTGTAGTCTTCGCTTCAAAGACAGAACTACTACAGGGGCTTTGTGAAACAAGGCAATAAAAGAAGATTCAAAGACAAATGGAAATATTATAGCTCAGACTCCTGACAAACATATTCCCCAAAGGAGACAGTCAACAAGAATATTCAGTAGGAAGGCACTAACATCTTTATCTCAGCTGTGACTCATTCTTAAGTAACATTTATTTTTATAAGAACCCCAATAAGTAAAATGAAAATCCCATTCAGTAACCATAACTATAGAGGAAACATCATCTTTCTAATTAGATTTTCTTTATATTGGCAACTCCTTGTCTTAAAACACAACAAGACATAGGGGCCCAAATCAGGTATTTTATAACAAAGAATATAACTGTGTCAAAGCTGAGTAAATGAAATCTTTACGTGCGTAGGAGGGAGAAAAGCAGAAAACTTAAATTCAAGACCAGAGCATTACCTTCCCTGCCCACAAAATAGTGTTTATGAACTTCCCTGTCATGACTATGATCTTACAAATGTAAATTTACACAACACTCCCAGTTGATACCCATGTTAATACAAACTGATTACCACCATTCATGTTAGTGAGAAACTCTCAGCCTGTGTTCAAAGTTTCACTTACTCTAGCAAAACTCCATTGCATCCTTTTGCATGCTACTTATTTTCAAAACTTAAGGCTTCAGAAAGTGCTGCAATACAGAAACAGAAAAATGGAAGTGCTGAACAATTCCCAGCTTCAGTTATGCTGAACAGGTTAGCAGTACTATAAATGCTTCTGTTTGAGGTAAACATGCTTGGGCTCTCTTACAGCAGTCATTAGTGGTTCACTACTAGCTTCGGAATCTGCAAAAACATTTATACACAGACCTGAAAAAACATCCCAGCCCAATAATAAGCTGTTTTACATTCAAAAGTATTTAAATTACAAAAAAGTCTTCAGGGCGGTAATAGTTACAACTCTCCACAGTTTATAACCTCAAACAGTTCCATTTACAAGTTCTGTTGCTGAGCAAGGTTTTTTTGCATCAACAAAGAGTTTCATGAACAGCCACTTCTTCAGGCTCTTCTTATCTAAGTAGAAACTTACACAGTTGGAAAAAATATTTTACATACAGTGTGTCACAATTTATATGTTCATTTAATGTGTGAAAACTTCACCATAGTTCTGACATCAGAATGAAATCTGAACTCAAAGCTCCTTATGTATTTCACTAATTTAGGTATGGTCAGCAGAAGGACAAATGCAAGAGAAATGTGTATGCTACTGTATGTACACTATTTGCATTTTCACTGCTTCTTCAAACACTTAAAATGATATACAAGGCAAGACAACAAGATTTGACTGCAAATTTTTGTTCACTGAATCCACCTCAAACTTGCTATATCACTTTGCCAGTGTTGGATGATGCTGTTTTTGAATAAAAATAAAAACAAAAACTATTTCACTGTGTATCTTTTTTTTCAAGGAAGTGTGTAACCACATGCTTAGACTATACATGCAATGTAGATGTATCAAACACAGCAGTGCAGAGACCCAAGCTAACCCAGATACCAAAAGCACACTACTCACAGTACTGCACCCAAATAAGAAGGCTTGTACTAGTTCCATGCTAATGAACCAGTTCTAGTACCATACAGTCATTTTATAGCTGCAGTAATTTGGCAACACACCTCAGGCAGTGAAAGCATATCCTAAGGAAATACCTCAAACCATGGAAATTACTGTCTCAGAACAAGGCAGGATGATGAGTTTTTAAAACCTACATACTTACTGCCTCTTAGACAAGAGGAAGAGAGCTCTTCACAAACTGGTGACATCATACATGAGAACTTCCCACTACTATGAGTAAATCACGTAACCTTAGGAATACACAAGTGCAATTCAGAAAGACAAGCACAAAAGCAAGAGAATATTCAAATACGATAGTTTTAACAAATACTTGGGGATTCAGGCATACAGACACCAGAATTTTGTTATTTTGAATGCAGAGTCTTAATCTGAATTGCAGAACAATTTAGAACCCTTAAAAGGTACAACTGATTCTAAGAAAGCATCCCTTTACTCCTCTAAACAAAAGTTAAAGTTATCCCTACATTGCAAATTTTTCTGCTGAACTGTTAGCGGATCACAAATGTTAATTAATCATTTAACTCACCTGACCTGGCTGGGGGGATAAACAATTCACAACCTCCTCCAGCATCACTGGTATGTGCAATCTTCCAGAATTACTGTTTTCTGTACTTTGAGGCAACTCTTCAGCTTCACATTTCTGGACACTTTGCTCCTTTAACTCAGAGTCAGAAAGCTTTTTTGATGAAGAATGGATCCTTCTGGCCAAACTAGCCACCTTTACCAAATTCAGTTTCAAGTTGTGCATAAACAAACATTTGCAAACTTGGCACAGATATTGAGACAACATTGTGGAGTTCACCAACCTAGAAGAGCAGTAGATGTCAGGAATTACTTTCAAACAAATATTTGAAATAGTGTATTTGTTTAAATACAAACTGAAAATGCTGTAAGTAAAGCAACACACATGCTAAGATAGGCAGCTTTAGAGGTATGCCACCAAAATGTTTTCAGAACTTTCAATATTATCTACCAATCAACTATATTCAAGCAATAACCACGTTATTTCCACTATCAGATTTTATGACATGCTTTTCTTCAATCTGCCTTGCCAGAGGCTACAGATATTGTCTGCCTGCATAAGAACATGCTGAGTAATCAAGTTATTCTCCTGATAATTTAAGCTTCAGCTGTGCAGTAATTCCCCCTACCTTACATTTGAATGCGTGTATCGCTCCAACCTTGTACAGACACACAGGTGGGAGGTTTCAAAACAAATCACAACACCTCTAGGGAAAACGTATCACAATGGTATGCTATGCTGGAGTTAATTTTCTTCACACTGGTTAATATGGGGCTGTGTTTTGGACTTCTGCTGAACACAGCAAGGAGACAGAGCCAGGGCAGGTAAGCCAAATGGATGGAAGGGATATTCCAGACCATGCGACATCGTGCTCCGTAAAGAAAGAGGGGGGGAAGAAGGAGGAAGCAGTGGATGTTTGGAGTGTTGCCATTTGTCTCCCCAAGTACCCATTACCTGCGATAGTGCCCTGCTCTCCTGGAGATGGCTGAACTCCTCCCTGCCCATGGAAAGAAGTGAATTAATTCCTTGTTTTGCTTTGTTTGCGCGCGCAGCTTTTGACTTTCCTATTAAACCGTCTTTATCCCAACCCATGAGTTTTCCAGCTTTTCAGCCTTCCCATTCGCGCCGCGTGGGCGAGGTGCTGATGAGGTTAAACCACGACAGGTGTGACCCATCACCCTACCCACGCTGGCCCACGCTGGCCCGAGCCCAAGGTGTTGGGCTCGTGTTGTTAACACGAGGGACACGCTTTGCTTACAACCGACTTCACTCTACACAACGGGAGATTTTTTCCTTAGAAGTGAGCAGAAAGCGCACTTTGTAACAGCACACGTCTTAAAGCGGCACTCGGGCACAGCTAGAGGCGGCCGGCTGAAGAGCGGCGCTTTTCCTGAAGCGGAAGGTAAAAGCAGCGAGAACAAAAATTCCACCCCTCAATGTTTTCTCCAGCGGAGGCCGGAGAAGCGCCAGCAGCGCGCACCCCGGCCCACGCCAGGCCCCACGGCGGGATGCGGGCAGAAGAGGCTGAGGGCTGTTCCCCGCCCGAGCCAGGCTGGCGGGACGCGGGAGCGAGAGCTCGCCCGGCGGTGCTGACGGTGCCCCCGCACCCCACGGGCCCTGCCAGAGCCACCGCCACCGCCACCACGGCCGCCCGCACCCGCAAGCCCGTCCTGCCACAGAGCCCGCCATAGCGCCGCGCGCACTTACCACTGGCGCCGTCGCGCTGCTGACGTCACGGGCGACAGCCAATAAGAGGGCGCCGAGGGCGGCCTGCTTGTGTTTGAATTCGGCGGCCGGGGGCGGCCGTTGGTGCGGCTGCGGGCCGGGGTGAGTCTGGGGTGGGCACGGCGGGGGGACGGTCCGGGCTGCGCGGCCGGGCATGGGCACGGCCCCGAGGGTGAGTCCCGGGGTGGGCACGGGGCGGGAGAGTCCGGGCTGCGCGGCCGGCCGCGGGCACGGCCCGGAGGGTGAGTCCCGGGGCGTGAGTCCCGGGGCAGGCGTCCCTGCGACGAGTACGAGCGGGCTGCTGCGGCCGTAGGGCCGAACCTGCAGGTGTGCCCCCGGGGAAGAACCGGCTGTAGCGGGCTAAGGAGGGGGCCGAGAGAGCCGGGCGGGGCTGGGCCGCGGCCCCCCGCTTACCTGCCCCGGGTGTTTTCTTTCTCTGTGGCCGTGTCTTGCTTGTGCTGCGGCCGGGGGGCTTGGCTGAGAATGGGGGAGCTTGCCTTGAAGTGCACCCCTGAGAGCCTTTACCGCGTAGATTGCTGTCCGCTTTTAAGGATGAGCGGTCTTTGTTGCCAACAAAGATGCGCTATTTAAAGGGAATTCCGCTTTGGTGTCGGTTACTGTATCCCATGCAAGTTACGTTAACGTAAATCCCGCTTTAACTCCCTCTAAACCTACGTGCAACGTGACTAAATCACCCAGGGAAAGCAGCATAGGCAGCTCCTCTTTCTGCTGAAGGACAAAACAACCACTCGCTTTAGTCTACAGAAATGTGGTAGCTCATCTGAAAGCTTGGTCCGGGCTACAAGAAAGCCGCTAGATCACTTAGTAGTTTAAATTTTAAAGCAAACTTAAGAAATTACTGGGGAAGTGCTGGTTGGCTTTCTGGAAGCTTTGCTGAATCAAGGCATCTTTTCAGGCCAGTTACAGTGTTTCCCAAAGTCGCATTGGCACTGTAGCAGTCCATTGGCAAGTGATGGGTGGATCCAGCATAGGTGCCTGATCAAATGTATGGACTGTTTGAAAGAGTGAAAGGCGTTGTATTTCAAATAAAACCTATCTTGTCAATTTCAGAAAAGATTCAACTGTTCGGTCTGAAAGGGTCTTGGAAGTGAAGCTGGGGAACAGAAGGGATGACTCCTGCTAAGGAAGAAGATGTCTGTAATCATGTGAAAGTGGTGGTCCGTGTCCGTCCGGAGACCCAAAAGGAAAAAAACGGCAGCTTTAGCAGGGTTGTCCATGTTATTGACCAGAATGTATTGGTCTTTGATCCGAAAGAGGAGGAAGTTAGCTTCTTCAACGGCAAGAAATTGACCCATAGGGATATTAACAAAAGACAAAGGAAAGATCTTAAATTTATATTTGATGCTGTTTTTGATGAAAGTTCATCCCAGTTGGAAGTTTTTGAGCATACTACCAAAAGTCTCATTGATGGCTTCTTAAATGGATATAACTGTACAGGTAATTTTGCTGTTTATCTTCTTCAATTAAAAGTCTTCAGTAAATTTCTCAGCATTTCTACTGCCCTATCCAATGGCTGCAGAGGGTTTAAAAACAGCCTGACATAGAAATAAAGCATTGTGTTTTAATTCATAGAGGTGAGGGGCTGACTTTTTAGCATATGGAAGTTATGATAGCTCTATTTTGAAAAGAAGTTTTTGTTAAGGCTGTAATAGACTTCAGAATTTTGTCTGAAACGTGTTCTAGTGAGAGTCCTCTGGAGTTATTCAAGCAGAAGCAGTTGTGTCACTGAGTGTGTGGTAAAATGCTTTATGAACTCTTTAAGAGCTTGGGGCTTTTTAGCTGGCCAATAGAATGTGATGAGGAAATGAAATGCCTGTCAGCAATAAATTGACACCTTAGGATTATGAGAGTAAATAAATAATATTTTCATGTGAAATGCCAGTGAATGAATTTTGAATGGAAAATTCAAAAATGTTGTTTTGAAACAGCTCTCTGATTGTAGATGTGAAAGGTAAAGCCTAAGTAAGAAACTTGATCAGTTTATGTAACAGTTGTGCAGAATGACAGAGGTCTGTGAATGTTCATTTGACTTCTGTTTTCCTGAGTAGCTTACAAATAAATTACATATTTTGCTTTGTTGTTTTCTTGTGAAAATTCAGTGCTTGCATATGGTGCAACAGGAGCTGGGAAGACTCATACAATGTTAGGTTCTCCTGAAGACCCTGGAGTAATGTATTTAACCATGATGACACTTTATAAACGCATGGATCAAATAAAAGAAGATAAAACATGTGATGTTGCTGTCTCTTATTTAGAGGTGAGTTCCTGCATTTGGTGTGTCACTTCTAATAAGTCATATTTTATAAATAAAGACAAGCTGGTTTTGCCTTCCCCTGGTCTTTTCTGGGGCTTGACAAAATGTGTCCTTATAGGAGAGGAGCTCTATTGGGCTCTGCAAGGTTGCTGTTCCCAGGCACCTGTTCCTATTTTATAGAAGGCTGCCTAGAAAGGACAACTGCTTCTAATATATTCATCATGTTCTTGTGATTTGTGTCTTGCTGATCCATTACATGCCTCTGAACATCTCTTGATGTCTACAAGAAAATATCATTTCTGGGTGATATTTCAGGACTTCACAATGGCTTCCTGTAAGCACTGTGAAAAACCACAACAAAATTACTATCTGTTTTTACAGGTAAATGTTTTTACATGGCTGCTGACCAGTAGTAGTAAAATTGTTATTTTCTAGCTCCCTCAAAGCCTTGGTGGAAGTAGAGTTGGTATTTGGGAGGGGTAGAAGGAGATGGAGAAATATGCTTCCACAGACCAAGAAATAAGACATTTAACAATTTTAACAGAACTAGGTTTGCACTAAAAAATCTCCATGAAATATGGACTGTGATATGTAATGGAGGAAAATAAATGCTTGGGAGTCATGCTTGTTGCAAAAAAGTAATTTTTTTTCAATAAAGAACAAAGATTATTTACTAGGAAAGAATGACTCACTTCTATGGCTAAAAAGAAATCATGTGAATTGAATATTTTAAGCTCAGTATAGGAAAGCTGTTTGAAAAAAATTACAGCAGGTGTTTGTTACTTTGTCTTAAAGAAGTATTAAAAAAGACCGGTGATTTCTGTTTATTTAAGTTTAACTCTGTCAAGTATGGGAGGATAGTTTAAATAAAGTATTTTAAATTCCCTTTCAAAGGTTTACAATGAACAGATACATGATTTGCTGGTCAGCTCTGGACCTCTGGCTGTTCGTGAAGATGCCCAGCAAGGAGTGGTAGTTCAAGGTCTGACTTTACATCAGGTATGTAAATACCTATAGAAACTTGAAACGTGCTTTAGATAACTAAGAAACATTCCCATTGTTCTGAGAGTTGTATGGAAGTTGGTAATTTCCTAGTGGGCTTTTTTCTGGCCATAATCACCAGTAACTTGCAAACCTAATTAGTTAGTCAAAAGCACATTGTGGACTAAACCTGCTCATATTATTGAATACAAATGAATAAAAGCATTCAGTCCTTGTTATCAAAAGGGTGCCATTGGCTTGATGCTTATCCAGCAGATTTTGGAAGACTTATTTTTTGGCTAAAATATCTTGGCATTGCCTTCATTGCAATTTTGGTGTTCTACACCGCTGTGAAATCTCATGGTTGTTTTAATTTGTAAATAACCGTGTTTGAAAAGTTCCATGTTAATTTACTTTTCTAGGCTACCACAGCAATTCTTTGGTAAGGTCAGTGATAGAATTTAGTTTTCCAATCTGAAAATAAATTCTTGTGGTCTATTTTCTTGCAGCTTTCTAGTGTATGTTACATGCCATGTATTTTCCACCTTTTGCATTCATGAAATAATGAGTTGACAGTAAACAATATTCTTAGTTTGGCCTGCCCTGTGTACATCCTCCTTCCCAAACCTTGAGTCTTGTGAGGAAAAACTTTTCTTTTACTAATGCATTAAACAGTGATATACTAATTAAAATCAGACATTCTTAAATGAGGCTCATTTAAACTATGGAGAACCTTTCAGATTTGTGTAAATTCTTTATTAAAAATATTTTCTGATTTACATTGCTGCAGTTAAGTGCTTGCTTTTCATACCTTACTGTTTTTTAGCTGAGAATATTTGTTTGAAGTGCCTAAATTTCAAAATAGGAATTTTCTCGTATTTCTAGGTAGCCCAAATTTTAAGTTCCTTTATTTTTTTTGATAGTGAATGTTAATGTATTTTAGAATCAGTGTAGTCCTATAGTTGACAGAAAAGAAAAAAAAGTGTATTTGTCTTGTGCTCTATTATTAAAGCCTAAATCAGCAGAGGAAATCCTTCAGATGTTGGATTATGGAAATAAAAATAGAACTCAGCATCCCACCGATGTGAATGCCTCCTCTTCCCGGTCCCATGCTGTCTTTCAGGTAAGATGATATAGCTGAGGTACAGTGGTCATTACTATGAATTGCAGCTTTTGTTTAAAGTTAGATACAATGGAAGCTTTGACTTTTAAATTGTATTGAACCTTAGTTTGGAGGAGAGGAGATTGAAGTTGTCCAATTTACTCTTCTTGTTGACTCTTTATTTACATATATGTAAGGGTTCTTAGTGTTTATATTTGAAAAACGAATTCAATGCAAAGGTCTCTAGTTCCAATAATTTGAGTTTATTATATATAAAATATGTACTTATATCTTCCTAATTTATGTTCCATAGAAGAAAAACTTGTGTAAAATGGTAGTTTCTAGTTTTAATGTACTTCCAAATTGCAGTCTTATAAACTGAAAGTTATTGGTGATTTTTTTAAATTCTTTCTGGTTTCATGATGTTGCTCAGCATTTCTTTGGGAAAATAATGCACAGAATGCAGTTATGTCTGGCTATAAACTAAGAATCTCAAATAGTACTTTCTTATTTTACTTATTTTGGTTAATATTAACTTTTACACTAAAGTGATTTGCTACTATTATGGTATGGACCAAGTTTTAGAAAATGAAATAGTGGTTCTTAGTTTTTATACATGAGTTTTGAATGAGTTGTACAAATATGCTAGAACTTAAGACTTCTGAAGTTGTTTGGGTTGGGAGCTGCATTGTCATGTACACGTGCTGCCCTCCAAAAGGCTCAGGATACAGTGCTACAGACAGATCACAGAGGGAACTGCTGATTGCTCTTTGTTTACTTGCTGCACTGGAATGTCTCATCTCCCTCACCTTTACTCAGGAAAAAGCTATGGATTTTATTATCTGGCAGGCTTTTTCTCAGTGCATTTCTAAAAGTGGCAAGCAATGAAATAAATCTCTTCAGTTCCTCGTATATTTCCACAAATCTGTGACATTCTTCATAACAGAATTGTGTCTTTGTTTCCAGAGATGTGAGGAGAAATTCCCAGTGCTGTCATGTTTGTTCTTTATATTTAACTTTTCTATTATTTTAAGGGTTGCTTTTTTTTTGTAGAGTTATGTTATTTTTTGCTTTTCTTGTTAAGTTTATTGGAGCAGGATATTTTCTGAAGCTGACTCAGAAATTGGTAAGCCTTGGCCCAGGACATTCTGAGCTGATTTTAGAGATGCAAGTTTTGCCTTACTGTACTATGTGTCTTAAGTTTGAAATATCTATCTAGGTCAGGCAATTACTGCATCTAAAAGTAAAATCTGAATTGCCACACTGTTCTGTTGAAAGTGTTCTGCTGACTGACAAAGAAATAGAAAAGTTTCTGCTTTGGGGCATTTCCTGTATCTTTTGAATTTTTACAAAAGCTCGAGTCGTACAACATAGTTTGGCTGTCACTCCATCTTTCCCTACTTCATTAATGATAGTTACTGTGTTGTTCTGGTACTGTGTTCCCAGCCTGAGGTTCTTTTTATATTTTTTTTGTCTATTATACTGGAAATAGTACAATTGAACTTAGTTGTACTGTTTGATATAGAAACATACCTATTTGAAATAGGTATACATTTCATGGCAAGTCATAAGAATTTTATTTTATTCATTCACAATACTTGTCAATTTTTTTGTTACAAAGTACTATGAAGACTTCATTTGTCATGCACAAAGGTTAAAGCTACAGAAGTAGTGAGATATTCTTTATTAGTCAGTCCCCTTATCTTCATAGCAGCTCTTTCCTAATTCACTGTCCAGAAGTGGATTCAGGAAAGCGTCAGTAACCATTAGCCATATTAACAAATGGCAAGGCATGCAACACAAAAGAAGGGGAAGTATATAGAGAATCCTGAAAAAGTAAAAGCTATCTAAGGATAACTTTGATTCTTCTTACTGACTGTATATTCATGCTTTCCCTACTTCCTTATAAACCTGAAGAAAGCCTACCTTCACCAGCAGAAGGAAGCAAAAGCATGTAGTTCTTTGTACATCTCTTCTACCTTGAAAATTTCAGGAAAGATGGGATGAGGAGAAACAAGTGGCCTCAGGAGGTGTCATATTCAAAACTATTTTGGAGTGTACTTTTGCAGCAATAAATGAGTATTGTTCCCTGTTGATGGTAGATACAATGAAGTCTAATCTCTGAAAGGCCAGCCTTTTTCCTGGTTTATCCCTATACATATCTTTATGGCATACTCCATATGCTATATGAGCACCTCTTTCAATTTAAAGTTCCATAGTGTGATATGCAGAAATATAAAGAGCTATTTTAGCTGTGAATTTTTTTTTCCCCTGTAAAGAGGAAAAAAAATTCACTTACCTTTGCTGCTTTTGTAAGCCTGAGCCAGTTGGTCACTTAATCCTCTGCAGCAGGATGGGGGAGAAAATCAGAAGTGCAACAGTGGGAAGGAGGTACCTTGTGGTTCACTTAAGGGAAAGTGGCAGGGGATGGGGTGGGCAATCGCTTGCCACCATCAGGCCGATGCTCAGCCATTCCTCAAGCAATGGCTACTCAGAGCAACTTTCAGTCAGTTGGGGTCAGCTTTGCTTGCAGCCTTTTGCCCACTGCATTGACACCATCCAACTGCTGTTCAGCAGGAGCTAATCACCAGTGTGTGTTATCAGCACTGCCTGGGTCACAAATCTGGAAGCACCTCATGGGCTGCTGCGCAGAAAATTAACTCCACCTCAGTCAAACTCAGCACAACTACACCTGCTTCTTTCCTTGCTAATACATTAAACAAGGGAGTTTGAGGTGTCAGACATGGATTCACTATTTTCCACTATTCCACTCTGCCTGTTAACATTAGGTATGTACTAAGAAGTTTAACTTGGATTACAAGAAGGATTCCAATACAGATTTCTGAAAACAGTTGTTATGCTATAAAATTAACTTACTGCTTAGATTAGTTAGTAGTTACTTTTTAAACTATTTTCTTTCTTTTTCAATTGTAGATTTACCTGCGGCAGCAAGATAAAACAGCTAGTATTAATCAAAATATTCGTGTTGCCAAAATGTGTCTCATTGACCTGGCAGGCTCTGAACGTGCCAATGCAACAAATGCCAGGGGGGCTCGTTTTGTAGAGGGAACAAATATCAACCGCTCCCTGCTCGCTCTTGGAAATGTCATTAATGCACTGGCAGATCCAAAGGTATGTGCTGCTTTCCCATGCAGTCTTTACCTCCAAGTGTTCTGCAAACATTGTAAAGAATGTTAAGCTGGTTGAGTAATGGGGTTTCCATTGTTGATGCTACTCACATCATCATTCCATAAGATTGTCCTAAGGGTTTCCACCATCATGTCTGTGATAGCTGAAAGACAGGCCCAATGAGAGAGAATTCTTAAAAATGAGGTGCAGCTACCTCAGGATACTGGCAAAGATGAATGGTACCTGCTTTTCTTACCTACCTTTTTCAAAGTCAAGCATTTACAGAGAAGCTTATATGAGTAAATGAGTAACTTTACAAATAGCCTTATTTCTTGGGGAAAGAGGTTTTTATAGCATAAACCAGCATTTATTCTGAGTTGTTATTTTGGGATCTCACATACACACATATCCCTTGCTCGAATCAGTGGGTCAGTCTCCTGATCTGGCTCACCAGCTTAAGGGAAGGAATAGGTTCAATTGTGTGGGACAATGACAAAACCTCCTGAACTTTTGCATAAGTCAAGTCCGTTGTCTACCATGACATTCTTTGTCCTTCTGCTCAACTAGCAAATTCCTCCTTCAAGTGTGCTGAGAGAAAATCAGAGATTTAATTTGCCTGCATGCTGCATGTCCTGATCACCATCTTGTTGGGGTGGAAGGTGGAGTTCAAAATCTGTAGCATGGGCATAAGAAAAATCAACATGAAGATTCTATTTGATGTAGGGTTGGGTTCCTAGTGACAAACCCTAGCACCATGAAATAAAAATTTTGTAGCTTCACAAAGCAGAGTTTGTGTTACCTGAAAAGGTTGTGGAATCTCCATCCTTGGAGATAATCAAAACTCAACTAGGCATAGTCCTTGGCATCTTACTCTATCTGACCCTGCTTTGAGCAGAGGGATTGAACTAGAGGGGTTTTAGAGGTCCTCCTCAATCTGGCTGATTTTGTGAACTGAAAGTAGTTTAATGATGTTTACTTTTTATTTGCCCCATCACAAAAATAGTGGTTACATATGCAGACATGAGAAAGTAATCTAGCTAATACATGTGTTGTAAAGGGATTGAGCAGTTCCAAGAGACTTCAACTGTTTGAGATGTATAGATAATTTTAATCATTACTTGCGTCAAAGAAAAGTTCCATAGCTGTGTGTCATTGTTGATATTCTAAGCAGGCTTTGAATAAAAGTACAGTTGACCAAGCCATAAAAATGTGTATCACTCTTTTCAGTGCAAGAAGCACATTCCTTACCGAAACAGCAAGCTTACTCGTTTGTTGAAAGATTCTCTTGGAGGAAATTGTCAGACAATAATGATAGCTGCTGTCAGCCCCTCGTCTTTGTTTTATGATGATACCTATAATACTCTCAAGTATGCAAACAGAGCAAAAGATATCAAGTCTTCTGTGAGTATATTGGTGTTTATTGATCTCTTGCCAAAGTAAAATAATATAGTATTAAAATGAGAATTATTTCTTTTGGAATACTGTGTTTTCCTTCACTTTTGTATGAGAATTTTGTTCAGTTACATCTTTCTTTACAGTCAAATTTTCCTTGTCTGATTGATGTGGGTAGCAGATATATAGATCCTAATCCGGCCTAAAAGCAACATAGCTTCATTAATGAGATGATGCTGCCTGTTGGAGATAGCTTGTATTGTGAGCATGAAATTTAGAAATAATCCTCAACTGTTAGAATTCACATCCTTTTTTAATATCTTGCTATTATTTTCTTGGAACTGTAAAGTATATAAAAGAAATTTCTGACCAGCTGTACAAGAGCCAGTCCAGGTTTGTTACAGGTAGAATTCAGCTGGAGTCAAGAAAATCAATGAGATTATATTGATAAATGAAAAGCTGGAATGTCCTGTTTCTGCTTTCTGTTGTTTTAATTTTATTTTTCATAGTCTTTTTTTATTGCAGCTGTTAATTCTTTTTATGTAATATGGGGCTCACTGTAGTTTCCATTTATTGCGTATTTAGAGGTAGTTTTTATAATAAAATGCACAAGATAGACATTAGGTAGAAAAACTAATCTGAATAAATGCAAAACGTTCTTGCACATGTAAATGTAATTATTCTTATTGTTCTGCTGAGGGAAATGTTCTGGGCATGGGTGTGCAAGAGATGACAGCAAAAGCTGACTCAAACTTCTGTTGTGCAAGTCAGGATTTTATTAATCTCTTTCCTTGTAATATAGTGTAACTATATATTGTGTAGTGTGTGTGTAAGTATGTAGTACTTATACATAGTGTAAACATAAAGGATCCACCTTAATTCCAACTTGTTTCCTTACAGTTGAAGAGCAATGTTGTTAGCTTGGACAGTCACATAAGCCAGTATGTTAAAATTTGCAATGAACAAAAGAAAGAGGTATGTAAAAAACTCTGTTGTTAAAAGGTTTAAAGGTTAACTGTTAATTTTGAATGCATAAAATAGTTTATAGGATTGAATCTATAAGGCAATACTGTTCTAGTACATTTTGAAGTAAGAAAACTTTGTCTTCTGAGAAGAATATCAGCTGCTGCTATTTGGAAAGCTGTTCAATATTAGCACAGAATGATAGCTTGGGAAAAAACCGAAAAACAAGAAAGCCTCAAAAAACATATTTCAACTAAAAGGTTCCTCTTTTGGTTTAGATCCTACTGTTGAAGGAGAAACTGAGAGAATATGAAGAAAAGCAAGCAGGCATTCCTGAAAATCATAATACTGCAGGATTTTCAAATAACCAGCAAGTGGAAATAGAAAGGTAAATGAATCACATCATGAGCTTGCTTCCAAACTGGAGTTTGTCTAACTTGTAAAAGCATTTGTAAAACAAACCTACTCTTTTCAATATTGGTTTCCTCATTTTTAACATTGCTTTACTTAGACTTAGATATGGCTTTGCCTAACATATTGCTTCTTTTTAGGACAACTTGGTGGTGGATTTAAAATGAAAAGGGGGAATGCAGGAAATGACATGCAAAAGGAAGGAGCATATGAATGCTGGCTTCCAGCAAAGCTACTTAACAGGTTGTGTTTGTGGGTAGGCAGAATGTAGTTTGCATAAATGACAGCAGCTCTTGCAAATGTTGGCAGACACTAATTCAAGTGGTATCTTTCCTGCAAGCTTTGAGAGAGACAAAACCTGGAGGTTCCTCCTTCTATAAGGAGTTCATTTTATGTCTGTAGATTCCTTATTTTCTATTGCTTTAATATTTCTTGGCCTCTTTTTCTTCTTGTCTGTTCCTGTCTATCTTTTCTCACATGACAGTCTCATGCATGCACATAAAAAGTAACAAAGTAAGATGTGAAGTATCAATTTGTTGCAGAAGCCACTGTATTACGTGAAAAGGGTAGGTTTTGGTGCAGAAGTCTAACTCATTGTCTCTGCATATGTCATGACATATTTCTGACAATTATTCACCTAAGCTGATTCATCTAACTTTTTTTTTTAGTTGGCCCTTTGAATGTGCTATTTTTTAACCTGGAAAACTTTGAGGTGAAGTAAAAACCCATGCAAAGCAAAATGTTCTCTAACTGTGCTTTATTTTACTGCCATTCCAAACGTTTCAATAAAACCTTTCATTCAGGTTATTTAAATTTAATTTTCAAGAGAAGTGTGGGCTTCTAAGTCATGTTGCTAGTTCTGACAGTTTTCCTGCATATTTTTGCACTGTATGTCTTTAAGATTGATTTAATTTCCTGTGATTTGCCCTTTATTTCGTTCTTTGTGTGTGGGTAGAGTCAGTCAAGGGCAAGGTCTCTAAAATATCTTTTCAAAAGGCTGGACATATTCTGTACCAAGATATGTTGGTCAGAGGATGTTTGCATTCTATTGTTATGGAATATCCAAAGGAGCACTTGTGAGCCTATCCCATTCCCCCTAGATATCAGGAATGAAGTGGATGTCTCATTCTCTTCTTCCTCATGAATATCCTGCCAGGTTCATCTTACTGATGGTGTGGGTAATGAGTTGATTTCTCCCACATGCATTTACAGGTTTTGAAGGTAACGTGCTGTCTTCTCTGTTTTAATTGGGACAGGGAAGAGAGCCTTGTCCAATACTGTTTATTTCAGTTTCAACTACCCATGAGTTTTCCTTTACTGTTATCTGAAAGAGACTCACTGAGTACACCACTTGCTTCTTCAAACCTAAAAGTCATTCCTTCTCCTTCTGCCTAAAGCTTGGAGATGTGTTATCTGCAAACCCTTCCAAGTTTGAGCCTGTTAAGGCAGACAACAGACACTGGCTCTGGAACTGCAATCAACAGGTCCTTGAGCTCTGTGAGACTAAGTAGTGTAGGGGGTTCATACCCTGGATATGCCTACAGGATAACTTTGTAGTTTTTCAAGACCTGAGGGTAAAGATAACTCCATAAGAATAGAAGTGTGCTTATTGACAGACTGAATCCAGCTCAAGGCAGCAACATTGCAGAGGCTTCTGTACTTAATGCTATGTTTGGGACACTGATGAATGTAAGTACACAAAGGGTTGATTTACCCATGGTTCTTCATGAGGAGTGTACATAAAATCAGAATCTGCACCCTCTTCTAAATTATGCCCAGCTTTTTACTGTGAGGGAAACTGAGAGAGAGGATTCACTTTGATTCCTTATTGCTGTGTTTGCCAAGCAGCTGGGAGGAACCATGTTTCTATAGATGCTATGGAGCACAAATATTCTCCAAGCCATGTGCAATTGGTAGTATTGTGGTATAGATAGGAACAGTGTAGGGTAAGAACTCTGATATTCTGTAGCTGACTGTTTCCTTAACATAGAATCTCTTAGGTTAGAAAATACCTCAAAGACCATAGAGTCCAACCATTAACCTATTATTGTTCCTTAATGAAAAAATACTTTTAACTTCTGTGACTGTTTTAGTACACGTTTTTATCTAGATATGATAGCGTTTTCTGGACACTTAGGGAAAACTCTTATATTTCTAAAACCATGGAGAGAAATTATTTTCCTAGTTCTGTTTCTTTTTAAAAGGACAGTAATAAAACACTAGAATAAGAGACTCAGTTATTCAAACTTTAGACTGTGAAATAGAATTGCTACTTCTGAAACACTGGCAAAAAGTCAATTACTCAACAAGAATGTCTCCTCAACTTGCTCGGGACACGACCTTATTATTTTTTAGCATTTTTAAAGTTTTTAATTTATTTTTTCTAATACTAAACACTGTAAAACCTCAAATGTTGCATGTCTTTAGAACACTTGCAGGTTAAACTGTGCTTTTATTTTTATGTAAAGTTCTAACAACACAGGATGTGATGAAATACTTTGTATACGAGGCTGTTCATTATTGAGATACGCAATATCTTTTTCCCCATTCTGTACTGATGCATTTTCAGTAATCAGGAGTGAAGACACAAAGTACCACCACTGAAACTTATATTGCAATATGGCAATGCTTCCAGGTTTTCTCCTTATTCTTGTTATTCTGACTTGTGGTGCAGACTAGGGGTAACCAGGTAACTGGTTACTCAATAACCCCTTGAGTACCATTGAGTTTGGTTTTGCCCACTGTTAGCCTAGTTTGTGTTAAAACGTGATACCTGTTCTGATGTTTGTCATCCATTAGTGATGAAAATTGTACAAGTACTTCGGGGAAAGTGAGCAACTGAAGACTTTTGTGGTTTTCCTTTTTTTGAGGATAGCTAGCAGGTTTTTTGAAGACCTTGTGTGTATGGCAACAGTAGTCTGACCTGTTTAATCAATTGGTCTAAGAAGTAGAGAACATAGGTATTTAGTATCTTCTGGAGGTAGGGTTAAGACTTATGTGAAGAAACTTCAGATGCCTTTCTTTTAAATCCCAGTGTCTTCTTCATAAATACGAGAAGGTTTATTTTTGGTGACCCCTTCAAAATTTCACATCCCATTTTCAGTTCAAATACATAAAATCCTTACTGCGGTACTGACGTCTTATGTAGTGCTCATCTACAACACGTTTTACTACTTTCCTCTTAATTCCTTTATATCTATTTTGTTAACTTGGGGTTGAAAGTTCCCCTACTAAAGGAGATGGTCATAAAAAGTCTTCAGTAAATAATTAATTATTTATTCTTATCCTTTGGTTTTAGATACAAAGGAATCCTTAAAAATGTATTTGCAAGCCGTGAGGAAATCAGAAAAGAATACCTCAAGGTGGAAAAGAAACTAAAAGAAAACACACTAAAGAAATATTACCGGAATCAATGTCATGAACAATTTCAACTCATGTGCTCTGAAGAAAGAGTAGAAAAGGTCAGTTTTCCATAATATAGTGCAGGATATCAGCTCTTCATTTTGATATACTTGTGTAAATTTTGCTTCAGAGATTATGTAATGAGTTATACTTAAATATTTAATTAAAATGGGTCACACAGATTATCACTTCCTTGTGGTTATTGATGTAGTGACCTAATTTTTGAGGTAAACAGCAGAGTACAGTTGTCTTCTGAATAGAAAGAGTACCCTTTGCCTTGTTAGGACACTACTTTGCTCATATCCAACTTGCTGTTGCTGGTTTTGTGGCTTTTTGTCATATTTCAGAAACAGTACAAACATCAGAAGAATCTGATGCTTGAAGGTAGATTTTTTTCCTTTTGCCCAAATTCTTTAACAGTCTTTTTCTAGGACATATTGCATTAGGAAAATAGATAAAATTGCTTCCTCATATTCATCCTTGAGTTACTAGGAATTATTTGGTTATGTTATATAAAAATAAGGAAAAAATCTTTACATAGAGAGAGAATTTGGTGAACATAATTTGAAAGTTTTCCCCTTGCATACTGATTATTTGGTGGGGGATTTTTTTTTGAAGGCCACTTGCAAGAGGGATCAAAGGCTTGCAGCACTTCACAGCCAATATGTACACATGCAGAAGAAAAAAGAAGAGAAGATGAATCTTTTTGAGGAGAACACCAAATGGCTGCACCGTGTGGAAAATGAAATGCGCCTTTTGGGTCAAGACGGGTGTATTCCCAAAGTAAAATGCCTTTCACTCTTTCATGGTTGGGAATGGGGAGGAGAATTGGAAAAAGGGTAAAACATCTGAGTTATGAACAGCTTAGTAATTGAAATAAAGTAAAATATATGGAGAGAGTATACAGAAAAAGGCAAACATATCTTTGGGCATCCAGAGATAAGTATGCATGTGTTCCTGTTGGATTCTTAATGCTTATTGCAGCTCACCCACTACTGGTCAAAGGACTCTACAAAGTTATGTTTATGCATGTGAATAAAATAATTCATAATTTTCTACCATAAGACTTATCATAATAACATAGCTCCATTCTGTCTTTCCAATATAGACTGAACAAATATTATTTTTAGTTTAAATTTTAGTTTCTCCCTTCCAGTTTGGTGTGCAGCTGTTTGATTTTGGTTTTTATTCCTAATTTTCCAAAGGAACTTTGTCAAGATCTGCAGCATTGCCACTTCCACCTAGAAGTTCAGGACCTGAAAGCCCAGATTGAACACACGTTGTCTCTGGTGTCCCTTCAAGATCAGTATTATAGACAAACAGAAAAGTAAGTACAGTTTCGTGTGTATAAGACTTGCATTCTGACACTTGCAACTTCAGGAGACCTATTCAGAGAATTTTGTTTTAATTTAAACAGAAGCAATATTTTTCTCCAACTTTTTATTTTCTGGGTTAAAATTGTTTTCTTAAGCAAAGTTGTCTTGTCTCTTGCTGTTTTACAGAGTACTAAATATTTTGCTTCCAGTTCTTCGCAAGCAATATCTGACTTTGAAAAAAGCTGGGTTGGCAAATGATTCCAGTGAGACTGAATTTGCAGAGGTTGAGCAGCTGATTCAAGGACAAAAATCTGTAGCTTGGGCTGACCAGACTGAAGAAAAGAATCAAAATCAAAACCATGAAATAGAGATGTCAGCTATCTTTGCATTCCCACAGCTTGTGAGCAGACTGAACACCCCATGCCGTAAGTGTATCATTAATTTGTCCTCTGTTGGAAATACTTTTAAATGTCTCCTGCAAAAGCCAGATGTCATGCATAAACACAGTGGATGCACACTTCTGCACATATTGAAGCCAAAATAAAATCAAGCCTCAGACCAACTTTCTATAGATTATACACCATTCTTAATTGGATATAGGAAGGAAATGTAGTTTTTCAATGGTTAGACACCCTCTGGAACAGATGAATTCATCCTCTTCCTATTATAATGTACCCTGTACATCAGTGTTTGTAGATCCTGTGAGTGCTATTACAAATAGCAATTGAATCTTGCATATGACATTGATGGAAAAGGAATCATAGTGTTAGTTGGTTATAATTTTGTTCAAGTGATTTGAAATGTTAAACAGGTATAGTTTTGCATAACTTCAACAGTAGCCTTGAAGGAGGTTAGATTTTCTATTAATTGTGTTCACTTGAAATCAATTTAGTACAATATTTTAGAAGTTTAATTTTTCAAGAATCAAAGGCTTCCCCATTTCTACCATGACTGTTTTGCTGTATCCTGATGGCCCTGCTTTTTTCCCATAACTATGTAGCTGGCTTTTCTTCTCCAGCTGGGAAGTGAGTTGCCTTGGAGCACAGTGTGGGTAAAAAGGGATGAAGAATCCTTATAGAAGGTGCTGTTCTGACGGATTACAAGAAAATCTCAGCCTGATAGTGCAACTTCTGTGGGCCCATGCTTGTGTCTTGTGCTCTGGATAGGCAGCACTCTACATATTAAGGCTTTCTCTATAACTGATAATAATCCACAAGTGACAGACATCCATAGGTAGCAAAGGAAAAACAGGTAAGTGGAACTTTAGCATCTCAAAAGCTGGTAGTCATGAAAGGAGCATTGACCCCTGGTGAACTGTGAAATGAGATCCCTCCTCCTGTTAGCTTTCTTCTTCTTCTATACAGCTTGAGAACTTTTTTGGCAAAATCATTTATTGCCTCTGTTCTCATTAAGTGTATATGTGATTTTTGGCATACATTTGTGTTGTTATTGATGGTACCAGATAGCTGATACCCAATGTTTCACTGTGTGCAATGTACAGTTCTGATTGTGTTGGCAGTGGGCTGCAGTTTTGTTGGTTGGTTGAGTTTTTTGTTTGTTGCTTATTTGGGGTTGAGGGCGTTGGTTTTTTTGCATCAGTGGTCTTGGGTTGATTTTCAAACTTGGGTTTGAGTTAGGTTTTCTTTAGTGTGTTTATTTTTGAGTTTACAGAGAAGGGAAAAGAAAGTTAGCAGATTTGCATGCTTACTCTTCTTATTCTGCCCATATTAGACAGGTTAGTTCAGCATGTTTGAAAGCTGGTATTAATTTTATATCATAGGCATATATTTTTAAATACTGGTGGGGTTTTTTTTGTTTAGAGGTACTTTTTTTTTCTGACAGAATAGGTAGGGTCACTAATCCAGAAGCTCTGTAATATCTTTTGTAACTAAGTATTGATTGTAATGATTCTGTCTCATCCTATGTGGATTATCAGTGTTGTAAATTTTAGTTCCTGGTGCTAGTAAGCTTTGTTACAGTTCTTGATTAATCTGCTTCTTTTCTACCTTTCTTGAAGCTGTGTTGTAAGAGGTCTGATCTGTTCATACTAAAATTAATACTAAAATGACTATTATTTAAATTTCACATGAACTATTATGACATGAACATTTCACGTCATTAAAATCATGAGACATTATTTAAGAGGTTGTATGTGTAGGTTTTCGAATTTTTCTCTTATCCTAAATGTTGTTGAACTTTGTTCAACTAAGTTAAATGGGCACCATTTTCAGTTAAGGTGGACTTTTTTCAGTTGTAAATGGTGTCTTTGCCTGAAGATGTCCATAGAAATCTTTTGTGTTGTTTTTATGATTTTTATTTGCTTGTTGCTCTTTGGAAGAGGAAATGGGAGGCATTACTTTCATTCCTTTCCCCCTCTTACTAGATGCAAGATAAAAACATGGTAGAAACAACTGTCCTTCAAAGTTTGCAACCTTTAAAAACAGGCTATCTAAAATACTATTGGTGTTGACACAATCACTTCGATACGTCTTGGAGGGTGGGGAGAAAAAAAGGATTTGCATTTTTTTCTCTGTTCAACACACAAATGCAATTAAATAGCTCCAATTGTTTGTTTGAGTTCACATTTAAAATACATTGGACTATTAAATGATATTGTCTTATGGAAATTCATTTCTCTTGTAAATGTGTACAATGTGCAGAATGTGTACAACAAAGTAATAAGAAAAAATCATAAATCAGGAAAAATACATTAGCATGGGAAAACATGAAGTAGTACAAGGGCAGCATCCCAATTAGAAATGGGAAGGATGTAGTAAATATTTTTTTTCTTTAAAGATGAAATAAATTATTCAAGAATCCAATTCCTGCTTCCTAAAGTCATCTCTGAAATATGCCTGGTAAATGTTAGCAAGAGCTGACCTAAGAGCTTAGTGAACAAATAAAAAGAAAGATTTATACAAATCCCCTTGTGCCTTTGGTGCATTGATATTTTATTATCTATAATTTGTTCAAGGTGTTGGGAAGGAAATGCTGTTTTGCTCCAAGGTGGACAAAACAAAAGAAACAGAAAAACCACAGTGGTCATTATTCCTTATGTAAAACACCATATTTCACATTTAACCTATTTGCATGAACTTCATCTTGTCATCAGAAAAGAGTAATGCAGTTCAGTTCTTGTGGTTTGGTTCTTATTTTTGTGTTGTAAGTTGGGAGAAGTAATTTTTTTACATTTCCTATTTACTATATGTTGCCTTCTGTCAGAAGGTTCTTTCCTAAATAATTTAGGAGAGAAGGTACAAAAGTTAGTTGGTGGCAATGCAATGTTTCTTTCACATGAAACGTAAGTCTGGAGCATCTACATTGAGGAAGAGAGTGTACTGGATCTGCTAGTAAAAAATCTCATGTTGCTTTTGAATCTATGTTAACATATTTGATAGAGTATTTTGTGAGGTAAAATCCCTGTGGAAAAATGAGGTGGCACCTGTGTAAAACATGAAGCATTCTGAGGAAAGTATTTGTTTCTCTTCAGTATAAGCTCACAAAGTAAGTAATTTCATCTCTTTTCTTGAACTCAGAAGAATCTAGGGATGTATGCATATCTGTGCCTTATCCATATTGGAAGTTTCAGTCATTAACAAGCTATAAGTTCCTGTTTAGTTACTACATGTTTAAATTGGTAGTGATGCAGGAAACCCTCTATATTTCTAGACAGTGCTGAATTCTGTGTTGCAGAACATGCAGCAGTAATCACTGCAGAAACTTTTTTAGTAACACTGAACTTTTGCCTGCAATTTTTTCAGAGAACCATGACAATGTTCAAATGCAAATGAATTGTTAATGGGTGTTTTTACATAAAAAATAAAGTATTTTAAGTCACATAATAACTTTTCTGATTATAAGCACTGTCTCCAAAAGGTCAAAGCAGCTACATCATTTCTGCAGAACAGATAAAACTATGGAAGCAGGGCCCTAACTTCATATATGTTTCTTTGGAATTAACTACATTTACTTGCTGATCCTGAAGAAAGAAGTCAAACTAGTAATTGATGTGGAAAAAGAATCTAAAAATTGCAAAGGTGAAAGGGTAGGGGGTTATTCCAGGTTTTGTTGGAAGCCTTCTACAGAAATAGCTTATTGAATTATAATTCTAAACATTCTTACTTTATTGTATAAAGTGATTTTGATATTATCTTGTTAGAAGATCCTTCTTCCTATCAGGAGTTTCAAAGTAGCACAGAATTTCAGCTGATTTGTGGTAATGCCCAAATCTTTGTTTCTAATGAAGATTTCTTCCTTGGAAAGGGTCTCTTTTTTATTATTTAATGTGTAAGTTGTAGTGTGGGAGCAAAAGATCACGATACTCTCTGACCATTCATTCAATATCTGTTTCTGTAGTCACGTTAAAAAGGTAGTCAATTCTTGTGCTTAAAAACTCTTGATTTCGAGTGAGAGCTAATTAAAGTTCCTATGCTTTGCCAAAGCACATGTAGTGCTTCACTACAGGAGTTGACCTCCTCCTATCATGTTTTTCCTTTAGCCTCTGAAACCTTTAAACACCTTCTGTAAAATTCTGACCTTTAATTATAAGTTAGAATTGTTGCTTTTTACAAAAAAATGCTGGCTTTCCAATATCTTTTTTTTTTTTACAAATACATTAAAAATTTAGATTAGACTTGTGTATGCTTTGTGTAACCATATATGTGTAATGTCATGAACAATTTAACTGTTTGTATCAAAGAAAGCACAAGCTATGGCACAAGTTCATTTAAGAATGTATTTGTGTGCCCATTCTTAAGTGTTCATTAATGGGGAGCCATACAGTGTTCAGAGCGATGGGTGGAAAGCTCTGACTGGTACTTGCAAGTATTTCTGTGAATGGGAAAGTTCTTGGCATTGTGTCAGGCATCCCATTTCCAGAAGCCTTACTGTACATTACCACTGAGAGAATGGAATTGATTTATGATTTATAGGAAAAAAAAAAAGACATCCATTGCTTGCCCTTGTCACAAACATTTTGATCTGGAAAGTCAATTTTTTTATTTGGTATGGCAGGAGAAATTAGAGTATAGTTGTACATAGTAAAAGACTTGATTAAAAGTGAGAAAAGCATGTGTCTTGTATAGGAAAGATTTGTCTTATTGAGCAGCTCTTTCATATGGTCTTAAATGACTTCTAAGTATTTTTTCTTGTGCTGTGTAAAACAGTACACCTGATCACTGGGACTTGCAAGAATGCAGCCTGAATTTTACCCTTTTTCACTTCACAGCTGTTGTTTGTGAACCCATTGTGGAACTGGCCATCACAGTGATGCCTTTGGGTCACAGAAATATTAAATAATTGAAATGCATTGACAAGATCTCATTTGCAGTTTGGAATTCCATGAGTCAGTTGTTAAAAAAATGAAAATGTATGATTAGAATTGTAATTTGATCAATCAGTGGTAGCCCAGAAATGTTTATTGAAATGAATACATTAATATTTTATTTCACTTTAGCAGAACAACCTGGTAGACTTAATTTAGCACAGTTTCCAGAAATAATCCCCTTATGCATGTATTAGCATGAGTTCCAGAAGAAGAGAAGTTTAGGCCATTATATTGTCCCAAATGTCAATTAGAACTAACTCAATTCATCTGAGTTGTTTTGTCATGAGCTCTGCTCACTTTTGCTGTGACTCATTTTTCACAAATAGTGCATTCTACTTTTTGTATTAACCCACAGGGCTGTAAATATCTAATATTGCTCAGTTTCTTGTCAGATAGATCAGCACTTCCAAGCAGTCTTTTGGGACAGATGACATGACAAACTAAGGACCAAAACCATCTCGTATCACTTGATGGAGGTGGTTGATCAGTGGATGATGGCTTTGATTTTTAATTTCTGAGTGAATCTCTTAGATAGTATCTTAAAGAATTTTGACAATTGTCTTGTATAAACATCAACCTGAATATCAGCAAACATGCGATCTCTTCTCTAAAATGTGTTTGGAATAATCTTTATTTTTAAAGAGAAGCATTATAGGTGAAAGTACTAGCTAAGGAAATACAACTTCTAAATTTTTCTTTTAAGCTGTTTCATCAGGTTAACTGCAGACATTCTGTAAAGCACATAAGTGATTCATTTTTGTATATGAAATAAAAAATATTACTGAATTATGATGATCATATTGATACAAAATATTGAACTGGCTGTAAAACGTGATGCAAGTATAAACCATAAACATAATTTCTCTGCCTTATTATGGAACAGCTTTGAAGATTTCTTTAATAGTTGGAGCATGTTTTTTATCTTTCAGTAGGAAAATAATGACAATACTTAATGATTACCATTAGACATCCATTCAGAGATTTGTTCATCCATTTAGATTTGTTCTTTAAGGAAATATAAATAGCCCTACTCAGTTCTCCACTGTAACATCTTTAGTACTGTGTATTTAGCAATTTATGGAAGTAGTAGAGTTTTTGTAGCAACTTGTATTGTCTGAGTCTCTTTTAAATAAGCTTCTCAATAGTAGCTGTTAAAAGCACTTGATAAAAAAACTGGCAACTAATTTCAGTACCTTGCTTCCTTAATAAGGCAGAAATAAAAACACTGACAATTCTTTATTGTGTGGGTCCAAATATTTTTCTTGCTGTATTTTTATCTACCTTAGGCCATAACTGTTTGGAGCTATATACAGTATAACAAGATAAAGTGGAATTGGGATTTTGGGGTTGTTTTTGTCACATCATATTTGGTTTATATTATTTAGTGAAAACAAATTAAATACAATATTGCTGGTGATGTTTGTTTACCTGTTTACTGTGCTAGGAGCAACCTAATATTTTCACAAAAAGCTGTGGGAAGGGACAGTTCTTAAATACTTTGTTTTCCAATGCTTTAATGACAAGAAAAGGTTGTGTTTTAACTTAGTTTTGCAATTAGTTTTATTCCAGAATTAAATAGATTTTAAAAATAGGTCTTGGTTTTTACTAACAGCCTGTATTTGCCTTATATAGAATTGCTGTGACTATTGTTATTAGTTTACTTGTATTACGGTACAAAATGCTGTCCATTATGATGGAATTCATCAAATTATTTATGTTGGCAGTACTTTTGTGTTCCTTATGAATTTAGTTAATGATTTAAATGCTAGCATTTACAGTTAATTTTAAAATGCTTCCAATATTTAGGCCTGGAGAAGCTTCTAAACCTTGGCACTCCCACCAAAATGTTTCTCCATCAGACTTCCTTCTAGTAACTTTAGGACATTAGCAAAACCTCAGTGTCTTACAGTAAGCAAACTTTCTGAAACTGAAACCTCCCTGTCCTAATGCAACAACAGACTAATAGAATTTTAACCATTATTTTTCCTGAAACAGACATTCAGATGCATATAAGCAGGAGTAAAACCTAAGAAATGGATATTCTAAATGTGTCCTGAGGCATTTAATGGAGAGTTATTTCAAGCACTAGATTATATAAACCTTATTTTTGTATTTAAGAATATAAGCTGTCCAAAGTCTTTTAAAAAGAGGTTTGGATTCAATTTTTGGTTGTGATGACTAGAATTTTTTTAAAGGTTTGTTACTTATATTATACTGAAGTATATATTGTACTCATTAAAAAAAATTAACAAGCAAGCACGTTATTGAAGCATAGCATTGTGGATAGCATCAGAGAGTATGTGTTTTAAATTGTTCATAAATAAGTTTCTTGTTTGTTTACTAAATCCTACCAAGTATTGGAGAAATATGTCTGTATCACAGTAGGCCAGTTTTATTTTGGGTGGAGGTAAAGATTATTTGGGGAACACACAGGCCATTTCACTACTCTTTCCATTCCTCTACTCATGAGAAACATCCTGAATTAGCTTACTGTTTAGGGTACTATCAAGGCACTGTGTCTCAACATGCTGCATTTCACCTGGTGAATGCTGACTGTGGATTAGATGAGGTATGAGAAAATCACGTATTTCGTATTTTACCAAAGAAAAAGTCCTTGACGTACACAAAGTGAACTGTATATAGGTGCACACACAGACCAATTCACAATTCAGTTATTTTGTGTCAGGTAGTCATCTCAGGCTTGAGTTTTCCATGTATGTCTTTCTTCAGAGCTGAAAGCAGCATAATAGAATTGTAATTGTTCATGTAATTGTCCACACTACTTTTCCCATAAGCAATTTAAAGATTGTTCATTCTGACATTGAGCCCTTGAGTGAAGAATAAATGTTTGCTTTGTTTTTTCAATGGTTTCATCATTGAATTAAGTTCTGGCAACATAGAATAGACTTGTGGCCTATATATTAACATCTAATTTCCTTGCTGCTGGCACATACTTTGATGCTACCTGTTCCATCCTCCTGGAACAGGTCTAGGTCTCATTGAAGTCTTTAAATCCTTTGCTGTCTCCTTATAGTTCTATTTTGTATCTTCTAATTGGGCATCATCTCATGTAGCTGGGTATCCAATCATATGGCATGTCTAGTACCAAAATGTGTAGGTAAAAACAGTGCTGAGCTCATCCTTCATTGGCTTTTCTTCAATGAGGATCTTACTTGGGCCTTTTCCCCAAGACATCTCATTTCTGAGGGTGCTTGGGGAATTGGTGTTTTTAAAGCATCTTGGCAATATGGGTTGCAACTGGGCAATGAGGTCAAAATTAAATGGGGCCTGAGAAGTGGTAAGCAGAGAAAAAAACTGCAATCATTTAAGCCTTGTTTTCTGTAAGAAATCAAGCTTGTGGAGGTGAAATAATGCAATACATAAGTGTTTTAAATCAATCCTTGTTCCTCTTCAAAGAATGTTTTTGGAACAGTTAAAATGCCCTAAGTGTTAACACATGAGGGAAAACTATAGAAGCATTCAGACTGAGGAGCTCAAACTAACTTTCTTAGTCTGAGGCAAAAATAGAATGAAATTTTAGAAGAAATAAATGTTTATCAACACTGTTCTAGGAATACCATAGCTAATTCCTGAGTAGCTTGCATCAATTTAAAAAGCAGGAGTTCTTTTTGCAGTTTAGTTGCTCATAGGCATGGAGTAGGCAATGCAGAAAGGAGAAGTATGAATCTGTGGCTGCCAGCTGAAGGGAAGCCAATCCATAGGCATTTTAAGGATACTAGGCTTGATTTCTTAAATTTGCACTGGAAGTTAAATATAGAAGCACTTGGGGTTTTGGTAGCCCTTCCCTGCTCTTGATTTGTTTAAAAAAAATTCCTTAGTTTTTTTGTTATTAACTATGTAAGTCAACAGTTGCCTACCCATTTGAACAGTGAGCTGTGTCTTAAAATGATCCTCCCTCACTAGAAGCTTGAATAAAGGAGAGGCCTTTTCTGCCTTACTTGGGAGATTGCCTTTATTAGCACCTGCTTGAAAATAAAAATACTGTGACACTTCAAGAAAAATAGTTTAAATCAGGATGAATGAGAATGGCCGGTTACACTGTATTGTTTGCTTTATTTTTGAGGGTAAAGGAGAGTGTTAGTAAAGAGCTTTGCTCTCACAGTTGGTGTATTAGGATGACAGAACCCTAGTATCTTCTTTTTTTCCCCTTTTCCAAAATACTTTCTCATTTTGTCGCTCTAAGTGGTTCTGTGTCATTGCTTTTACAAAAGTCTCTCATCTCATTATTCTGCACAGTGCTTGCTGGGGAAAAGAATGGGTGTGGTCAGGAGTTAACTGCAGATTACTGTGATTGTACCACCTTAAAAATATGAGTTTTCTCATAGTAGTGCAATCCCTTTCAGTCCTCTTACTCTTGTCATGTGTCGTATCTTACTTGTGATTATTTGTATAACCTCTGGGATTAACTGCACCCACCTGTGTATGTTTATAATACTTTGAGTGTCACAGAGCAAATACTTAGACAATGCTGCAATAGAAATAATTTCAGTTATATATGATCAAATTTATATGTAAATAAAATAAATAGTACTTGTAATAATTTCTGCTGATGTCTCAGTAGGGAAGAGGAAGGAAAAAGCAAGATTTAAGTAGTATGTACAGGTAGATGTGCTAACCGTTGTCACTTATGTTTCACAGGCACCACTTTTGGTACACCATCACAAGAAATTCATAAAAATACACAACAAGTATTAGAATATACAGAACCACCACAGAAAAGAACTAGGAGGAAGCTAATGGACTCTCCAGTCACAGCTTCAAGTCCACCTGCTTCCAAGCAATCCAGCCTCCAGCACCCGGAGGATTCTCTTGCTCAGGAAGTCTACCCTATTGTGTATACACCAGACTCTTGCAGAAAGCCAGTACAAAGCTTGTGTACTCAGACTGTGGTAAAGAAGGCTTTACACCTTTCAGGCCTGGAGAAGGTCAGTGTGTGTAGTACAGATGTGCCAGCCAAAAAGAGCACTATTATGGACACTACATGTGATGTGATCCCCGAGTGCGACGAAGCTGCCATGAACTCAACAGTAATTCTCTATGAAGGTACAGATCAAACAGCTGAAATGTCTACTTGCTCATCTGTGAAGGAGTCACAGCCATGCAGCAATAGCATTGTGCAAAGGTATTTCCCTTTTATATGGGCAAGAAATATCACCAAATAATTTAATCCTGTGTATCATTACAGCTGGATTTTTCCATTTATGTCTGTTTTATTTATAAACCCAATATTTTGAAAATCAAACCCTCAGTTTTGATCAACATCAGATTCAATTCTGCCATTGTTTGAAAACAGTAGTATGTTAGTGACAACAAATGAAGTTGAAAGCTTATCCTGTTTTATAAGATACGTACCAAAAAGAAAATACAGCACTTTTGAAATTGATTGTGATGCCTCAGGCAAGTTACTTTCTCTAAGCCTTATGTTTCCTGTCTGCAAAATGGATACTTAACCTCTCCACAATGTGAAATGCCATGCTTAAAGCTGCTATGTATGTCTGAAGTCTGCAAACCTGCCTCAAGAAATATTAACGAAATGAATTTCCAGTTTTGGTTTTCCACTTAGCATATATTTGTTTACAGTTAACAACAAATTTACTTGACTTTTACCAAGACTGTGTTTTACAAAAATGTAATTCTTTTATTTCAGACTTGATCTTTCTTCCTTCAAAAACAAAAATTCTGCTTCAGTATTTGAGAAGCCCTCATATATGGCAATGACATCATCTGCTCAGAGAAAAAGAAAGGTATTAAGGTAAGATTAACTCTTCTATACAAAATGAGTTTTCATTATGTCCTTACTTTAGTTTTGGTATTCTATTTCAAATCCGAAAACATCTTGTACAAGTCATTTGGACTTGTTCTGATTCAAATACGTTTGAATTCAATTGAATTTTTTTTGTTTTTCCTGGAAAGTTCAGTAGGGTTTTTTTTTTTTAAATCTTGGTTTAAGAACTTCTGTTTTAATAATTACAAGCTAATATCATGTCTTGTGTTCCTGCTGCCTGCTCAAAATAGAAAGATGACACAATTCTGAAAAGAAATTTCATCATGAATTAAAAATCTAAGTTTTTTGAAAACCTTCTGCCTTTGCTATGGAACACATTAGAAACTATCAAAGTAGAAAGCAGGGAAAAAATATATATGACAATACTTATATGGTCAACTTCTTTTTTCCAATATTTTGCTTTCGATCTCCTATATTGTGACTTAATTCTTGTGGTCTGCTCTAGGAAGAACTTTCATATCATCACTTTTGATTTATGACCCTAGAAGAGGCTTGTTAGTAGGAGCACCAGAGAAGCTGAAACTGAATAGACACTAAGTGGAATTGTATTTTTGTGTGTGTGTTTCTTTGGTTGGTTTTGGGTTTTTTTAATATATTTCAAGCCTGATTAGCTATGAAACACCTGGCCTCTTTTTTTTCTATTTCCAAAATCAAAAATTGATACATTTTTTAAAATTCAAGTTATGAATCACCTGCTGCTAGACAGTGAGTGAAGCTACCACCACACAGGTCTTCTGAAGAATATCTTGAGACTCTGAGAACAAGTCTGTAAACAGATCACAGGACATGGAAGAAACTTAAGCACCTTTTTATTTATTAGCATTTTTGAAATAGAGAATTATCCTAGAAGATCACAGATTCAACCTGGTCTAGTTTCATGTTACTGTTCTAATTGTTAACAGTTGCTGTTCTAAACTGTCTTGCTAAGATGAGGAATAAACTCTTTTGCTCTGGGATGACAAGAGAGGCAATGCCCACACTTTCAAATAGCTGATTATGAATTTAACAAAATAAATCACCTGCTCTCTGAAACCAGCTAGGTGTTTTTTTCTAGACTCTCTCTAGAGAGAGGTATGGGAACTTTTGGAGCCCGATTTATCTAGTCTTCAGGTAAAAGTTCTGAGACAGACTTTTGAAGTACTTGTTTGTAATAACTGTGTAATGATTACAAAACATATATGCTTATTTCTTCCCGAAGGACTAGCTCTTTCTGCTCATCTTGTGTCTTCTGTGTCTCAAACATGTATCTCCCAGTTTCCAAGTTAGAATAACACTACAGAAAAATCCCACAATTTTTATTCCTTTTATAGGGATTATTCTGCCTCAGACTGTAAATTGTCTGTAGACTGAAATTCTTTATGGTTTTGTCTAGCAGTTGGTAGATAAAGAGAAGAAATGAAAGCACATTTGTGAAGGAGGAAAGGAATATGCTCTTACTTTTCAGATAGCACCTTCTTTCCATTCTCTTTTTTCCCCTCTTTTCTGTCCCGTGCTTTCCCTGATTCAAGTGGTTCACTCCAGTCATTCATCTCCTACCAGTGTCAGAATAAAAATATACATTTCTGTCATATTGTCTACATTAGAAGTATAACTTAAAACAGTTGTATTTTGAGGATAAGGGATAAGAGGCAAGTCGGTCATAATAGACTGTTTTACCAAATAACATTACTTTCTTATTAGCCTAAGCTCTCTTGCATAAAGCATGCGTGAGTAGATTTTTAGGACTGGCAAAAGGAAAGTCTTAGTTTTTGCTGCTTGCTGTGTATTTTCATTTAGGCAGAAAATTGTTGTTAAGAAAGTTAGTGTGAGTTAGGGGACTATAAAGTGGAAATAATACAATATTTATTACAGGAATAGGAAAAGCATAGGAACTTGGGACATAAATACAATTACCTTGTTTATGAGGCTGTCTTGCAGAGTGGAACCAAGGAAGTTAGTGAGGCAATTGAAAATGGTGAGATCAGATAGGTTCATATTTTTTGCTGTAGACCTTAAGTCCATCACATAAAATGCTATATATAAAATATAGAGGTTTTGTTTTAATGAATTTGAAACTGTAACAGTTTTCTTGCAGCTTAGTTAAAAAGTATTGTCTGCTATGAAGCCACCCCCTCCAACTGTGTTGGAGGCTGTAGAAAAGTTATTGTAGCAATAAAAAAATGTGATTTGTTCAATAAACACAGCTTGGTCATTTCAAGGATTTTGTAACATTCCTTAAGATTATTTCTTGGTATAATTTGTATGTGGTGACCATCAAACTGGCTTCCGTGGTTTCCAAAAACAACCTGTGACATGTTGTTCTGCCTTTTAACAGAAGTGGCAACATTAGTTCTTATTTTTACAGTTGAAACATTCTTGTAAATTTTTAAAAAGGAAAAAGGGGACTAGTGTTCATAGGTATACATAATAAATTAAGTTGGTCTTTGCATTCTCTTACGATTCTACAAACACTGGATAATATAATTTGAAGTATTTCTACATTGCAAGGCCTAAACTACTGTGATAAGCTTAGTGATTGTAATGAAAGCAAACTCTTTTCTGGCTCCTTTTGCAGGTCTACATCCAACACTGTGTTGGGCAGCCTGCAAGACCCAGTTCCTGCAAAACGCATCTTGTTAAGCCACACAGCCCTGAGGGTGCCCCAGGTGGCTGGTAAGTGCCAAAACTGGAGTATGTGACACTGCACTGGTACAGGACTGGACAGCAAGGGCAAAATTAAGATTGCTACTCAATGTGTTTGGTCAATTTGATAGCATGTATTGCTATGACAGTACACGAAGCCATTGGTTTGAATAGTATATCCCTTTATTAAAAGAAGTCTGAATGTCTAACCCAGTAATCCAGAGAGTATCTAATCAAAATTCAGTATTACTACAAGGTTGTTGGGAAAATGTTTTCCCCAAGAGCTAAGGTCTTCTACCTAAAATTGTTTGTGTACTTGTTGAGAAATTTGGTGAACTTTATTACCAGTTTTGTCTTTGCCCAAGTGTAGTTTATCAGAAAATAAAATCCTTTAATAATTTCCATACCTGTTTTTAACTGTTTGTTTTGTTTTACAACACCACACTGATTTGTTTTAACAGGTAACAGGTTTTTTCAGAGATTCATTACTTAAAATTTGGGCCTATTTTGAGTAAAAAGACTAACTGAGGAAAAATTATTTTAAAGCAATATTTTGGAATTATTTTGCTTCTGCCATACTGCTGATAATAATACTAGCAAGTTCTATTCTGGAAAAGTTTGCTACAATTATATGGCTTCTCTCCAAGGTGCAGAAATCTTTACTGTAATAAAATCAGATATGAATGATTTTTTCAGCCAATGTTTACAAATGTCTTCACAATTTTGTAAAAACCTCTGCCTTTTCTAGTGCGTGGCACTAAGTTGCTTGGCACCTGCAGCAGATTTTAATGTACTAAATCTGATTTTCCTTTATCTCTACTTGATTGTCTCCTTTTCATCTCAATTTTCAAGAATACATTTAATGATCATCTTGGGCTGTTTAGAGGAGATCCAAGATTAGTTTTAAAGTTTTAATCTGCTGTTCTTATGAAATAGTTCAATTGTGTGGCTTTTTCCAGTGGCACAGGCAACACACTGGTTTTACAACACATGTTTTTAAGTAAAAGCTGATGTAAGAGAGTAAATACATATGAAAATGTCTTATTCTGTATTCATGAGAAATGTTGAGGTTGTATTACAAGAAGCTTTCTGAACTCTGTCTAACCAAATTGCTTACTTAGCAAAATGCATACACAGTTATATCAGTATCAATATCTTCTACAATAGACTGGGTTATGAAGTTACCAATATTCAATCACTAGTCTGCAATTAAGAAACTGTGTAATGAAGAACCACATTCTGAGATAGGGAATAAATTGTTGATTCTTCCAAGTTTAACTGAAAGTGAAATGCAATTTCTTTTCAAGATTTTGTATTACAAGAGCAGAAGAAATCATAACCAAATCCCTAAGAGGAAGAGCTCTTTTCAGATTAAAGAGACGAAACTTTCTCTAATGACAGTGTTAACATTTCAATACTATACAATAATAAGAAGGATTAATAACATTTTCACTTATTTCTACGTCTTTGAATAGACTACTGTGCCTTTCTTTAATAGCATCTCATGTCAATTGAGGGTGTAATCATGGGACTTTCTAGGCAATTGAAACACTGGATTGCTGAGCTCAGGGTGATTACATTTTTTCATATCAAAATTAGGCTTTCAGTAAGGGAAAGAAAGGTGTTAAAAATTCTTAGATGTACCCTGAGAAGGAGGTCCATGTAGACTGAACTCATGTTTATTGAATGAGTGAATCCTTATTTTCTAATAACATTTTTCTTTACTAGGCATTAAAATGAAGAGCAAGCAGCAACAACAGAATATGTCAACAAACTTTGTTGGAAGCCTTTCTCAAGGAAATGTCCCATTGGATGTTAAGTCAAGGACATCAAAAAATCTTTTAGTTCATGTTTCCAAGAAAAAAGATAGGATTTAGTTCTGAGTTCATCCATATTTGAAGCACGAGTGATGTTAGCAAATGAGAATAGGGCAACTTGCATTTTCCTCTTGTAAACAGATTTGAGAGTTTTGTGATGGAAGTGTTGGAAAGATTGTTTTGTCCCCCTAAATTGTTTTCACTGGAGCTTCTTTGTGTTAAAATTGTTTTTCATTTGGAAGCACTTGGAAGTTAAGCAGATGCTAATATTTTAGAACACATTGATGCCTAGCATTAGGATGCCAGTTTGTTCTTAGATTATTAGCATCTGTTGATGATAATATATGTAGTTCCAAGAGATAGAAAAATATTTAAATTTTTTTTAAGTCTTTTTATTGTCTTGGTTTTTAGTCTGTTACTTGGTTGTAATCGTTCCTGTTTTGTTTTTTTCAGTTTAATTCACCTGTAAATATAGTCTTAACTATGTAAAGTAATAATTAAAAATAATAAATAAATAATGAAATAAATATTTTAATATTAAGAGCACTATAATGTGAAATGTATTCCTATCAAAAATATTTCTTTCTTCTCTTATGAAAAATGTCTAAATTACTTTTCACAAATATTTTTCTAAATACCCATAGTTTATAATGTATGTTCTAGTAAATGATTCATATTCAGAGACAGAGCAATTTATATATAGTTGTATTGTAAGCTTGACAGCCTGCCCAGGCTTAGGAATGTTGTTCTAGTGTGTTTGGTCTCTGCAAATGTCTGTGCCTGTGAATTTCCCCAGTCTAAGGAGAACCAGAGGAAGAAGTCCAGTAAGTAGTTTCAGTGGTGTCAGACAACTGTCTGGAGCAAGGAGCTTCCAACATGATCAGTTCAGTAATATGAAGTATACTTCAGAATTTATTCTTGACACATTGGAGGGGCATTTTCAAGAGGCTTCTGAAGAAGAAAATGAGAACTGCCTGTATAAGGTCTCAGGACCACTTGTGGGAGGAGCAGACAATGTTGCAAAGTGTCTTCATTGGGGAAATTCAAAGAGGAAGGAATAATTTCTTAAGGAATAGACGTTGCTAGTTAAAAATGGGATGAGAGAAATTGAATCCTCCTATTTGCATTTTAAAACTACAGGTGATACAGTCATGGTGAGCCTGGGATCACACTGGTAAGTGTAATTACAACTGAGAAAATATTGACCATGGAAAAGGCTTTTGTGATGCCTAAAAACTAGAATTTGGCACTTGTCCACATAGCAAGGTGATATAATTTCAGTAGAATGAGAGGGAAGGGTCATTTTAGTATTTCCCTTTCATAATGAACTACAAGATTTTGGAATTAATTTTACTTTATGGTTTTGGCACCTGATACAGCTGAAGTTGTAAAGACCACTTTTGATTTATGGGATTTTTTTCAAATTCTCAATGTTTAATACAAAAAGTGCACAGGGAGCTTGTTTTGCTGATACCACATGTGCAAGAGGCATGTTGGGTTTTGCTTATAAATGTAGTTGTAACATTCATTGCTCGTGTGGCATGTAAGACTTACACATAGATGTACATAGCAATCTTGGAAGGTTTTGAGATAAGCTTGTGCAGGCACCGTTTTGGTACTCAGTCAAAATATAAAATTGATGAGATCTCATCTTTTCTTAATGTGTTTTGCATACACTTGAGTGGAATTTGTTCAATTGCAACACTTGCAGGGCCAAAAAAACAGTATGTTGAGGAAATTAAAAACTGACATGAGAAGTGATTCAATCAGAAGTTGATTATACATTTCTTAGCTAGATATGTGTTTACCACTCATAACTAGCATAAATGAAATATTTCCAAAGATTGTAACAGATAGAAGTGAGATTTTTGTGTTTCAGATTGCTATTGAGTAATATTCTGCACTGTTAATTGTACCTACCCTTGTTTTGTTACGTACTGTGAACACATCTAGTCTTCATCAGCAAAAAGTGCTTCACAGCACATTCCACACACATTGCCGGCACAAAACTTTTCGTAACTTTTCAGTGCCTAATAAGCTGGGGGTTTTGTCAGATTGCCAGGTAGGTAGAAAGCAAAGTGTATTTGGGAAGCAGTGGAGAGATATGATGTAGCCCATTTCATTTTCTTGCCAATCTACTTTGACTGCTACCTGGTGGCTTGTCTTCACAAACTAATTTAAGTAAAAGCATTTGTGTGAACTGTACATTTCATTGATTTCACAGTTGTATCATGCAGGGTTAAATTGTGTCAGTGTTGCAAGGGTGAAAAGGGTGTTAAAGATCTCGTCCCACTGGGAAATACTTACAAAAACATGCAAAGGCTACAGGGTATAGTTTGTACTATGACTCATTTACTTGCATATTGTCCTTGCAGGACAGTGAATTTACAGGAGGTATCTGAAGCATAGGCTTGGGAAGCTGTGAGTATTTGTCACTGGGGATGGAATTGGATACAGGAGAAAGAATATGCAAAGAACAATACTGCTGTCAGTGAGGCTATAGAGACCAAACCATTTCTAATGTGCTCAACATCTTCATAACCATTTTGCAAAACATTATTTTCGTTAGCAAGTCCCCACAAATAGCAAGTATTTTAGTTACTCCTTTTGAATAACTACTGTAGCTCTGCATGTGGGCCTGCCAATCAGTTCATTTTTATAGAACTCTAACAAGCTGTGTGACCCAATAGTAAACAAAGACTTGTGCAAACTTCTATTCAGGGACACCTGTAGATTTCTACAGGCATAAGGTCCCTGTCCATTTGCTCAACAAGACTTTGAAAGGGCTTACAATGGTTTGTGTAGTGTGAGTTTGGTGCAAGGGAGGAATAGTAACCAGATCTTCTCAAGAGGGCAAAACGACACTAACATTTACTGGCAAAATCAAGGGCTGCACTGTGCAGGGCCAGGAGCTGGACTTGGGTAATTCTTGTGGGTTGCTTCCAACTCAGAATGTTCTGTCATTCTGTGATTAAGATCACACGCACAAAAAGTTACATCTGCTGTCCCATCAAACTGACAAAGCACAAGAACTTGATTGTATTACTAGAAAAAGTAATTCATAGTGTTGGGAGAAGTTTCCATGGCAGTCAGAAGGTAATGAAGCATCTACTCATTGGAACAAATGTTTTGGGATATTCTCTACTGGAGCAACTGAGTCTCTTGCACATGCAAGTTTTGGTACTTTGGCTGCAGAAGACAGCAGGTATTATTTGGAAACCTAACAACATAAGGCTAAAACAGATTTATGTTAGCAAATGGTCTACTATGAAAATCATTTTGACTTCTTGTTAATTTTCTTTTATTTTGATTGACTTTTTAAAAATATGAGTGTAAACAAGCATGAGGAAATTAGTTTTAACAACTAGGGAAAGTAAACATTCTTAGAAAATTCATCCACTGGAGGTGTAAAATTTGTGTTGTTCCCTGCAGGAAATTCTAAGAACTGCCTTAATACAGAGTAGATGTAATGGTAAGTGGCCTATTTAGTTTTTCTACTATGTAGTGCTCTTGGAAATAGTATTCCTGATTTGCCTCTTGTTTTAAGTTTAATTGTGCTATACACATTAGGTCTTAAGGTTTTATGTAGCGTGACTAATGTATACCTAATTGCTGCAAGGGAGTGATTGAATCTAACAGTAGAAGAAATCATGCTTTTAAAGAGTTTTGTGTTTAAATTAGTCTGCTTTACTGCTGGCATTTTAACTGAATACTTGTATTTATATTTCAAAAAGTATTATAGTAAAATGGTGAGAACACTGTTTTCACAGCTAGCTAGCAACTGCACATAGAGGCTACTGTATCTTGCATTTCAGTGAAGCGGTTGATTCATTTAATTAGAGGTGTCTTCAAAAAGAAAAGATGTTCAGATAGACTAACTTTAGATATTACAGAAGTTCTGTATTCTGAAGGAGGCTAGGAAACCAGTGAATGAGTTAACTATATGATTAACATGAGACATATTTGTGTTCAAATGAAATAGCTAAATTCCTATTGTTCATCCTAACCTGTATCAAGACAGTGACATAAGGGAAAACAGTATTTAAAAATCAGAAAATGCCATTGTAATTAGAAGCTTAATCACGTGTAGATCCAATAGTCCCTCCTGACACTGATGCAGATTACACTTCTAGACACCAAAACTAATGGCTGAGCAGCACATGGGTGGTACCTCAAGGCTTATACATCACTCTCTTAGTATGCTCACATTCATCAGCTTTTGTAAGCCAGGGGGAGGGAGGGAAGCTGAAGATGAAATAGAAGATATTTTATAGACAATTTTTGTAAGGAGTACTAATGGAGCTCTCACTAGCTGAAAGCACTAAAGGTCAAATTTACAACAGCAGAATAACAATGACATAAAACCTATTGCTTCAGTTGTTCTTAGTATCAATGACTTGTGAATAGGCAATGTTGTTCTTTTGGTTTGATGTGTTGGTTGGTTTTCCTAGAAGCTCTGGTATTCTCTACGAGAAACTTAAAGAATGTAATAAGAAATCTGTCAGAAAATATGGTCAAGATGCCTAATGGTCTAGTCCTTCAGTACACGGAAATCATGTCTAACAAATCTATTAGATTACTTCACAGACTCTGAGCTTATAATTAAGACATGACAGCACAGTGTAGTCTACTTATATTTTCAAAACCTGCCAGAAGATAACTCATGGTAACTATTAAGGAAATAAATTTTGGGAAAAGGCAGGGGTGGAACCATGTAAGAGTTACTGTGTGTTTTAGAAGTCAAAACCAAAGGGTAGGAATACATATTTGGCTTTTAGATCAGAGGAAAGAATACTGGTGCAGTCCAGGTACGTGTGCAAGATCCATAGGGTTTTATATATTAACAAATTATTTCAAGAGGGGGTTCTAAGGTAAACTGACAAAATTGTTGAAATTGAATTATTCAGTTAGCTGAAACAAAAGCTGACTTATGAAGATTTTGAGGAGCTACTGAGGTACTGGGCAATAAAATAACAAATTAAACTGAATGTCAATGAATGCAGAATAATGCGCAAGAAGGTAAACAGCCCAAACTGTACATGCATGGCTATGGGTTCTCAAATAGATAGTATTACTCAGGAAAGAGACCTTGGAGTTATTGTAAAAATGCCATGAAAACATTGGCTCTGTGGTCAAAATAGCACAAAAATGAGTAGAAGAACAAACCATTGTGTAAATTCCTTGGCTGAATCTTGGTGTTGTCCTACACATTTCAATTAAATGTAGTTGAACTACAAAGGGTATAAAGACAGATGAGAGGAGCAATTAAAGTAGTGAACAGCCTGAATACAAGTAATGTAGTTTTGGAACACTTCACCCTGGAAAGTAGGTGATTGAGAAGTTATGATTAAGGCATATGAAATATGAGTCATGGGAAAAGGACTAGGCAACAATTATTCACTGTTTCTTACTATATGAGAGCTAAATGGCAGGTTCAAAACACACGAAATTTCTTTCCTGCCTAACATATTTGATGACAAAAAGCTCTGGAATTTAAAACGTGATGGATGCCAAAATCTTAGAGTTCAAAACCAATTGCGCAAATCTGTGGAAGAAATGGTTATGGGGAGCTATTGAATACAGAGAGACTGGTGCTACAGGTGTTCAGGGCAGCGAGCAAATAGGGAGGCAGAAGAACATGTTCAGTGTCTTTTGTCTGTCTGATTCTGATATTTCCATTAGTATCTGATATGGGGAGTTAGTAGAGAGAGAAGATGGCTTTTAAGTCTAGTATGTCTATTCTGAGTTTTTTCTTAATATCTCTAATGCTTAATGCCAAGAGGGCTTTGGCAATACACTCACCTGGCAGGTAAGTCTTGTTCCTAGAGGATCTTCAAGTTGGGCACTCTGGATATCTCCTCCCAACTGAAGTTTATGTTTAGTCTCAATATACTGTGTAAATTTATAATAATGCCCCCTAATGAAGAATACTGTTTCTGATATTTTAGCCAAGTTGGGGCATCTTTCTGAGATTTGAAATCTTAGATGAGAGCATACCCTAGCTGGGATGAAGATTACTGGGAACCACAATGGGCACCAAGTGCTAGTTTCTGATCTCAGCAGGGTAATGGCTTGATGTAAATCAGCCATCAGTTCCCTTTTTGGAGAGTGATAGAAAAAATCTATGACAAACCAAAACAAACCCCAAACAAAACCAAAAAAAACAAACCAGAATTCACATATATTCCAGTATTGCTACAAAACTTGGAAATAGTGATTTTCATCTTGTATCATAATCTTATTGCATAGTCTGTCTTTCCTTTTTCATCTGGTTCACAGTTTATCTTCCCTTCAAACTGACCTTTAAATCATGTGTTTCTGGTCTTCCCAGCATTCTGTGACACTCTTCTGCTCTTGCTCACACGTAAGAGAAAATATATGTTGGACATTCTGAAAGATAGACAGAGATTAGTGTTGTGATTGCTTTACAGTATTTCATTTGAGACTCATTGAGACATTAAAGATTAAGAAATTAAGAATGAGTTAGAATATTTACCCAGTAAACACTTTTAAGCACTGGAGATTCCACTGAAAACTCTAAAAGCTGTATTGCCTTCACAAAATTCATACATCCAGAAACTGAAGGGAAACTCACTGAAATATATACTGAATATTATTAAATATATTGCAATTATAAAATATTTTCCTAATAAATATATTCCTGTTCCTCAGTCTCTTGTCTAAGACTTTTCAGTGATGATCAGAATGCTCATGCATGATAATTTGTGTCGCTCTAGCTCTTCCCCTTTGCACACAGACATCTGACACAGTTTCCAGTTTAAACAGATAAGATATATATTTTTTTCTTCAGTATCTACCCTTTGGTTGGAATTTCTTTGGCCATGATCTGGAGTCAATCAGAGAAGAGGATAGAGCTCCATACAAAATCTCATTTCTTGTGTAAGATGGAAGTAATCTTGTGAAAGACACAAAGGAAAGGAAAGAATCCTATTTGGGTTTTTGGCCAAAATGGTGATTCCTTTTAGGCAGTGGGCTCACCATTCACAGCAGACTTTTTCAATTGCCTCCATCTTCAGTGCTTGTTTTGAGACAACTGAACCTTGATATCAAAAAAAGGTGAACACGTGCAACATTTTGCGTTCATGGCAGCAACTGGTGGAATCAGGCTCTTTGCTCTGAACATATAAAAAGGCTTTTAAAAAAAACCCTGGCTTTTGGAAAACTCAGATCCTTAGACTCTCAAAATTGGCAAATAAAATTAGCTGACACTCTGAACATTTTGGCTTTTATCTTACATATTCAGTTCCCCTTGTGTAAAATAGTGATAAAAATATCCTCTAACTTCAAAAGGGTGTTGGGAGGATCAGTTCATTAATGTTTTCAAAGAATTCAGATGCTGTAGTGAAATCACCATACAAAATCCCATAAGAAAATTAATAATTCTGTATTCATTGTGGGCTTTGGGTTATGGTAAGTCAATAACACATAAGGTTATATACTGCATGAGAGGGGTATCGAAAGAATATTTTTCCAGCAGTCTTCCCTTCTGTGAGTGCTGTCCACTCAAGGTACTCCATGTGTCAGGAGCAGCACAGAAGGCAATGTTGAAGCTGTGGGAAAAGACATCTGTACTGTAGGAATGGACCCTCAGAGACACATTCATATTGCACAGCCACCCTTAAAAATGTAACTTTGATTTGACAGTCAAACATTCCCTTAGTATAAAATTTAGTTAGTACTGTTAATGTGTGTTTTCAAGTAAGTGAAACATATTTGTTTAATCATCCACTGAGAGAATCCTGTTCATATGGTTTAAAAGCAGCCCTACACTTTTTGAACCTAACACATCATATTTCAAATACCTGTCAGAGAGCTTTACACAGCGCACAGTGATTGCAAGGAATGAAGGTTTCTGGAAACACGAAAAATGCTTTATAATTGTTATCATGAACCTGAGGATTCCATTAAATCAGCTAATCTGGGGATTTATAGCTTTGGTAAAACTAAACTTCCTTTCTTGTGGATTAAAACAAAAACAAATAAAAAAAAGCCACTCAGAATTGTTCAAACTATTGAGAGCTGTAAGAGCTGTAAATATTTAAGCACGATCTCCAGTCAACAGCTGTATTGATTCTAGTCCAGCTGCTATAACATACGATGACATCAAAAAACTGATAGAAATCTAGAAGTGGATGGAACAAAGCTGCACAGTTCCTGTACCCTTATTCAACATCTCCTCTAAAGGTGTACATTTAAATAGTGAAGAATGGAAGAAAGCATTAAAGTTAGTGGAAACTGGTAGGTGTTATTAATCCAGTGTGGCCAGTAAGTTCCTTGGACTGAAGGCTGCAAAAGCGATGCTAAGGGTGCTCAGCCTGGCACAAAGCAGAGGCAGGTGGGGGAACTAAACCTCTGGAGGAAGCATGGCATGTTCAAGCCAATGGTGACAACTGTGCAGCAAGTTGAGAGTTGTTGAGAAAGAATGTTTAGTGGTGGAAAGTCAGATGAATAAGTGTATGCCAAAATACCTGGCACTTATGGGGACATTCTGGAATATAGATAAAAACAAGATAAGACAATACAGGGACTGTTAATCAGTCTGAAAAAATCAACCAAACAAAATAAACAAACAAATAAGCAAATATTCCCACAAAACACAAAATTATTTGGCAATTACATGAAGATATCAAAACAGTCATTCATATAGAAATTTAAGGTTAATGTCTTGAACTATTACATTTAGGCAACCTTGCCAATTAGGTGCTCAAAACTGACTCGAGAATTTAGGAAATATACACTTACTGGGCAAATTCTGGATGGTTCAAGTTCTTCTGTGTGTTTGTGAACACTGTCAGCTGTCAGGAGAAAGGGTCTTCTGTGGACAATGTTATGTTGTGGCAGAACAAATGGATTTTTCCTCTGTAAGGCAGGCACTATAGATAGTGAGATGTCAAAAAAAAAAAAAAAGTGGGCGGGGGGAAGGAAAAGGACAAACTTGAAACCAAGAGAAGTTTTTTTTGTTGCCATATTTATTTCTCATAGATCCAAGGTTTCTTCTGGTGAACACAAAATATGTGGTCTTTTTAATTGTACACTGAACAAGAGTAATAGCTAAATAATGCATCCCTGCCAAAAGATACCACTGAGTCCAGGACTGAATGAGTAAAACTGAGAGTCCAAGTGTCCTAATTTAATTTGCTCTTTGGGGGCTTAAATTTTGATTGAAGTTTTACAAACTACGTTATAAAAGGATTAGCCAAAAAAAGGCCCTTAACTTTTTCAGTTCCTAAGGGGAACCTGAAGCAGAAAAGGGAACATGCTTTCTAGATGCTGTTCCTTTTTAGGAAGAGAATTAGATCTTGTAAGACACTGCCCCTATAGACTCATGCACAATTAGTCTTTTTGCTCTCAGCATCATCATCATTATTTCTAAAAGTATTTTAGTGTTTGTCTTTCCACACTAGACAATCTCAGTTACCCAGAAAATATTTTTAAAGTAGCCTTTACTGGAGTTATGTAGTCTCATGTTCATTAACAAATAAGTGCCAAAATATAACACCAAATAAATTCATTTTAAAAAGTTAATTAAATTGGTAGTAAAAGTTAACAATGGGAGTAACTTTTAGAGTAGATTTGGAACAATGACAATTTGCTTCTAAAATTTGTAGGGGAAAAATCTAAATATATCATTACTTGATTCAATTATAAACACAAGGTAATGAAGCAAAAGAAAAGGCTACTAGGCTATCACTAGATTTTTTTTCAACAATTTTTTAAAAGCCTCGGTTGTAAAACAAAGAACTAACACAAACAGTTGGATGGGGCTTCTGGGAAGAATGGAGGTGACAAAATGCACAACTGTTCCTACAGCCTCACTGTGTACACTGCCACTAACAATGTTACTGCTGTTGACAGATATTACTCTGAGAAGGTGTTAATGCTTTCAGGCATATGCTAAGCTATTAACCCATGTTTCTTCCTGTTTATCCTTTAGAAATCTATAGGAAACTGACATGCTATGGCAACAGAATCTGCTTTCTTCTTTAATTAGACTTCAGCTTTTTCCTCTTTGAAAACATACCAATTGTTACAGAGAGAAAACATCTTAAATTCCCGCTCTCGCTTGAAGCGAGAGTGTGCAAAGGCATACTGTCAAGGCTTCATTTCATTCTTTGGGAGGGAGCTTCTTCGTGCGAGCCATGAGGAGTCCTCAGCTGCTCTGCTGCTGCTCGGCTTTGTCTGCAGGCGGGAGATGCCAGGGGTCAGCTCAGGCCGCGGCGCAGCTCTGCGCTCGTGGCCGTCGCGCTGTGTGCTGGACCATGAGCGCCGCTGTACTCTGATCTCCACGGAGTCTAGACAGATATTCATAATGAAATAGATGTCTGGATAATGAAGCAGACTTTCACAGTCCTAATGGGATTGAAGCCTACTCAGGCTGGAAAAAGAGCAACTTGCATTGCACCCTCCTGGGCTGCTGGATTTCACAGGTAAGATGAGCATGGGCAGCCAGGCTGGCTTTGCTTTTAACCTCACCTTCTCCCCACGTGCTCAGCCCCACTTGACCTGCTTTGGGATCTCAAGGGTCAGCTCTGTGGAGGGTTGTGCAAGCATGTTGACTGAAACAATCAAGAGAACTTTATGCAATACTTAATCTCATCCAAAATACTCCAGAATACAGCAGTTTGTTTCAGAATCAAATTTCAGTTTTTAAATACTGTGCACAGCCATGGCCTTCTAATGAATGATGGAACATACAGTGCATATTTTTATGCTTCTTGGCATGTGGAAATCCTTCCCAACTAAAATAAGAGTGACTGTAGCTCCCAAAGGCTACCCTCTTATGCTCTGATTTCCTTGAAACAGTGGAAGTTGTTTGTATGAGTGCTAGCAGTGGCAAGGAGCAGGGGGGAGAGTGCAGGGAGTTGCTTTTTGTTCTTAACAAAGTTGGACAGTGAAAGGGAGTGCATCCCTAATGTCACAAACAAGCTACAAGGCGTTCTCACAGCCAGAGCACAACAAAATCGCTGTGGTACGGAATTCCAGCGAGACAGCAGAAGTCACGGTCATTTCATCCTCACTCTCATTTATAAATAAAACGATTCCTTGGCTCTTTCTATATTAAGAAAACCTGAAAGCTTTAGGAGTTGGGAAATTTTTGAAATAATTATGGAAATCTTCAGGCATTTCCCTAGTGGTCTTTTAGGGTTGTAGCATTAGGGTACTTTGGGGTTTATTTTCACTGTCTCTTCTTAAGGGGAGCCCAGATGCACACTGCACCTAGCCCTGCCTGTGCTGAGTGTGACCTCCAGCCCACAGACCTGTAAATAACTCCCTCAAGTTAAATAGTGTTGGCTGGTCACTCATGTTCAAAGTTTCCCTGCTTGCTGTTGCCAAAGTAGCTACACTCTGTCAGTGAAGGAAACTTGCAAATGTAATTCAGCAAGCATACATTATGCAGTTTCCCTTATAACCCATGGCCTTTCATAACATACCCATGTTTTGGGCATTCATCAGCTGTAACGTGATACAGAACTCATGTAAGTGTATCTCTACAAAACCCATTAAATAATATATGGACCTATTGAAAAAAGTATAACAAAAGGAGGGGGTACAGATTAATAGCCCCCTTTTCTATCTTTGTTTATGAAGGTAAAATTCTAATTTGTTGACATTTCAAACATTAATTTCTAAAATTATTTTTAAATCACAATAACTTTTAAAACTAATTTACCAAAGTACGTTTTCGATATGTCAGTCTATAAACATATTTTATAATAGTCACAAACATACGTGTAATGTAAAAAATATAAAATTAAGGCAACAACAGAATAGAATGAAAAAAATTCAGATCCTTTGTATTTAAATAGTTTTTTAGAAATTGCCTTTTGGGGGTTTTTTGACCAACCCTTAATGTACACGTGTAAAAGAACATGCACTGTGCATTTCCTGTAGCATTTACCATAGTCATGTGCTTAAAGACAGGAACCTTTTTGAAATCTGCAGCTATGCTAATAGCATTGCAGTCGATACAACTGCTTACACTGGATGAAATATTCCCTATGATTAATAGGGCATCAATTGACATGAATTTGCTGATGAGATATATCACTAAAAAAAGCATATGAAACAATATTTACATTTTGGTCTACTTTTAGAGGCAAGAAAATGTTTCATCTGGGACAGGTAGGCATGAATAACATACATTCAGCTTTAGGAAAGAGTATTGCAGTAAAACTTAGGTATTTGTACAAACAGTCTTTTCATCCTTTACTGTGAATTGTTCTGCTGTTTGGTATACTTAGAGAAGAGCTGTTAAGGACCTTTATGGTCTGATGTTTTTCTGAAATTCTGCACTCATTATCACAGTATGCTTTTATAATGAACTGAATTATATGTATTTGGGCTTTAGCAATGTGTAAATAGTTTGAAGACATCACACTCTTGTAAAATTACATACTGACATCATTAGCAGAGTGTTAATTCATTAACACTTATTAAAAGGACTGCATTTCATTCGTTTTGTGGAGAATAAAAGAACCTTGAAGGAAATATGTCAGCTAAGACTTCGAATTCTTTTAAAATTCAAAACTGTGCTTTGCAATGCACAGAAGAACAAGGGCAAGCTAAGCAGGAAGCATGACCTGTGGAAGAAGGGCAAATGTTAACTGCTGCATAGTGGTACAGATGGAAACCATGGCAAAATGAGCTGGCACAAGCTCAGCTCCAGCTGGACTGATGTTCCAGTGTCATAATGGTGAAACTGTTTGTCTCTCTGTCAACATTGCTACATCTACAAGGGGGTGTGCAGGCTTATCTGCTTGTAAATTAACTATTTAATAGCAGTAGTTTGTGAGCCAATGGCTCATCCTACTCCACAGAAAATTCTAGGACTTTATTTGTCTCCTTATTTTGACTAGAGAAAATAGTATCCAGACTCAACTGGAGCAGTTATTTTAATTGTGTGGAATAGCTGCTGTGAGCGGAATTAAAGGAAGCATGGAAAAGTTTTCAGAAGTGCAACATGTGTATGGTCCCTTCTTGGTTTTGTTCACCTCCTGGTTTTCTTTTAGTGAAAGTATTTCTCATTGCCATTAAGCAAAGCCGTCATAAAACAGATCTCTTATGTCTGTCATCATAAAAATTGGCATTTCTTTCAAAATCATCTTAAATGTCAAAATCTAATTTTTCATCAGTACTGCAACCCTTTATCTGGCCATAATGAAAAAACACTTTTAAAAACAGCTAAATTGTTATTAAGTTTTGATGTAGTTAAATCTTTTCCATGAGGACTGCTTGACCTCTGCCTTGCCTTCTTTTTTCATACTGGCATGTACTTCAGATGTTGCTCCAATTTTCTAATCTTCAGTCCCTTTGCAAACACCCTTTATCAGGAATTTAAACATCTTAATGTAGTGATTTTTTTGATTCCTATTAAAAGAGGAAAAGAGGCTAATTTATTGACTTCTTGGCTGCTAGTCTGGAAACTTTGCAGCATATTGGTGTGTTTGTAAGTGGCCAATACAGTTTAAATATTGCTTCTGTGTGGTCTAATAGCATCCTTTGTGTACTCTAATCAGAATATTTGATAATCATCGACAAATTCTTGATAATGTTTCAATTAAATTGACACCTCCCTGAATCTGTACTGTAATAAATATTTGTATAGATAAACACTAACTTTTAACAACATATTGGGTCAGCCCTAGTAATTTTTAACTTAGGTGTGGGATTCCAAATTCAAGAATAAAAAAGGAATTATAATAACTGCTGTTTATGCTGGGAGATGGACAGTCAATGCAATTGATTGGACCCTTTGCTCTTGTCAGAGGGATACAACACATGCACTTCTTCCTCAGTAATTTCTCTTTATGTAAAGAAGTACATCACAGACCGCTACAATTTGTGAACTACTGTGGTTATGCAAATGGTTCTATTTTGGAACTTGCTAAGAAACAAGTTTTTAAGTTTCAAAATTTGTTCAGCAGCAGCTTGAACTCACCTGATAGGATTTCTCTTTCTGTCTCTAATTTGACTGTGAATTTGGAACAAACAACATTACTTGGTTTTGCTATACCCTCCCCAGTGGCACTCTGCATTTGTGTTTGGTTTTTTGTGTTTCGGAGGAAGAGGAGGAAAGCATTGACTGCCTGTTTCTGAGGCTGATGTGTTCTAATCCCCAAAGCATATTCTGTTTCATAAACTTCTTACTAAAATGAAATAATAACTTTTTGGTCTTCTTATGTGGAGACCTCATTAATGTAAGTAAAATTGTATGTATGAATGTTATTTCTCAAGGTGAAACATCGCTTGGCTAAGCTAACAAAAGTCCATGGAAGACCAGACCTTCAATGTATCAACAATTCCTATTTTATTTTAAGTACTTATAGTACCTGTCCCTGTCTCTCAGAATTAGGAAAAGCTCTGTAAGGAGATCTTAACAAATGGAAAAATATATATAGGATTTTGTATTAGCTTTTATAAGGCCAAGGTAAGAATATGGGACGTATTAAGGGAAAACAGATACTTGATAGACAGACAGTGAAATGTGCATCAAGAATTCCAGTATTTCAAAAGATGTGATGAAATCCTGGTCGGAGGAAAAGGCTTTCTAGACAATGTTTTTATTGTGTCTTTTACCACAGTATTCACTTTGCTTGTACTCAAATTTAATACACATTCCAGAATACCAAATGTATAAATTGGGATTTGAAACAATCTATTATCTGTAAATACTGCTGACAGTAGTGTATGGATACCTGAACTACTTTTAAAAAAACTATACTGTCCATCATTGCAATTTGGTGCTCATCAGAATTCAACTTAGTCTGCTTAACTGTTGTATTTGCATTGATTTTTTTTTTACTTATTTAGGCCTGTATTCTACACATATATTAACTGCCCATAATTCTTTTCAGAATGAAAGTAAAAATTACTGCATCTTTAAATTGACAGTTAGGAGGCAAGAATGAGAAATATATGAGCTGAGGAAAACCTGCTCTTTCCTTTTTAGGATGCCTTTTTATTGCTGGGAAAGGTATACTTAGCTTTGGGTTTGGCCATGAGATATAAATTCAGTCTTTCTAACCTGTGCAAGACAGCTAAAACAGGCCTGCTTACCCTCAAATTTACCATGCATCTTAGAGATGTGTAAAACCCAAGCCTTTGTCTCAAGCAATATGTAGGAGCGTAATACAGGTGAACTTTAATTTCCAGTATCCCAATTAATAATTAAGAAATTTGCTGAAGTGCTAATCCAGTATATTTTGTATTTATTGTTAACTTGGTTTCAACAGCCAAATAAAGACTCCTTCTTCACTTGAAGGAAGATGTCTTGGCTCCCTCATTTGGACACTGGAATGCTGGAACATTCATTTTTTCTCCTATCACTAAATGGCCAAAGGAAGAACAATTGCAGCATTTGAAGACCTTTGCTTGCCAGCAGAATGACCACCAGGAATTAAAAATACTAACTGGCACGTGCCAAATGAAACCATGCACAGGTAAAAACAGTCTGTGAAACAGAGAAAAACAAATGCATAACAATTAGTAAAATAAATATTTTGTAACTTTCAATTACTGAATACATTCCTCCTAAAATTTAATCAATGTAAATTGTCCTATTTAGCATTCTTATCCATAAATAATGTCTTTTAAAAAGCCATTTACTTTCTTGGTTTCTTTGTGCAAGATGCTGTTGTTCTGTAATAAATAGGCATAAATAAAGATTATTTAATATTACTGTTGTTATTTTGCCTTTGTAATGCTTAGACTGGCCATGTGCTATTGCAGAAATAATTGGTACTTATTTTCAAGAGTTTACTTTTCCTAAGGCCTGAGGACAGGCATTGCTCACTGCTTCAGGAGGAGTGCAGGTGACCATTGCTTCTCTGGGTGATGTCTGACACATTTTGTTACTTAAACTTAGTCACAAGTTCAGATTTCTGCTGTTACATGAAAGGTGTATCAGGTCACTGTTTACACCTGAATACCTGGGCATAATTATTTGAGTAGATATTAACCATTTCAGTGGCTTTTTAGTACAATTATGTCTGAAGGCAGAAATCTGATCCTTCCATGGGTCACAGCTTGGTATTGTTAGAGGGCATAATATTAGGACTAAATGATGGCAGTGCTATGGCATATGTGAGAAGATTTTCTGGTCTTTATCTAACACCTTCAGCAACTCAGTGGCTAACAGACTCGCCTCTTCCTCCCTTGCCAGGGTAGTTGACTGATTCTGCTGTTACCCAGAGAAGAAGGAAGACGGTGAAGAAAAATCTTGTGATTGCCGAGTTGGCAGACAACTGCACAGCTGTGGGTGTGAACTGACACCTGAACTAACCCCCACCTGCTTCGTGGTGATTGCGAGTGAATTTAATTCAGCTGTGAAGAGGAATTGTAGCTTGTCAGGCCATTCTTTTCAGAAAGCCAGGGAGATGGGAGAGAGACAAAAGATTTCCCCCGAGGACCCAATATGTAGACCTCTGAGGACAGCTTTAGGACATCCAAGAGAGAGTAAGACTTAGTGGGGTTTATTCTGCACAGAAAGCCTCCCTCTCACTTTGTTTTTGCTTGATTTTTTTTAAGGGAAAACTCGTGTCTCTGTAGATTTTGATGGTTTTTCACTTATATAGAAAATGTTTTTGTGTCTCTCAGTTTGAATTTGCTTTGGACCTCAAAGATAATGAAAATTTGATCCTTGAAGATGGGGGTTGTTTGAACAGGCTTGCTAGAATGAAGAGTGTGTGTGTATGAGTGCATATATATATTTATTTGTTTATATATACAAAAATGGGAGTTTACATTCCTCAGAAGTCATCCAAGCTTTTGCCTTACTTTGCAAAAACACCTATCTTACAAAATCATTATGCTAAGAGTAATTGTTGATGTCTAACTGCTGTTCAGAGTGTACAAAATTTACTTTTTGTTAATGCATATTGAAAAAAAAATTGGTCGGATTTAGGTTAGTGGATTTAGTTTCATTCTTATCAAATAACAGGTATTGTTTATAAGTTACAACAGCTTAGCATCTGATATTCTTGAGATGTTTAAAGAGACGTTATCTCATTTCTTTTGGGGTTAGTAGTCAACAACAAACTTGCTTTCTGTTTTAATACAGACAAGGTGCAGGTGTGCTAGCTAGCAACATTTAACAAGATACTAGAGCCAGGACTGAGTCTGTAGAAGGTAATGGGCAAAATAATAAAAAATGTGAAGGTTTTATGCACATAATCTCTCAGATAAACACTGGGTTACCACCCTTCCCCACTGTAGACACCCTTTCCTGTGAAGAGCATTTTCCCAATGCCAAAAGGTGGGCTCTCTGCTGGTATCAGAGCAGTGCCTGATGCTACCTGCTGCATGCTTGGATGGTCTCAGGAAAACGATCCTCCTGGTGACCTAAAGAAAGATCTCTATTCATCATTTTCACGAAGTGCAAGTGCTTCTGCCCAAGTTATCCTTGTTCTCCTGGAGGAAAACCATGGAAACCAGCACTGGGATAGGCTTGATTCAGTGTGGGTGGGCCAGGGAGAAGCCGGGGGTTCTGTGCATCTTGGGAGCGTGCACAGGGTCCGTGAGAGCTCAGGGAGAAATACCAGGGAACTTCAGCCACTGACACCAAGTAACTGCTGTGCAAGAATGTCCTTTAAAACTGTTTGTCTTGTTTTCCTGATGACATATCTGACCTTATGGCAAGGATTTTGCTTTCAGTATTGATCCATAACATCAGAGCATCGCCACATAGGAGTCTGATAGTAGAGCAAAAGCAGAAGGCAGAAATATTTCTCAGCATTAGACTCTTGTTTATATGAGACGTTCAGTTCACTAAATACTTTCAGGTGACCTATAACCTGTCCATCTGCTTCACATTCTGAAAATCCCCTTCCTCTCCTCCCATTCCTCAGCTCAGATGTGTCTGTAATTGGAGCCTGAAGTCACCAGGACACAAATGTTTTCAGGCTGTGTTGGCCTTGGCAGTGAGTGAAAGCTGGATCTTTGGTGTGATAGCTTTGCTCACCAGCGTTCAGATGTCACTCTTGTCCAGTGTGAGGCAAGTGAGCCAAGATCCCAATGATTGGGAAGAGGATCTGGTTATGCATACAATGGCAGGCATGCCTGCTTCTTGGTGTCTTGTTTCAAAACAGCAAATGCTTTTTGCTGCTCTCAGGCACAGTGCAGCTCAGGGATTGGAGTGCTCCAAATGCTCCCATGATCTTTTTTCTTTGTACCATATTCTGGGACAATAAATCCATCAGAGAGGAGGTATGTGTTTATACTGCACCTGCTGCTCTCCTTGCTGGACTGATACTGTGACAGCATTCCTCTGTATTAACCTTTGTTGCCCTTCCTTGTGCTATCAAGAAAAGTCCTGCCTAGGGTGTCATGGGCTGCAGTCCTGCTGCTGTTGGACCATTTGCCATGGTTTACTTAAATGTAGAACATCAAAGGAAAAATGAAATATCTGCCAGCATCTCTCTGTCTGTCTCCTAGAGTACTTTGTGGATGAGTCTGAAGGGACTCTAAGAGGAGATAGGCCTCCGATTAGGTGCTGCTTTGCCCTCTTTCAGGTTTAGGCCTTGAATTCCTCAAATTTTATGTTGGGGTTTTTTCCCTGTAGGTTGAACCTTTGTCAATAATGAAAGTGAAGGAAACTAATCTGGTAAACTAATAATTGAGTAAGTTAGGTAATATAACATGAAAGCAGCAGTACAAGTCAAAAGATTGTGCTCAGCTGCCTGAGCTGTGTTTGATGCCCCCAGGGTGGGGTTTGATGCCCTCCAGGCTGCCAGGGCACACTGCTGGCTCCCATTGAGCTGCTGCTGACCGGCATTCCCAGGTTCTTGTCTGCAGGGCTGCTCTCCAGACCCCCCTCCCCAATTTATGCCTGTGCCTGGTGTTACTCCATCCCCGATGCAGAATCCAGCATTTGGGCTTGTGAAAGTCCATCCCATTGATATTCGTCCAATGCTCCAGTCTATTTAGATTCCTCTGGAAGGGATCTACACGATGTCTCTTCATGAGAAAGTTCTCCATCTTATTTCCCATCATGGGATTAATTTTTGTTCCTCAGCTATAGGAAAGTGTGGCTGCATATTAGCTGCCTTTGTCAGAAACATGATTGACTCTTGTTTGTCAGGAGCTGTGGTCTTCCCCTGGCCTGATGTGCACCTGATTGAACTTGAAGCCACCAGGCAGAATTGTGTTTTGTCTGCTGGGTAACCGGCAGGCACTGGCACATTCTGTAACTTGTTTGCAGGGTGTCCTCACTCCACACTCTTGTGACATCCACATCCTCTCCATCTCAAGCATTCAGGATTTCCACAAGCCCACATACTTCATATTTCTGTCATTTTGTATGCAGGTACAGGCTCCAAGCACTCCAATCTTATATCCACTAAGAATTTTCAAAATATACTCTGCCATAGGCACTAATGAGTAGGAGGAAGTGATTTAATGCAGACAGGTATGTGTAATGACAACTCTACTCCATGAAGTGAGCAAAGGCTGTGGTTTCCTCACCTCACTCCTAAGACAGCATGCTGAATGTCCTGGTTTCCGCCAAGGACACTTAATTTTGGCAGTGGCTGAGGGGTGTGTCCAGACCCTAATATTATTCAATAACACCCCACATCATTGCTGGGGACAAGGGACTGTCTGGCTTCCGATAAGAAGGGCAGGGCTTCCATGGACAAAGTGTGGCAGGATTTCGGGAAGCCATCTGCCATTTGTTCATTATCACCCAGAGCACTCAGTGAATATTTTTGCATGTGAATCACCCTCTTAGCTCGTTGCTGTCCCCAGTAAATTGTTCTCATCTCAACCTGCGATCCCTGCCTTTTGTGCCTCCCATTGGAGAGTGGTGTGGAGGGGAGCTTTTCACTGGTCTTTTTATTGGGAGTACTAAATTGAGGAATACCATTGCTAAACCATGACACTGATTTACCTGAGCGTGTGGAGGCTATAGTAGCACATCCATGCAAAGATTAGCACACACCCGATTTTAACAGGTGCTTCATTTATATGCTCAGTACCTTGAGCAAATTACTTGGCACAGCATCCTACACCTCTCTGCTTTCAAGTTTAATTTACCCTAACTAGATTAAGTAAAGCTTCATCTCGATATCATCATCAAAGCATTGCTCAAGTTCCAGTTCGGCACGGCTGAAGAAAGCAGCTCAACAAGAAGTTCTATCCTAGGAGAAATTACAATCTGAGTTAAATGTATTTCCAAGGGAAATAGTTTTCAGCCTTAGACTCTGAATCTTAACTCACACTTAATCCCAGAGTTCAAAGGTCTCAGAAATATGATGAATGTTTAAAACCTAAAGGTAAACTAAGAAGTTAAAGATGAGCTTGAGTGCTCAGTCTTAATAACTTTGAAACTTCAGCTTCTGCTTTTTGTAGCTTTGTAGTATGTCTTTTCTTTTTTTTTTTTTTTTCCAAATGTGCACTCAAAGCAGTGGAATCCATTTTATAAGCTTCAGAGTATCAAAAAAGGGTCAGGTGTTAAAGCAATATAAGATTAGTTTCATCCTCTAGAAAGGTAAGTAAATTTAAGACCAAAGGATTTTGCTGCAATCAAAATATTTAATGCTTTGGTGCCCATTGGCTTTGTTCTAGACACAAAAGCATGTCCTTCTTTACCAACGTAATTTTTTTTTTCCTGTTAATGTTTATGAAAAATCCTCTGAGGAAAAAGTATCACATGCAACAGACTTCAAGCTTTAGAGGATAAGCAATAAATATGCATATAGATAACAATTTAACATCAAATCCTCATTATGGACTTGTAGCCACTATTATGATTTTTAAAGTACTTTGGGAAATTAGTATTTACTGAACAGAAACAACAGCTGTGCAGAGTTTGACTCTGCTTCAGGTGCATGCCTTTCTCAGGGAGACCCAATACATTCTGCCTGGCCTTGCATCTGAATGGATAGGTATTTCTAGACGGAAAACAAAAGGCATAAAACTAATAACTTCCAACTGCTACCTGTTCCTAATAAGCACCAAGCATTTCATGCTGTTACAGAACCCTCTGTAAGGATTTAGAAAGGTTTACAAGCATTACTGCATTAAGCTGCTTAGGCTTACTCAGGGTTAGAGTGATGGTATAGGTGTCTGGTATAGTGCATTCTGCACTGGTCTCCAGTAAAGGATAGAACATTACCTATTATCACATTACTACATCAGTTTGTATTCTGGAAGTCTTCAGTTGCTTAATGGCTAACTATTGTTATCACCTATGTTTTTCTATTGTGATAGTGCTTGGGAGTTTTAACAAGGAACAGGACCCAAAACCAGTATAATTTACAACAGAGAGGAAACCCCTGCCTCAAAATGCTTGCAGGGTGAGAAGGCATGATACATGATGGTCTTAGAGGTCTCTTCCAACCTTAATAATTCTATGATTCTATATACCAAGAAAGAAGACAATACTGGAATTAGACACATTGGTAGCCCACATTCTGGTTTTGTAGGCATCATGAAAAAGAATATACCTGGTGGTAAAAGGCAGCAAATATTCTTCAATGAATGAAAGTAAGCAAACAAATTGTTCTCAATAGCTAACATGAGTAGTTTAAGTTTGAGGCACTGGTTGGGGATAAGAGGAGTATCTAGCATAAACAATGCAAAGGTGAAGCAGCATGGGCAGATGAGTCAGAAAAATTCTCTTGGTGGATCATTCAGGGTGGAGATCAGTGGGGCAAGGCTGCATTTTTCAGGGTAGGATTTGCAATATTGGAGATTATAAAAGAGTTTGGATAAAGCTCTGTCAGTTTGAATAAAACTCCGGTTTCAAGGGTCTTGTACAGAAAGAAATGAGATGATGAGAGATGTTATGACATAAGCTGGACAAAGTTAGAATGAGGCTTCCTTTCCTTTGTCAGGAGGGACCATTAACTTTTTTTTTTAATGTTACTGGGTTAGCTTATTTTGTTTTGTAGCTTCAGGCTGAAAAAGCATGATTCCACAGTGTTAACATATCGGTTTGGGTTAAAAATGTTGATTTGACAAGAGTCAATTTTATGGCAAAACTCAGAATACTGCTGTCTAAACTATCAATTGAAATGCCAGAAACAAGAAACTTCTTGCAAATATCAGTTATAATCTTTTTAGAAGTTCTGGCACTCAGGATTTCAGTAAAAGCTGAAAAAAATGTTAAATTGTGCAGCAAATTAGAAATTAATTAGAACTGGGCATTTATTCCTTGATAAAACTCTTGAATTTTTAAGTGACTTCTGTGACTTCTTTTGTCATCTGTTTAGAGATTTTTGAATACTTGAGGCTAGCATTTTCTCTTGATATGCATATTTGTTTAGCTGCCTCTGTTATTTGCTAACATGCATTGTTGCAATGCCAGTTTTTAGTTTTACACAGGTCAGCACATGAATATCAGCACTTTCCAGCCAAGCATTCCAACATTACTTTATACTTTTTCTTATAGATACAAATTCCTAGAAGAAAGTTTGGCATCTTCATGTTGTGCTAGATAGCTACAGATGGTATCACAGAAGTTCAGAATATGCTGAGTTGGAAGGGAACCATCAGAATCATCAAGTCCAAGTCCTGGCCCTGCACAGGACACCCCAAGAATCCCATCATGTGCCTGAGAGTGTTGTCCAAACACTTCTTGATCTCTGTCAGGCTTGGTGCTGCGATCACTTCCCTGGGGAGCCTGTTTCAGTGCCCAAACACCCTCTGGGTAAAGAGCCTTTTCCTAATATCTAACCTAAGCCTCCCTTGACTCAGCTTCAGACCACCTCCTCAAGCCCTGTGTCTAGTCACTGGACAGAAGAGCTCAGTACCTGCCCCTCCTCTTCCCCTCACAAGGAAGATGTAGACTGCAATGAGGTCTGACCTCAGTCTCCTCTTCTCCAGGCTGAACAGACCAAGTGCCCTCAGCCACTCTCACATGGCTTCCCCTCAAGGCTCTTCACAGTAGGAGCACCTTCTGCCTCTAGAGTTAGCAAATGTAGGCTGCTTCCCCATGTATTTTTACTGCTTTACACCTGAAGAAATGGCTTTACTAGAAACTGGCAGATTAGGGGCACCTTCATCTCTAATATGCCACCAAGCTATAAATGACTTGATGATCTCATTAATCTGTTTGTTAATTCCACACAGAAATGACAGCAAAACCGAAAGCAAAGCCTAAATTTTTCCAAATCTAGGCTTATGCCAAATTTAAGATTATATTATTAAAAATATATGGTTTAATCTCCAGATTTAAAAAATGAGACTGATTAATACTTATCTAGACCCCTGCAGAAGCTACCTCTTTGTCTTCTACAGGGGGCTTTGTCTTCACTTTGCAAAAAGTTGTGGGTTTTAACTTCAGGTAGACAATGTACTGACATTGAAGCATGATGTAATTTTTGTGTGATTTACCAGGTTGAGTCAAAAGCTCACAGCATAGGAAGCTTCACTTCAGCTTGATGATTCACAGGGAAATTATAGACTGCCTTGTCTTTGCCAAGATGTTTACTCAACTTAACTAACTCCAGTTAGGAGTTCACCTTTGTTGAGCAGTGTAGACGTGGCTTGAGTTGTGTAAACTAACTTCTTGACCTCTGGAAGCTGCTTGTGATTGTTTCATGCCCTCAAAAGTTATGGGTTTAATTTATTAAACATTGAATTTTTTTTATATGCTTCACATCTCTTGCTCTAACTTCCTTCTAAACAATTTCAATATAGTGTTAATCCAGTATCACTGTGTCTCCATCTGACTCTGGATTCAGTATGTGCTCCCTAACCTCTCATGACATGTCCTGAAATTGCAGTCTGTTGATACATCTTTTAAACTTCATTGTTGAATACCACCATTTCACTCATGATGTTTGACACTCCAGTGTCAGTAATTGTATGGCTTCTCCTGCTGCACTCTCTTAACTTTGCTATCTGCCAAAAGCTTTTTGAACACAACCTTCTCTACAGCAAACCTACCCTTTGCTTTGAGAAGGATCCTTTAGAAACTATTTTACTTGGCTTGGTTAGCAAAGGCAGTGGTAGGAGAGGTGCAGGAACTTTCCTACTTTCCAAGAGGACTGAATAGCAACAACGTAGGTTTCCTCTCTTTTACATTGGACTTGCCTCAGTTTTCATCAGCTGTGCTCAATTTAACTATTTGTGCACCTATAAGTAAAAATAAAGTAAGAATCATAGAGTCACAGAAAGGGTTGTGTTGAATGAGACCTTAAAGACCATCCAGTTCCAACCCCCCTGCCTTGGGCAGGGATACCTTTCACTAGACCAGGTTGCTAAAAGCCCTATCCAACAAAATTACTAAGCCTATGGAAGAGAGCTCGATTTAGATGTCCAGATGGTTCTCACATGTAAACAATGGTGATTGATGTCCTGAAGTAATGGAAACGAATTCAGCATTTCAACCTAACATCAGCAGAGAATACCTGTGAGCTGAGCCTCATTTGGTACATAAGCAATAAAGCTGTTGTGCTTGTCCAGCACTGTTTGGGCAGTAGAGATACCAAGTTTTACAACCGCTAAATGAGAGGTTAATCAGTTTCTTATTCATAAAGCAGAAATAAACTTGATTCTCTCACTCCGCTTCAGGTGGCTGACAGAGAGCAAGCTACTGTTACGGTGGGAGGGAACAAAATGCAATGTAGAAAGTGGACACAAAGGTCTGAAAGGCAAAGGAAACCAGAAATCTAATATTTTATCTTTGTGTTTCAAATTGTTGCTTTTGAATTTCCTGAATCTTAATTTAAGAAATCTTGTTGTCAACATTATTTTGGCTGTAAATTATTTATAGGTTTCCCCATCTTTTATGGTATTCTGTTTCTGGGCTTCCTGCAAGATCTCATCAGCTTCTAGCAACATGCTGAGGCACTGTTGTAATCTGTCAAAAAGGAAAGGAGATAGGGCTAACAAAGTGATGCTCTGGGATTTGTACTAGCATTAATTGTCAAAGATGAATAACTAATGATGTGTTTTCTCACTTCTGAAAAGCTGTGGAAAATCCCTGGTAATTTGTTAGAATAATTCATTAACCAGCATTTTTACCCTTTGCTGTTAAATCTTACACATTTCCCCTTTTTTTCATCATTCTTAGTGAAGAACACATTTGTACATCTTCCTGCTTGAAGAAATCTACTTCCCAGAGCATCTTTGTTGGTGTTTAGTTCCATTCATTTAAAAATATCTCAAGTAAGAGAGATGCTCCTGTATACTTTAGAGCTGAGGATACAGTCCAGGACATCTCACTGTCAGGTATATTTTCCCAGTGAAATTAGCCAAAATAATCCTCTTTTCTTTGCATCCTCTTCTGGATAGGGCTGTCTACATCTTAATTCTTTTCCCTCTACTGTGTTTCTCCTTTCAGACGCTAGACAACAGAGATTGTTATTTGGCACTTGTAATTTTGCCAAACTGCAGCCAGGCTTAGATTATGCAGCATCCACATCAGTAAACCTCCACGGGAATTGCAGCATACCCAAATGCTGCGTGGAGCCGATGGTCCTCCACAGTATGCCTTGGCATGGATGGGTACAAACAGGATCTCTTCATTTCCCTGGCCACGTTACACTATAAACTCCCATTTCATTAGCCCTCCATATTTCTCTTAGGTTTGTGCAGGGTTGCCGCTTTCAAATTTACCCCCAACCTTTCTGAGAATAATGGCAGTATTTTACTCTTTTGGATTCATTCATGGTAATAAAATCTATTTAGGCTCTGGTTCAGTTTCTGGACATCTGCATTTTTAAATTGAGATAACCAGGGCAGAAGAACACTTTGTCTTTTATGACTAAGAAAATATAAAATGTCACTGATGGAGCTGGAAAGTCTCTTGCAGTTCATAGGACAGTTGGAATTTCGTTCTTCCAATGCAAGGTATACATCCACAGCCACATGGATGTGAGCAACCCTATAGAAGTGCTTGGGAGTGCCTACCTATTGAATGTAAATTGTTCTTCTCATGGACTTTTCATGCCCACAGCTGCGTTCTTCACTGCTATGGGAGATCCCAAGCTGAGTCTCAAATTTCCTGTGGTTGATTTGTAATCAGATTTATCAACTACAGTAGGCTGACTTTCAGAAAGTGTAATAGACAAAACAGTAACTGTGGGAATGAAAGGAATGTTTTTTTCATTGCTGACAGCTTCCTTGCTCTGACTCTTTGACCTCTTCCCTAGGTCAATTCAATGCCTCAGAGGAACTGGAGTAGTTACAAATCAACTTTGGCATTGTTCATTAGGTGGATGGGGAACATTTCATAAAAATTAAAATAGGTTTCCAGGGAGACCTTCTCAGTAAGTGACTTGTCCATGAATTGAAGATCAGACCTTTTCACAGGGCAATTTACTGGTTTGCTCAAGTGTTCTCACACAGACTTGGTGCCTGCAGATACTCCTCTTGTGTCACAGTGGTGTCAAATCAACAAGCTCAGCTGGAGTCCTTCCCCTTCCCCTTCCATGTTTCTCACTCTCTGGTCCAGTACATAATCTGTTTGAGTACCTTGTTCACTGTGTACTGGAGAAACAAGTCATTACCGGGGAATAATACTTTTTGACTGTGGCTGATAGGAAAAGGAAAAAGCCACAAAAATGAGCACTAAATGAAGGTGATCCTGTTGACTGCAAGAACTATCTTTGAAGAGTTCTAAACAATCAGAAACTTCGGTTTGTTTTCAGCATATGCTCCCAGGGGAAGGTCATCTGATTCATATCCGTCAAATGTTGAAGGGATGAGTCACAGTCAAACAAATCACACTTTTCTAACTGTCTTTACACATACGGGAAGGAATAATCTCTCTTCATTTAAAAGGACTTTTTCTTTTTCTTAGGAGACAACACTCAATAACTTAGCCCCATGTTATCTGTTTTCCTTGAATTATGAATATTTATTCCTCTCTATATCCATAAATAATGCATAATCTACAGTTGTCTCATTTTTCTCTTATGACCTCTATACACATCCTGTACTTTAAATCAAACTATCTCTTAGTTACAAAAAGCTCTAATAACCACTTGAAACTTAATTCAACACCGACAAAAAAATCTTGTCTTCAAATAATAGCTAATATCAGATCTTATATTCTTTGCTGCCAGTCAACCAACACTGGACATGAGAAGAAATACACTGCTCTGGAAGTCATGGGTTTACGCCACAGAATCTAAGATGTGATAAAATGTATAAGTATCTGTGCCCTGTGATACTAATCCCATTAGTCTGATATTAGCATGTGGAAAGTGCCTGCTGTATACACAACTTCCATAAAGCTGACAGGACACTGTGCAGGTGCAGCACCTGCTTTTTTTGGTCCAGGAAAATCTCAGAAGCTGTGATTGCCCTTTTGCTTTTGCACAGGATGTCCCATCCAGCCTGGCCTTGAACGATTCCAGGGATGGGGCACCCACAGCTTCTCTGGGCAACCTGTGCCAGGGCCTCACCACCCTCTGAGTAAAGAACTTCTTTCTAACATCTGATCTAAATCTCTCCAATTTTAGTTTAAAACTTTTCCCCTTTGCCCTGTCACTGTCTCCCTCTTCTTCATAAGCCCCTGTCAGTACTTCTACTTGGATGCTGCTTGCTCCAGGCTGCACAGCCCCTGGGTGAGGTTTTACTTTGGCATTTCCATTTGCTTTGCTTCATGAGTGCCAGTGGTTGAACGTGTTTCACAAGTGGCATTTACTAGGGCTGTGCATTTTGTGGCAGTATTGTGTATTCCAGCACACAGAGGTGCCCATTCCTGCCCTGTGCTACCTTCCAAATTGTGTTGGCACAAGAGGTGGAATTCCCATTGGATCAGTGTGAAATGGAACCCAGCAAAACATCTCTCTTCAGACAAATCCCCTCCTGGCAGGGGTTTAGTGTGCAGCCACAGCTGCACTCCTCTGTGGGGTACATGTGAGACAGGGAGGTCCAGGGCTGGATGTTGGGTAGTGATGGCTTGAACAGATGAAAAGTTCTTAAAGAAAAACTTTCATAAAATGTACTCTGAACCGTGACTTGGATGTAAAATATAGGTGTTTGCAAGGCATGCTCAGGAAATTAATGTTTCTGTTTGCAGGGAACTGAAAACTTTTTCTCTCCTAATGTATACTAAAGTGTCTGAAGAGTAAATCTGAATGAGACAACCTTTTTAACAGCAACCATTTCACATTATTTAAAGAATGCATTAATTTAGATTTATCACTGTGCATCACAAACAATGCTCAGGGAATCTGCACAGGTATTTCCTCAGCTTCTGCTCACTAACAACCTGAACTGCTGTCCAAAACCTAAACTATTCAGAGTTAGGTAACTATTCCCATTTTAGAGAAAAAGAACCTTGATACACAGAGAATGCATTCAGAGCAATTAATCACAGGATGTATCTGGGGCCAGAGCCAGATCTTCTGACTCACAGTGCTTCCTTTTTTGTTGAGAAAAAACCCATACTTATTTTTCATAATTATGTCCTAGAATTAGTGTAAAAATAAAAAGTTTAAAAAATTGATACAAGCTTTGAGGTAATCCTGTTTATTAAATGCGCTACAACAAGCATGATTTTAAAAAATATTAACTTTATTATCACCTATTTATATATTTTACAAATGTGTATCTCTAATCTCTTAGTTTGGACATCTGTATGAAATATTTCTAAATTATGTTTAAAAGTTCCTTGAAATTTATCCTGTGGGAGACACTGACATTTCATATTTTATTCTGAATTCTAAGTGTTGGTATTTCTAGGAGATTGGGCCTGCTTGTGAAGGGATGCCAATCTCTTTCCAACTCCTCTGATTTCAAATGGCCATTTGCCAAGACCAAACGTAGTTGAAAGAGATCCACTGAAGTGTAATTTCTAGTAATATAAAATATAAAGGGAATAAAAGAACCCCCCCCCCCCAAAGCTGCATTTAACCATGAAGCTAATTTGTCAGATATGCAAAAGATTTTTGGGCCTTTAATACAAATAGGCAGGCTATACCTTTCCATGGTAGTTACAGAGCAATTTTCATGATTACTCTCACTTACATTCTTTGCTTCTTTCATGTGAAATAAATGATGTCATTTAGACATATAACTGATTTTGAAACCTTGATTTCTCTAGGAAAGAAATACTAGATCTTCTATAACTTAACTTGTTCTGTCCTATCTTATGTCCTGCCCCATTTTCACACCTTCAGCTTCAGTTTTAGAATGTGTATTACTTCCTAGTTATAAATAAATAGCTAAACACAACTCTGTTGTTGCCCCAAGTTCATCTTTTTCACCATAGTCATGTTCAAATGTGTTTGTTACTGGACATTATGCTCTTAAGTATTCAGTATGCCAAATACATACCAAAAACCCAGTACCGAAGGACATGATTTTAAAATCTGTCTGAACAAGGAGGGAGGGTAAACACAAAAGACAGGGGGGACAACTGAGCTCTTTTGAGAATTTAACCCCCACTATATGTACTGTGATTTTGACAATATAGCAGTTTGTTTTATGATATAAAATACTATAGTGTCATAAAACCTTATTATTTTGTTGCAATATACCATGTGAATGTCAAGTTCCCTGGAGTAGTTCTGTTTAAATTCTAGAAAGACTTAAGCAAGTGATACTTCACCCGAAAAGGTAACAAAACCCATCCCAGTGTCACTGTAAAACATACCAGAGTGTAACGTGAGAACACAGAACTTTGGAGACGTAATTCCTGCAGCTGCTGGAATGATGTCTATGCAGAGAAATAGTCTTGTCCCCAGTTTCCTGTCTGACTGTGTAAGTGATCTTAATGCAGTGGGTGAATATCTCATTATGTGAGAAATGACTCCAAGATAAATTCTGAAAAACAGAGAATTAGTGTTAAAAATACCTTTTCTATCTCTTTTTTTTTTTTAAGGTTTTCTAGAGTTCCATGTTGAAACAACATGAGGTGATGTAATAAGCAGAGTGAATGGGATGTCACATTGCTTTAAAACAATGGATGACTTGCCTTAATGTTTCAGTACTGCTGTATCTGTAATGAACACTTCTGGAGCCCCATTTGGGAGCTGCTTTAATATCAAGTTAATTCATATTGATGTCTATTGCTTATTAGTCACCACTTCCAAAAGGAATGACAGCAACTGGATACTTACAAAGAAATACTGCAGCTGATGATTTGCATTATGAAAAATGCCAACATCAGATCTATTTTGGTGTCCTTGAGAAGCTGAGCTTTGAGAAAAAAGACGTGTAGAGTTCAGCCCTGTGGCTGAGAGCCTGGGCACAGGGTAGCCTGGGATCTACTTGAGGGTCCCTCATAATAGATAGCACTTGGGTTTGGAAAGAAAGCCAGGAACTATTCTCTCCTCATGTGGCTGCAGTTATGGGTTTTTGTTCCACACTGCTCCTGGTAATCTTCATTATTTAAGAGAAAGCTCCAGTAAAAGGACTGGAGAGTGGATGCCTATTTCAGAAGGAGACTGTAGGCTAATACATTGTGCCTAAAGGGTGGAACTCATAGACTGAAATCTCCTACACACATCTCAACCCATCCAATGGTTGCTCTGGGAATTGGGATGCCCCACCCATCTCCTCCTCAGCTGGTGCTGCTCAGCCCCAGAGAGGTACGGGGAAAGGCAGAAGTGGGTCACAAATGAGTTGAAAGGACAACAGCTTAATGGACAAGGACTGACAGCATAAAACAAAACTTTGGAGAACTGTCATCTTAGGTTTAACAAGTGCAACAGTACTTAAATAAGACTAAGATGTCCAAGTCAATGATTTTTTTTTATTTTAGTTATCATGCCTTGGCAGTATTACTGAACTTGCTCTGTTTATGGGTTAAGAATAGGGCAATTAATTATCATGGCAATTGTTTTTCCTTGCATGCCAAAACTCAATGAAGAGCATAGATTACTAGTTCTTCTAATGTATATGCACATGTAAAATATTTCAAAACAGCAAACACCTATCAATGCCTTATTATTAATGTTAAAATATTAATTTATTTCATGCTCTGGTCTGCAGAAAAGGTTTCTCCTTGAATGTATTGAAACCTTTTCATATGGCTGATAAGAAGCAGTGTATAGAATTTGTTGAAAAATTCTCATATAGTTGTAGAATACATTTTGTAGTGGAATGAGGTGGGAAGGTGATTTACTGACCATCCATGTGAGTGCCATTTGGTTAGGAGGTGGCACTTCACTAGGGAAATTGAATGGAGTGATGTCAAGAAATGCATAGGTGTTAATTTGGGAAGGTCCCCCGAAACTGGCTGGAAGAAAGGGGTTTACACGGCTATGTTTAAGTAGCTAAAAATTTAGAGCACTACCTTTGTAGACGCAACAATTTGCAACATTTAAAATAGGATTTAAACTCATATTCGTTCTATGATTCCACTAAAACCTGAGAAGATCAATAAGGCAGGAAAGTATCTTTCAAGAGCTCTGTGGTCTTTCATGGAATTTGGGACACTAAAGAGTTCTGTAGGTTTCAAAGATGTCTTTTAAAATACTTGACAGAAATCATCCTGTCTCAGGGGAATGGCTGCTAACACAGGAGGGTTAGGCGAAGGAATAAGGTTTGCAGAGGAAGAAGTTTGTAATAATCCTGGGAAATAGTAAACAAAAATCAATCCCTTTCCTCTATCATCCTTTACTTCTTCTCTCTCACAAAACCCCTTTTAGCTTACATGACAGCTGCAAAAACATGGTTTCAATATGCAAAATTAATTCTGAATAGACAAATGAAAATATTTTAGGGTCAAATTTTGGTATTTGTACTTACATATGCAAAGAGCATCACACTGTTTTAAGCATGGCACTTCAGGTAAGAGGCTTGAGTCAATCTTGCGAGATGCTGGGTGCTGCTGAGGAGGTCCTGAGCAAACTTTCTCTCTCCTTCCTTCCCACAGCCACACACAATGTTGTGTTTCTGCAGTGCCATATACACTGTGGATGTGAATTAATAAGAAAGTGTATAAGCCACTGTGACACAAACAACAAGAACAGACTCTAATTAATTCTCTTCTGGCTTTCACGCTGATAACAGGATGTAGTTACTACGTTGTCATTATTGTACTTTTTATAACACTTTCTTAGAGAACTCCCTTAGAGAATTTCGCCCAGGAAAAAAAAGGGTTTTATTCCTGCCCTCTGTGCATCAGTTGTCAAATTCAAGGATGTCTGCCAAGACAGCTCAGCCTTTTGTGGACTGAAATTCATTTTCAAACAATGCCTTCCAATTTCTAGCTAATCTGTTGTATGTTATTCAAACCTCCAATGTATGTAATTTCTCAAGTATCGATGTAGTCAAGTACACAGAAGCCTTGAGCTGGCATGTCAAACAAAATGTTCTCTCTTGGGAATGAACACAGTTTCACAGTGATTGAATAATTGGTGTTTTGAGTGTTCATTTCTGAGGTTTTGCAGTGTATTCCAAAGCCTAATTTTATAAATGCATCATAGCACTTCCTGATTATGACTATAGAACAGCTGTTTTCTGTAAATTAACAGCAAGTGTAAAAGTCTAGCCCTGCTTTATGTCAGCTGCATAAATTTCTCATGTTTCTTCAGTTTGAGAATTTCTTGCCTCTCCTTCAGGGTACAGCATGAATTTCCTTCCTACCAATTCTACTAACAAATTGGGTTTAAAACTTGCAGTAAGGTCAGTGGCTATGGAGGGCCTCTTGACATTTTCTTCCCCGCTAAATCTGGACCAAAGTCACACAGATGTTATGTGGCCTGGCAATTTCTTGTAACATCAGTGAGATCCAGCAGTCTTTCAAGAAAATATCCAACAAAAAAACTCATGACAGAGTTGGCTGCAGAGCCGGTAGCCTTCCTCTCTTACAGTAGCTGGTGAGTCAAAACAAGATCAGATCAATTAGAGTGTTACTCATTATGTGGTCTTGGAGCTTAAATTCCCAATTCCTTATTTGTCACCTGGACATTTTTTTTCAGGAGGCTTAGCTGCTCTGGGCACAAGTCTGACATGACTAAACTTATTTTTATAGTCTAGACTATGTGCTAGATGCCCCAAAGTCTCACAACCAAAGAAATTACAAAATTGAGTAAGTGCAGGATATTGTCCCAAACTCTACTTCCTCTGCTCTCTAATGTGTTACTATGCTATATGCTATTAGACCCAATTTCTATGCAAATCTTTCTCAGGATGACCACCCAGCCCTCCTTTTCACTAAAATGAAAGCTACACCTCTCCCTTTCTGTTTTGGAGGATGGCAGGCCAGAGGGAAGAAGGGAGGTACAAGACTCCTTAAATGAGCTTTAATATCAGTATTTTATTCTCTCTCCATTTCAGTACTGACCTGCAAGAGCATCATTCCATCACCAAACTAAACTGGTATGTGTAGAGCCCAAGTTTGTCTCATTTCAGACAGTGGGGCCTCTCAAATGATGCAGATGATTCAAATTTGCTGTTGAATTTATGACCAATACAAATAGATTGTGCACCTTGAGCTTGTGTGATAAAAATTCATAAAACAGATTTAGAAGCTCCTATTATATACCAAACAACTATTTCACTTTACCTCTTTAAATGAATACATAAATATTTTCTTGATATATATATACACTGAAAAAGTGTGATAGTGTCAAAAGTAAAGTTTTCTTCATCAGTAAAAAACCAAATTTCTAGGGGGAGAAAAAAGTGAAATGGCTTGTGCAGTGAAAACACTGGTCCTAGAACACTCAAAAGAAATGATGCAGGCCTTTCTTCAGCTGTATGACATTTTTACAAATACTTGCTGCATATTGCAATATGTGCAATCAAGTTTCAAAGCTTTGAAACTTGCACGTTGCACAAAAGTTGATAATGTTGAGCATTTCATTTTGTCAGGAGCAAGAACTAAGCATCAGCTGGAGAAGAGGAGGTTCCAGGGTGAACTTTTTGTAGTCTTTCAGTACCTGAAGGGAGCCTACAAAAAAACTAGGGAGGAACTGTTTACAAGGGCAAATAGTGATAGGACTAGAAGGAATGTCTTTGAAATGACAGAGGGTAGCTTTAGAAAAGATATTAAGTAGAAATTCTTTACTGTGAGGGTGGTGAGACACTGGAACAGGTTACCTACAGAAATTCTGGATGCCCCATTCCTCATTGTTCAAGGCCAGGTTGGATGGGGCTTTGAGCAATCTGGTCTAGTGAAAGGTGTCCCTGCCCATGTCAACAGATGATCTTTAAGGACCCTTCCAACCCAAGTCATTATATGATATTATGAAACTCAGTAGGTCTTACATCCCATCACAGACCTTGCTTGCTGCAGTGCAATGAGATTTGGTCCCTGCTGCTCCACACAGCATCACAATCAACCACCCTTGCTGCCACTGAGTCAGTATGAAGCCACATCCATGGCCATCCCTCCAAGGCCTGCTGTGAGATAAGGATCCCCACTTCTCTCCAGATTTATCTGAGAGTGCTAGCACATGAGGCAGAACTCAAATTATTTTGTTGTTATGACAGCCTCTCCTTTGTTACAACAGGAGGAGCCAGGCATAGAGGAACCCCATCAGCAAACTTTGTGCATCCTATGGCTGAACTACATGAAAACAATTTTTTAATTAAGCTGTTAGAATACTGCATTATTTGAGGATCATTCAGCATCTTCTAATCCTTATTTGATTTAGCTTTATTTCGCTAATGTACATCGCTGCTTGTTGATATCTTTCTCTTTGAATCTGCTTAGAAATCCATTTAGTCAGGGTAATTGCTCCTTCACAAGGCACTTCTCTCTGTAATGTTCAGTACAATGATCTCATGTCAGAAGATGATGTTAAAATAAAGTGACTGTCATGATAAAGTCTTGTTAAAAAAAAAAAAAAAAGAAGAAAAATATACTATTTGTTCCTGTTTCTGATTATCCTTCATTGCAGGTAATGAGATAATGTGAATAAAATTTGCAAGTATCATACTAAAGGAAATTCAGACTTATGAGTAATACCAGAGATTACAAACATAATCTTATTTAGCTGCAAATATTGCTGCAGCTGGAATTCAGTTGTCTGATTACAAGAAATAAAAGGAAGCATCAATATTGTTACTCAAGTCTGAAAGTACTTTTATTCCCAAATTAACAGCATTGACAATGCACCTGAATATTAAATAATCCCTCTGCAGTGAACAGAAGGAATTTGAAGGTGCTGCCTCAGAGTTTTTGTGTCTAAATGCCTTTTAAATTGTCAAAAACCAAAAATAATAGTAAGTAAAATGCTCTTATTAGACAAATGGTTTCACAGCTTCTCATTTGAAGAAAATGAAGCCTTGTTTTGCAGACTCCCATGATGATGGTCAGGAAAGGCAGTGGTGTGTCCTGCAGAACGATTTCCATTGATGGTAAATGACAGGGCAGCTCCTGACTCAGCTGAGCTCTTGGTTTCAGGGTTGAGAATATCAGCTTGCATCAGGTTTTTGTCAGAACATTAAATTCTCGTTTTGCAGGGGAGCCACTGGTCTTGGACAAAGGTGTCTGGAAAAGGGGCACAGTCTGTTTTATTTGTTTTGACTGGCATTTGATTAATCCTGTGTTTCTGTACAGATATGTAGAAGTTTATGTCAGGAAAAAAATTTAAGCCATTACTCACATGTTTTGCAAGATTTTGTTGACTAGTAGTTTAAACAAATTCCATTTTAACAAATTTCTTCATCCTGATTTACAAAATAACTTATTTAAGCTCTCCATGGAACGAGGCTTCTGTGACTGAAATAAGAAGGTCTTTACTCTGAACAGAAGTCTTATTTTAAAGGAATCTGGTTAGACTGAGATTAGCATGCTAATTTATTATTTCATTTGTTGTGTGACTCTATTTTGAAGACGTTGGTGACTTTTTTGCAGTAAACAAGACAATACAATATGTCAGGAGAAACCTCCAGGAGTGACACAGAGGATGAATAACAGAGGTGTGTGTCTGTTTGCAAAGGTGGTGTCTCACTGAGTTTAACCCTCACCAGTTGCGTCTGTGGTACCATATCTTTTGTTTTTATGAACCTGTTAGCTGTCACTGTGAGTCAGTACAGAGTCTCAGTATTCTGGGTTAGCCTCAAACAACTGACAGGTTGACTTTACAAGGAGAGCTCAGGACAAAAATAATGGCATATCCCACAGCTGAGCACCTAGAAAACTCCTTTTCTTGTTGCTGCACTCGAGACATAGATCTGCCTCTCCTGTGGGACATGAAGGGCAAATAAAACCAACATTAGTGGTTCCCAAAAATATTATATTAAATAGTATTGACACAAATTTTGGTCTACACTTGTGAGAGTGTAACAAGGTGTGAGGAGGATAGCTTTTTCTCCATTTCTCCTTATTAAATTTGCTTTCCTTTTTTGTTTGGTTTGGGGTTTTTTTTGCTATGGCATTACTTATTCTGGGGCAGTCAGCTACCCTTAAATAAGAGACATTTGTTAATACAGCCATCACCTGATGCTAACAAGCCTAACAGGAACCTGGTTTTAAAAGTGTTTCCAGCTAGGAAAAATTCTGGTGAAGATGGTGTGATTCAGAGTCGGCCTGAATTTCTTAGGTCACTATCAGTCTAGTTTCAGGACATTTTATAATACAGAGCAAGACAGATATTAATGCCTGTGGTCAACAATCTGCTTGTAATAGACAAAGTGCTACATGATAGTTTCATGGGAAGATTGATGCTGCCGTTTCTGAGATGTTGCTGACTCATCCATGGCATCTAATGGATGCACTTCCCTGAATTAATTCCTGCTTCCAGTTCCATAAATATGGCTAAAGTAAATGATACCTCTTAGGAAACATCCTGTCTTCGTCTTAATGTCACTTATTCCAATGGTTAATTACCCTTACTGTTAAACATTTGCATCTTATTTCTAGCTGAAAATTGCCTATTGTCAGATTCCAGTTATAGCTTATTATCTTTGTGTTGTTTCTTCAAAAAGCTGCTTTTACTTTGCAGGTTTTGTAATCAAACCTGCTTCTTCTTTTTTTACTTTTTAAATAAGATTTCAAGGATAACATCACCAATCTTTTCACCAGAGCATTTTTTTTTTTTACCATTTAGCATATTTCTCTTTACAATAAAATTATTTTGGAATTGTTAAAGCATTTTAAAACTGAATTTTTTCAAAGGGTAGTAATGATTTGACTTTGATAATCCAAAGGTATAGGAGACATAAAGATCATAGGGCATGGTCATATGTTTTATTAGACTAATTGATACAGATTGTGGGGGGAAGAGAGTTGAGATATGGAATAAAAAATTGGACACATAAGCATTCCCTGAGATGCCAGGAGGTTTTAGTGAGTTTAACAAAAAATTACTTCCTACATGTCTTTCTTTTTTTTTTCCTTCCTTGTTTTCACAGAACAAGGGTGGAAAATGCTATATAAAGAATATTTAAGTATCTTCTAGCAAAAAGAAAGTTCTTTTGAGAAAAATAATCTGCAGGGAAAGTTATGAACAGCTTTATTCAACTCAAAACTAAATAAAATTTAAATATAAATAAATAAGGTGCTGTATTTTCTGTAAGGCTAAAACTGTTGAGCTAGAGAAATTTCTGCTTTAGTTTTTTCTTTTGTCTTTCATCACCTCGAGGTTTATTAAGGGGAAATAAACACAACTAAATGTATTCTGTGATAAAGTACTATAAAAAGGCATCTAAAAACTCAGTGATGGGAGAAAAAAATTAGTAGCCAATCATTATAATGTTTCCTATACTATAAGTGAAGTGCTTTGGCCCCCTTCCCTGTTGCCACCTCTGACAATGTCAGAGGATGCAGAAAATTGCACCGTGTGATCAAACAAAAAAACACCTGAAAAACAAAACAAAATTAAAATCAACCAAAAAACCCCAATGTTTTCTTTAAAATAAGGCAAAGAGATGTTGAGTTTTTCTCATTCTCAACATTTAGTACATATTTGACATTTGAGCTGCTCTGACTGGGAAGAGATGACTCCATCCTGAGGGAAGGGACATTATTTCTGCAGCTAATTGGCTGGCTGATACTTTAATTCATAAATTCCCACACCTCTTCTCATTTACGATGACTAAAGATCCCAACCATTCATAGCTGCAGTGAGGACAAGAATACTTATTTTTCCTGCTTTCTTTGAAGTTCATTCTTAAAAACCACTGAGATGTAAAATTCCTTTTCAACAGTTTTCTTTTTCAAACCCAAGAACCATTTAAAATATATATCATATCAAACCTTCTCTAAGAAATCTGTCACAATGACTGAGAACAACTTCAGTTAAATCCTCTTATTAAGTGGAAAAGTAATTTACATTCAGATTTCACCAGATGAGGTTAAAGTAATTATACAAGGGATGTTCCAAAAACTGACAGCTCCCCATAGCCTTATGATCACTTGCAAATTAGAGAAGGAAGTGCTGTGAGTTCCCATTTCCCCCATGTGTGTTGCATACAGAAAGCTACTGGAGACATTTCCAGAGAAGGCTACACCTCCTGGATGGTTTTTTTTTCCTTGAAATCTCTTTCATGGTAATTGCTGTCCTCAATTTTCTTTTTTCAAATGCACATTTTCTGCTCTGTTGGACCCTATTGTTAATGTTTAATGTTAAGACTTAAAAGGGGTTTTAAATGAAAAAAAAATCCCAAATGATGAGCATGGGATCATAAATTACAAAAAAACACATAATTACAAAACAATAGATGATTATGTTACTTATACACTGTAAGTTTAAACTCAAAGCACATATTTTGTCTAGATAAAAAATCCTCTAATTTATTTTAATTAGGATTGTTTCCTCCGTATCTGATACAGGAACTTTACAATTCAAACTTATACAAACATTTTCTTAAATCTACATATAAGAAGCCAAATGAAACTTAAAAAAATATACTGGCTTATGATTTTTGAAAAGGCCTCTCTCTAGTGGGGGACAAATAGTTTGATATGAGTTATTCACAGTTTTGATGTCTAAATGAACAAATTGTTGTACCCTTTAGTGATTAGAGCAAATCTACTGTATCCAAAACTGCCTCAAAGAGCAAACTATACGGAAAATTTAAGCTTGGTTCATTCAAAAAATTCCCTTTAAAATTCCACGCACTGCAGTGTGTAAAAAGCTGTGGGACATATGTGCACTAATAGTGCTCATAAAATTCTGTGTAAAATAGGCAGGCAGGTGTACAACTGGCCAAATATTGTTTTCAGTCCATCTTCTGGCAGTGGCCCATAGACGTGTTTAATATTACATATTGCATTCGGGAAAGTGGAAGAGAGAGAAAAACTGTAAGAAAGTGTTTTGAATTCTCTGGGTATGAACTGTGAAATAAGTATTATTTTTATATTTACATGTTATATTCAAAACAGTTTACTTCTAATCCATGGGTTACTGGCTATATATTTTCATCATAAGGAAAAATCTAGGCTGAAAAAGAGGTCTTTGAGGTACTGATTTTCTCCTTGATTTCCCTGATGCGCCACAGCAGGAATTTTCTTAGTGATATTTTATTCATTTATCCCCTTCTAATTATCTTTGATTTTTCTTTTTCTATCCTTCTTTCTATGCTCTACCACAGAAAATGACTTTGTGGTGAGCAGAGGGGAATTCCTTCAACATATTTCAGGGAGCATGAAATTCAACCTGGGATTTTGCTGCGAAGGCTAGAGATGAAAAGTGCTAACTAACAAAATCTGCTTGAGGGGAAAACGCTTTCTCACTTCGATAATGAAATATTCATAGCGTAAGGCTTTCCCCTCCCCATGACAATCGCATGTGAATTTCAAACTGAGCTTTTGTGATCTCTCAAAATGGGACCTTGGCAATATTCCTCCTGTCAAGATTACTCATCCCAGCCCTGGATGTAAAAAGTGGCCAACCAGGCACGTGGCCACAAGCGCCTGCTTGTGCATTTTTCATGTTCTGTGACTCAGAGTGACATGCCAGGATGCTTCTGCCACAGGTCTCATTTCCTAGGAGCATCCCCTGGAAGAGATGCCAGCCTCAGCTCTGTAGCCCATGTGTGCCTTCATTCACTGAGAATGTGGGCTGGGCTTTTCCAAGCGTGGAGACCTAATACTGGGTGCTGCTCTTGCTGTGTTTCTACAGTGAGCCAGTGAGGCCTGATTTAAAAGGCAATCTCCCTGCAAAGTTAGATGACTAGGTCTAGCTGACTTCTATTTATTTTTCATTTGTCTGTTTGGTTTGTAAAGGTAACTGGGAGCAAAAGAAAAACATATTTCTTCGCAACCAATACCAGCACAAAACAAACCAATCAAAAATAAAGCTCGCCTTACGTACCATTACACCACAACAAAAAGCTTAAAAAGCATTTTAAGTTGTGGTTTGCCGATCTTTTCTGTAAAGCCTGAATTTTTCTGTCATGTACATTAACCATTTTGTTAACTTCATAATCACTAGGTAGCATTTATGGATGTCCTACACAGCACATCTTCCAGGTGCTGCAGCCCAGCAGAACAGAAGGTAAGCCTACAACACTGCAAGTCTTGCCTTAATCTTATTTTCTCCAAATGAGAGATGCTAAATGAAGCTACAGGATTGAAATGCAGACTTATTAGTAAAAAGATACAAATTATAATAATAATGTTATAAAAATAATAGAACACATAAAATATTTAATGCTGTCTATTAATATATTTTATTCTATTATGCTCATAAAAATATAAAATTATTTATTTGTGTTTTGTGGTATTAGACTAAGTGCATTATTGGACTATTATACAGTATACAGTGAGTGACACACTTAATACATACAAGCAACAAATGGTCAGAATTTCTAAGCTATCCCAAAGGGGCATTCTCTAGCAAGCATCAAATACCAAATAAATATATTCATCATCAAAAAAATCTTTTCCTATTTAAAAACGGCATTGTGTATATATGTGTTTGTATGTGTGGAATGAAGTTGAACACACAAAATGTTTTCAATTACTAGATTATGTAGTACAGTCCTGTATTTCTGAGTGGAAAATTATCCTACATTGATAATCTCAGGCTTTGAACAAGAAATGGGAATATACAAAACTTAAATGTTTGGTCTGATCCATGGTTCATTGGATTCCACTAAAGCAATGAAAACTAAATGCTCCACACTGCACAGTGAGACTCTTCCTATCTCACCTCAAGGATATAAGTCAACTAATTTCTTTTGGCTTAATTTACCTGAGTGAAATTCTACCTCTATTGAAATCGATGACACAGCCCCTGTGCTTTCAGTTGGATGTAATTCCACTTCCATATGTAAACTGTGACTGATGTCCCCTGCTACACATAGCTCCAGGAAATGTCATTTATATATATTTGTGCAATGCCCTGAACAGTAAAGGTTGGGCTTGGTTGAAGTGAGCCAACAAGTTGGTAACATAATACAAATAATAAATGATACTGCTAAACAACTTTGTACAGAGGGTTGTGATTGTGTGGAAAGAAGATTTATACAGCATGAAAAAATAGTATTTAATGACTTCCCTTTTCATTATTTTTTGGCTTTCTTGCAGATTAAATTGACAGTTCAACATACAACATGACTAATTTTCTTGATTGCTCAAGGGCCTTACAAGAGCTAGGCATAAATTATTTTAGTTCGGATGTTAATAATTTAACTGACAAAAAAAAAAAAAAAAAAACCTGACTTAAACATTCAAAATTGTTTTATCCAGAAAATGTTGCTATGGCCTTGGGTTGTGTTTGCTTCTTGCTCCTGTGGATGTGTCGCTATTCATCTTTCCTGGAAGTGGCAGGTAAAATAAACTACCTTTAGAAAACACAATGACCTGGTAAAAGGAGGTTGTGAAATGTCTTGGTCTTGTCTCTCAACCTTCTGATCCAAAAATGGAAGAGACCACCTAACATGGTGGTGATCACTAAAGAAAGTATTTTTCTCTCTATTGCACCAGAACAGCCAGAAAGAAGTCCCCCTCCTCAGCTTTGCTCTTTGAGTCAAACTGCCAAGCTCAGAAGAAAACTGCAGAAATAAGGGGAAAAAATGCAAGTATAAAACCCAAAACACAAAAACCAAGCCAAAAAGCCTACAGCTGTTGCCAACCCAGAGAGACTATATTCAAGAGGGAAAGTACAATTCAATTCTAGATTGCTTTACATTTTTTTCCCTTAAATTTAAATATTTAGTGGTAAGTCAAATGGAGATGGACAATGACAAGGAAAGAGCCCCACATTGCAATGCAGTAAAATCATCATTTGGAATTTGAGTAGGCAAAATGGGAAGGAAATGTCTGTGTTGATCATTGATAAAGTGAGATAACATTTGGGTATACCTTCTTTGATTTATTGGGAAATTATTTTACCTGCAGGAATTTATGTCTGAATGTTTTTGTTTTGTTTTGTTATCTAGGTGGGACATGATTGTGTAAGCTTGCAGAAACAGAGCCGGGGCTGGCTCTGAGAGTTGTCTATGCCTTGTAAAGAAATTAAGTGCTTGTTACTGTTTACTATTTTTGACTAACATGGGGAAAAGTATTCTCTGAACAGACTGGGATCCTTAATGTTGTTTTCAGATAAAGATGAGCGCGGACTTTGTTATTGCCTTACTGCTGTATCCAGCTACATGCCATGAGTGTTTTATCCCACATCACAGCTACACGAGAGAGAAACGTCTCTTGGCACAATAATTTCAGTTGGGGATAAGAACCTTGGATTTTTTTTTTTTAGAGACAAGAGGCTGCATATGCCAAACCCACCTAATAATGGTGATTCTCATGAAAACTATAAAAAAACCTTGGTTTGAGAGCTCTTGCCCTTATACTGTGTTTTGAGTTGGGATTTGTATAAATTTTATGGAAAAGACATGAAACCTCTCTTAGGTATTATAAGAGAGGATATTTGGTGCTATAAGTAACATAAATTAACATTATTAATTTTATAAAGTAACATTATTGTTTTATCTTATGACAGGTAAAGTCCATATTTCAATAGTACTATCCAAATGCATTGCATTACCTTCAAATTTAGTGCCTTTCTCCTCTGCAGACAGAAAATCTGACATTGACATTTGCAAAAGGATGCTAAGGCCTCAGAAGCATGACTTGGAAATTAGATGAGAACATCAGGAGCTGGGGGGAGAACTTCAGACACTTGGAAAAAAAAAAAGGTTACTAGCAGTATATTAATGTCCTCCCTCCAGGTCTGCTCTTGTTTTATCAAGCACACCTATTAGCTATTTACTGCCTCTTGTTGTCACCTGTGGTAGCTTTAACCTTATTCTATATAATGACACTGCTGAAATCAAACTGCCTGTTAATGTGGCTAAAAACCCACACCGTGTGGTTTCTAGCCAATTTTGTTACGTTTGAAGATTTGTCAGCTAAAACAACACCTCAAAATGATAGTATTTGGTTCCTGAAATTTAATATTGCCAGCGTGTGGAGAGCCGTTATTGTCTGACTTGTGGCACCCTTCATCTCTCATTCCCCTCAGAGCTCTGTGCTCCATCTGCACTTTCTCTCCGTGTCTGACTGGGAATTACTGTTACTAAAGCAGCAGATTGCAGTTGCTGTTTCCCCCCAGTCGAGAGCAACTTCCAGACTGCTCTAACCAGACAATAATGAAGAGTAAATGTCTAATGCCCCAATCTGGTCAATCAGATTAAGCAATTGAGCATATCCAAAGAAATTAAATGTAGCCCAATAACTCTTAATGGCTTGCAAAATTGTAGAGGGGGGGAAACTTTAGATCCTGAGGTAAACTTTTGACATGTTCATTCAGAAATAAGTACTACATTAACCTGCTGACCTTAAGAGAAAATTTGAGAAATAAGAATGTCAGAATCAGACTAACAGGGTATCTACCCCTCCATTTTACTGACTGTTTTCTGTGTTGGCATCAGTCACCTACAACCATCCATACCCACTCCACACTGGTGCTAAGGTTCATAGCAAAACAACTCAGAGACAAAAAGGGACCTGTGTACAGGACACCAACAGAGGTTCACCACCAATTTTTGCTCAGCATTGTACTCAAGCCTCATAAATGCAAGTTTGAGCCCCAAAACACTGCTCTGGGCTCAGGTCACCCTTTGGCTTTGATGGAAAAGAGAAGGGGTGGCCTCTGCCTGAGTGTTCGTGCATCAGTGTTGGGTGGGGGGTGACTGTGATCTGCTTCAAAATCATTAAACCTCTCTGTGCTTGGGCTTACAAAAAGATTTTTGGAGCTGAAAAGTGCTCTTAACTTCCTTCTTTCCACGCTTACTGAAGGCTTTTGGATGGTGTATGCATATCTATCATCCCCTCAGTTCCTTAGGGGTTATTTAGTCCTAACTGCCTGACATTTATTTGGCTTTAGATCTTTGAATGAGCATGAGGCCATGCAGGGAAAAATCTTCTGGCATGATTTCATCATAGACGTGATGATGTTACGAATTATCCTATTTATTTTCTTTTTTGTGAGTAACAGAGCAGCAAGAGTTTAGAAAAACAGTCCTGGTGAGAAAACTCTCTTTATATTAATTTTTTTTTTAATTAAAAAACAGAGACCAAGCAAAAACCCCAAACAAACAAAACACAGAAACCAATATCAGAGATCCCCAGCTTTAGAAGTAGAGTTAAAAATGTTTTTCCATTACCATTTGTCATGTCTCCTAGGTTAACTGTTAAGCAATTAGGTAGGAAGTAGAAATAGTCCCCCATTAGAAATGGAAGCAGATAGAAAAACCCAGGGGGGGCTTCCACTGTTTTGAGAATGAAAATAAATATTTTAAATTCTGTAACATTACAATTTTCCTTTCACTTCCTCTCGGCCGGGTGCATCACGTTTTTCCATTTGCAGCTAATCCACAAGATTTTTACAAATTTACTCCAGTGATGCAATAAAGCCATTCCTTGACCTGTTGTGTTAGAGAAGGCCTGCAGTGAAGACTGTGGGGTTTGAGCTGTTCCAATGGCAAGCTTTCCGTGGACATAACTGGATATGCACATTACAAACGTTTGAAATACTTGAGTCTGAGCTCTCCTGGGGAACATCTCTTTGGCCCAATATGCCTTAAAGTAGAAGTTCTTCAAATTAGCTCTAAGTGCATATAAAGTCTCGTTCATATCCTGGACACAAAGTGCACAGGGTACTAAGTATTATGTTCAGAGCAGTTCTCATTCCAGTCACAGTTTATGGATCTGTATTTTGATTTCCAATGCCTGACGCAGACCCACAGTCAATTTCTGCTCAGAAATATAAAGTACTGGAAATTTCAGAGCAGTCTTGTTTTCTTTGGGAAAAAAGGAAAACATAGCCTACATTTGTGGGTAGAAATATTGTCATGTACTTTTATAGTTGATGGTAATGTTGTTGATTATTTGAATGTTAAACCCTATTAGCCCAATCTCTTTTTTAAAAAAAAAAGTTTTTCCATTTGACTGTGATGGGAACAGATAGGAGACGTGAAAAGAAATTTTATAAATGCATTTTAGTGCTAAAAATATTGCATTAGCTATTTTACCTGCAACCAGATATCCTAGACCTCTTTCATCAGTACATCTGGCTCTGTTTCTTTTGTCCAAATCTAATAGCTAACACTAATGAAATTAAGAACATGGTGATTGTAATTACTTTTTTGGAAACAAATAAATCATAAATACTGATGGAGTTTGATTAACTACAGATTCCTTCTTTTTAAAAATTCTTTTGATCTCTTGGCTGATGTAAGAAGGTAGAAATATTTAAAGCCACTGTATTATTATGCTATCTAAAACAGGTATGCCCTGGTAAGATGTACTAACTGATGATATAATCAGTATTTTAAACTTCATGCAGGGCTATCATGACTGTGTTTTGCTACTGCTTCCATGAATTATTTTAGGCATTAAATGTTAAAATTCTACACTGTTTCTTTCTTCAGAAACACTAGGAATCTATTTCTTTGAGAAACAGTCGTCAACAGCTGACCATCTGAGCTTTCTATATCGGAGTAATTATCTTCAGTTAACATCTCACAGTTCACAGGATTTGTTCACCTCTGGAAGTAGGAAAGGATGTTATTCGGGATCACACAGCAGAAGAATAGTGTTCTCAGAGCCCAGAGTGAGCTAAATCCTCCAATAGTTCAGAGGCATTTATGGCTTATTACATAAATAGTGACAAGGATCAAGTAATTTGCACTCTGGGCTTTCACACGCTCTAGGGAAATTGCTGAGATTATTAAAAAATATGGGAAATCCTAGCAGGTAATCCGTCACCTTCACAAATATTTTTCTCTTTGCATCTAATTCTATGCAGATGTGGGATAGACGTGGAAAAGATGCTTACGTTTGAATCTCTGCTCAAAGGTGAGTTCAGTTTTGTTTATTTTTTAATATTCTGCCACCTATTGGTAACTGTAGGTGCTTGAGCTGATGTTCATGGCACAGTGATATACACAACAGCCAACATAATCCGTGGCCCCGTCTCTCTTAATTAAGGCCATCATTTACTCTTCTTCCCGTGTAATTTACTCTGCCAAACTTCCTATGGATCAAATTATGTCAGAGGAAATCACCAAAGCATTCAAACAATTCTACTGTTTTCTGGTTGGCCTGAAGACAAATCAAACTTTCAGATTTTTGGACTGTCTTTCAGCCTAGAAATATATCTTAAATACTGGGGCCTCTCTTATCCGGTCTAATACGAACACTTCCTATAAGTCTTATGTGGTAAAAACATTTAGGAGACCAACAGCACTTCTGTCTACATGTAACTAAAGACATTAATTTATTTTGTTTATGATGTACATTGAATGGAGTTGGATATCCTTTATGTCTGGAACGTATTTTGAGAACTCCCTAATCCTTTGGAAATCATATAGATTCATATCAGTCTTGATTAGCTCTTTATTTTCAAAAGCAGAGACATTTTTGCTTCACCTTGATGGAATCCTGGATGAGCTTAGCATTTGCTTGTGGTTTTTGAAGACGAATTAGAAAACTTCAGTGATTTTTTTGTGTAGTATGCCCCATATTGTTTACTGTTTATTCAGAAATCTACTCAATCAAGCCATGCACAACATTATCCTTGTTGTAATCCCAAATGTGTAAGGTTAGCATAATTTTAAAGATTTTGTTACTATGGAGGGGGGAGATATCAAAGGTTGGGACTGTTCTATTCCTCAGAGTTTGTTATTAGGCATTAATCTTCCTTTAAAGATTTTTATTTGTGGATGTGAAACTGGAATGTGTAAGGCAGCAGGTGTCAAAGTGTGTGAACTATACACTATATGTTGGATGTTGAGTATCTTCAGAAAATAAGAGGGGAGTAATCAGTGTGAGAAGGAACAGAGTATTAGGGCAGGTAAAAGTTGGTCAATAATTTTATTTTGAACCAGAAATTCCAGTCTACAAATAAGCTGAAAATGTCAGAAAGAAAGCCACAAAGAATGGGAAAGATTAAAAACAATCAGAAAAGGTGGGAGAGTAAAGCAGAATGATCAACACAAAGGTTTAGCCACTAATTGATCATCACATGTATTTGGACACAAAGGAAAAACAAACAAAAAAAGTTTAAAATAATTTTTTAAAAACCCTTCCTGGTGGTTAAATCACAAAAGTACTTTGGACAAACTGTGGGGCCAAATAAAGAGTCCAAATTCTGACTGATAATGGCAGATACAGAAAATAGGAGGTCAAAGTGTGAAAATAACCAGGGAACCCTTTGGAGGAGAAAAATAGAGATTATAGTGTGACAAGTAGGTTACCAGAAAATAAAGGTGAAAGGTAATTAAAGAATATTGCTGAAGACCTCACAGATATACTTCTGTCAGTCTTTGCTGGGGAGGCTCCTGAGAGGCACCAATTTTCCTCAGGCAGCAAAGATGAAAAGATGACATATTCTGGGACTGAGGTGCTGCTTTAATACAGTTTGCAAAAATATAGATCAGCTGTGGGATAACAAAACACCAAAGCTAGACTATTAAATAGCTGCAGACTTGGACTCTGACTCCAGAGAAGCCTAGATATAAATTTTATAACATTACCATGTAAGGAACAAATATATATTGGATATATATTGTACATGTATTGCACTATATGTACCTACCTGTAGTAGATACATTTATAATGGAAAGTAAAATGGTGTTTTCCTGTGTCTTGTAAAAGCAATGATGACCCCAATGAAGTACAAGTTGGTGTTTGTTACTTCTAGGAAAACCTGTAAAATCAATCATTAGATGTGGATGTTCAAAACACTTGGCAGGGGACACGAACTGAAAGGAAAGCCAGCCTCTCCCTGAAGGGAAGACATGCCTCTTTAATCTCTTGATTTTTTTATATTCACAAATGACTGTTAAGGAAGTAGAGAAAGCATGAAATGAGAGATAAAGTGCTGTTAAGTTGAAAGAGGTTAGTGGCCAAAACATAGAAGCTGCTCTAAATCTAAACCTGGCAAGCTGTCCCCAAAAGGGATGAGAAAAACAGGCAATATAAATTATATGGGGGGAAAATATAAATATATTGTTTTATTTCAGAAATCAGTCAGTTCCTTGGTTTTGAAAGTGCCATTTTATTTCTTGTCACCAAAAGTGAAAAAAGAGACAGCTGAAGTAGAAGAGATTTAGATATGAAGGAGAAAAATGACGGACTTTCAGACAAAACAAATTAATCTAGAACTGACATAGCAACATCTTTCAGTACTTTACAATGAATTTAGAATGGCAACTGTGCTGTCTTAGTGGTATGCAATTCTAATGTCGGTAGAGAAGAAGAGATAGCTAACTAAAAAAAAAAAAGGTAACAAAAGTCTTACCAACTTTCCGTTAACTAGAAGCTGAAATCTACAGAAAAAAATTAAGGGAAATGTGCCCTTCCAGAACATACACATTGACAGATAAACAGAGCACAGACAAATAAAACAGGCTCCATCTGCACTCTCTGTTAAAAAGCAGTGGATGGGTTTTAAGATATTAATCCTAGTGAGCCCATATGGGTTTATATATTTATAATAAAGTGGAGAATGATGTTATCAGCTGGCACTTTTTTGATCAGCTGCCATTTTTGTTACGTCCCTTAAGCAGCTACTAGACAAATTCCAGTTAAACATGCTATCCTATGAGCAAGCTACCCATGACAGAAAATCACTGAAGGCCTGCTCTTGGCTGGGTACATGGATGACAGTTTCAGAATCTCAATTTGCTGGCTTTTGGCAACTGAAAATACAACCACAGTTATTATTCTGACACTGGTATTCAGACTGTTGGGACAGTTTACTTAATGCAGTTGGTTTTAATACTGTAAATGCACTAGTTTGTGAAATCACTTGAAAATATAGATTCACATGCAGTAAATGTAAACTCATACCTTGTTTCATGCAGAATGTCCAGAGCAGAGAGTGCCTCTGCCGACCCATCTACTGAACAGACCACACAGTAACTCATTTATTTTACAGGTGAGAGAGAGAGAAAGAGCCTGGAGACTAAAGACTGCAGCACGTTTTCTACTTTGCTTTTATCCATTTTCTCCTGCAATTTAAAAGAGTAATGGACATAGCCTCTGACACAGGTTAACCAGGTCAGTACAGATTTCATTCAGTGATGGTGGAAGGGCTGATGTTAAGCACATGTTACTGTTTTGGTGGAAAGACTGCAAGTAATACCACAAAAAACCTATCTTCCCTCTAGAAAAAATTTCATGGAAATGACTGAGTGTAGTGGGCAGAGAGGTTTTTGGGGCAGGCCTTAGGCAAGAAAGTTCAGTAGGGCCAGTCTGAAAGCTGTGAAAGCCAAGAGCTGTGAAAAAAACAGGTTGGTTGCTGTGCCAGTCACTCCTACCCCTAGAGGGATAGAGGTGGAGAGCTGGGAGAATGAAAGCATGTGTGGGAACAATCACCCTGGGGATGGAGCTCAGGAGATAGAAAGCAGATTCCAAACACCTCTCATTGCAGGAGGGGCCAAGAAAGCTGAGGAAAAGGACCAGGTAAATATTTCCTCCTGACTTTTCTAATGCTTCCACGAAAGGAGGCACAGAGAAGAAAATAGCATAGTCTCTCTATTGAATTTAAAAGTCAGCCTATGCAATTGGGGTGCACGGAGAGTCCACCTTAGAAAATCGCTCCTGAGCAAAGTGGATGCACTTGTGAAAACTTATGAACAAGTCCCACCCTGCACCAGTCAGCTCATCTGCTCTTTGTGCCACACACAACATCCTGCAGGCCAACACGGGCTGTGGGCCACCACTATGCCAGCAATCCAGATGGAATTGGGCACAGCAATGAACCCTGGCACTCATAAACCCACCTTCCAGCAGGCCTTACGGTACCCTCCTCAAATGTGCCAGGATGTGGTTGGAGGGACGGCAAGAGCTGGACTTCTGGCTGGCTTTGTACAACTTAACTGAAATGATATTTGGCACTTTGACCTGTTCTGGTGAGCTATATAAATAGTCTGCCTACAAAGCAGTCGCCTCTTTTCAGTCAGACAGCATGGCCTGGTAGCCCCTTACAAATACCTGTATCACTAAAGACTGTAAGAATTATGTTTTGAACTGTGTTCATTCCAGAGAAGTTAGCTCATAAGAAGAAGCACCTGTGGATTAAAAAAAAAAAAAAGGCAAAGAAAGGTATGATTATAGCAAACATCATTCACCCCACACATTGCTTTTAGAACCAAAGCTCTTTGCAATCCTCTCTCGATCAAATCTCACCTCCAGATGTGTCTCAGATACTTTTCTCCTGCTAGTTGTCTCCCTTACACTCTTTAAACGTACAAATATTTTTTACTCAGCTTGGAGCACCATGATGAAAGTTGTCTGACATGGCCCAGTAAGAACCATCTTTATGGTTTTTAATTTTGGTAGAGTTTTGTTACTGGGAATGGTATTTTCCCTGCTGAAGACTGTATGTAAAGATGATTTGCGTATGTGTGGAAAAGAAATCAGAATAATCTGTGGAGTAAAGATAGTGGGAAATGTTTTGGCTTAGTACTTTATTTTTGTTCTAGGAGAACTTGTTACATTTATGGTGTCTTCCTGCTTGAGAACTGGAATTCAAAAATTGGCTAAGTGTTATTTGGTAAGTAAGCAGGTCTGTCAGCCTCATGTTGATGATGTTCTTTTAGCCAGCCTCATGAAAATCTGCTGAAACTTGGCCAACTTCTAAATCCCAGGCAAAAAAAAAATCTGCTTGTGCTCAGCAGCATGTGTGAGCAGTGGTGAAATTCTTGGCAGCACCTGTAGCACTGGGCAGACAGGGTTGTGGTGGGCTGTCCTCCAGTTTTCTCCCATTAAGTTCTCCTCCTGTTGATTATCCTATTGTATCTTCAGAATTAGTAGTAGTAGAAGTAGTAGTAGAAGTCGTAGTAGTAGTAGCAGCAGCAGTAGTAGTAGTAGTATTTAGGCTTTGACAGTATGGCAGTCAAAATATGGTCAGGAGGCCACAAAGTTATCACAACCCAGGGGTGAATGTGTGGCACAAGTCCTTGCCTGAACCAGTTTGACTTGCTAGTCAACAAAAAGAGCTTCAGATTTTAAGCTCTCCTCCTTTACGTGCCTATAAGAAAATGTCCTAAGGTTTTGTTTCTTTCTGGCTGCTCACTATGCAGGTGATTGTTGTAAGGTAGCTGATTATGCCAATGGGTGTTTTTCACAGAGAAAATCAGTTTAAGATTTATTGTCTTTACCATAGTTATTGAGAGGGATGAATTTTTTTAATAAACATGAGGGTTTAAAGTGAAGTCATCACCAATAACTAAATATTGTACTAATTTTCATATTAACTGTCCATGTCAAAAGACAACGCTGTGGTCAGTTCAAACGCATAAGATGTCACACTCACTGTCAAAAAAAATGGTCTGAAACCCACTGAATAGAAGAGATCTCATGCTTTTGTTTCCCATCACAAACAAGCAATGCAATTTGCAGGAGTTTGGAATTTGTGGTTACGGGAACTGGCAGGTGTGCACAGTTTGAAAGACAGCCAAATATTACAGGGTTTCTAATTGATCTGAAAAGTGTCACCACAAATGTTCTCTCCTCTCTGTTTTAGGTATGAACAGTGTAGATCAACTCATCACTTCAGGAGAGGAAAATCTGAAAGTGAGGAGCAGAAACAGACTGGAATAATAGCACTCCTCCTGTAATACAATGCAATAATCCAGAAGGTATTTGATATAAATATAACTATATATAAAATATAAATAAACACCTGCATAGTAAGAGATGGAGAACCAAGACCAAGCCCTGGCTCATAGATCCAGCCTCCCAAGTAAGCCTGAGCTCCCAGCACTAACACCACAGTTAGCAGTTCTTTTGTGAAGACAACAAAGTGCACTGAAGAGGCTCAGGGAGTGTAATCGTGAGTTAAACGAGGCAGGTTGTTTTTTAAGGGGGACCTATTGATTTTTACAGTTATAGCTATGACACTGTTAAGATACAGAAGTAACAGTTCCAGTTTTCTGCCATGTCCCTTGAACTACTGGTAAGAACTGCTCTTGCTGCTTGGTTGGGTGTAATCTCCCCACACTGCAATTATCTCCAGTACAACAGGGATGAGAACAATCCTGGCCTGCTGGCCTTCAAGTCTCAGTCTGTACCAGCCCTCACTGTAGGATTCCAAGCCTGGCTGAGCCTCTAAGCAATTTGGTAACACAAATAGATATAGATTCAGCCATTATTTACTGAAGATAACAGGGGCACAGCCACCTCACAGACATTTTAAATCCTCTTAATATTTACATTTATTTGGTTTTAATCCTCAGAGCCATGGAGTTCATGTAATGAATGTGGGATATAAAAGATGGGAAGTTTTGGTCCTTTCATCTGAATGGAAGAAATCCAGAAAACCAAGTTTACTTCTCAGATTCCTAGCACTTCCCTATTGCTATACAATTTTAAAGCACATTCATTCTCGTTTAAAGTAAGGCTACAGTTGGTTTGCTGAGCAGTGTTCAATAACATGTCAATATGGAGAAACCTAAGGGGGACCTTCTGCAGCTCATATATCTTCTTTCTGTCTTTTGAATTTGAGAAATTTAAGTAAGGGAGTTGATGGTCGAATCAGAGGGATAAAACAGAATTTTGCAGGCTGGTCCTTTTCCAATTGAATGGCCATTGCTGTCAGCATTGGGAGTTTTCTGCTTGTTTCAGCTGATCCTGGAAGCTTTGAGGTCCTTTCTGAGTGATTTACTTTCAGGTATCTCTGCTGAAAAGCAACAGTTTCTTATTTTCAGCTTCTCAATTCTTTACAGAAAGCCTTTGTTGAAAGGAGAGATTACCCTTTTTTTAGTTAAAATAAGAATATGAAACAAAACTCTTCTGGTATCTTAAATGAATGGATAACTGTGCAGTACCTTAAAGTGTGAAGATTCTCAAGCTCCAAGGAATTATTGTTGTTGTGCTATTTCTTATATAGGACTACATCCTGCCTTCCTCATTAATTGAACACAACTGCTAAAACATCCTTTACAATAAGCACTTCTTCATACCAGACATATTTCCTGGATCTATAAAACAGCTTTTAGAAAGGGAGAACTGTATTTAAGACATTAATATAGTTCCACAAAATGATGCTTGCTGACATAAGGAGCGCTTTTTGAATAATTCACTTTGAAATTAACACTATAATACCATTTACCTTTAAAGTTCTATTTACTGGAGCTGCAAAGAATTGTTCTCTGGAGATGAGGATATCGGCAAGCACCAGACTTTCAGAGCATCTTTGGTTTAATAAAAACAGTCAGATGATTTCACGCAAAGAAAATCAGTAAGCAGAGAGAGAGGTAAAAATTAGAGGAGATGAATGCCAGCCTCTCCTGCACCATCAGGCTGTGCATGCCCGTGTTGTTGGGTCTGGCAGCAGAGGAGACTTGCAGAGATGCTGCTCTCAGGGGCATGCTGAGGGCAAGAGATTGCTCCCCCCTTGGCTGCGGCGACAAGACTTGGTGGGGGACTGAGCCGTAAACCGCTCACTGGAGTGATCTGGGTTAAGTTTAATCCTTAGAAAAACAGGGATTATTCCAAGTGCAGATCAGTTTCACACTGTGATTTGCAGGCCCACCCTGCAGACAGGCAGCCAAGCCCCGCTGCAGCCTGGAGAAAGCCATCAGGCACTCTGGACCCGGCTCAGCTGCATCCACCACTCCTCCCACTGAAACTGTTGTGAGGATCCTCCCAAACTTCTCCATCAGGTCCAAGCAAACGTGCTTGCTTAAAAGTTTGTGTTTATCTTTCTTTTTCCTCTTTCTCTTCCACCTTTCTGTCATGCCTGGATTTGATGGTATGGTTTAGGCAGAAGGAACTAAGAGGCTAGTGGAACTTCTGCCCCCCAAAACGAGTTGCAAATTTCACAGTCAAACATTCACAACAATGTGTGCTCATAACATCATAGCTACAACTTGATTTTCATACAATTCATCAATTACTTGGTCTTTAGCCAATTTTAGGTATAAATAATGAGGGGAAAAATGGGAGCTCAGCAGAGTTATTTTCTATCAATTTCAAAATTACTTTTAATATGAGTTTCTTTGACTGACAACAATTACTATGCATGTTGACTTTTGAGGCAGAGTGCTAAATGTTTTATTCATTGAACACCTGTTTAGCACTACTGGCAAAAATGTTTTTGGTAAAGTGATATGATGTAATTTGACTGAGATGACTCTGTCAATGAGGATAGCCCAAGCTGCACCTGATTTTTTTTTTCTGAGATAAGAGTACAGAGTAGAAATGTATACGTTTCCCATTATGGTTCATACTGACATTGTTTTTATTTCTCATTTTTGTTAGCTTCAGTATTGCCAACCCCAAATATTCAAAAAATTGTGAGTCAGTTTATAAGAACAGTGGGATTAATTTAACTTTGCCTCAGGATTTGATTTTTTTAGTAAACTCTAAGATATAAAAGCATTAGACGTAAAAGTTATTTAGAAACAGGTAGGCTGAGCTATTTGCTCAGGCAGAATATTACAGGAACTGGGACTTTACCACTCCCTGCCACTGTCAGCCAAGGCTACTGATAATCTGGGAAAGCTGGCACTGCTGTCACACTGAGCCTGGAATGACCTGTACAGGCTGTGTTTATAATTTCATTTAGCTGAAATGTAAACCCATTTTTCTCCCTTACAGGTATACAAATCACAGCATACCTCGGCCAAAGTAAGAAGTTGTCTGCTTCAGACCACTAATGAGCTTTTTTAAAAAAAATTCCTCTGTCTTCTGTGGGAATCACAATTTCCACATTGCTGTATGAGTGGAGAAATGAATAATAGCATCTATCTTTGTCTGAATTCCATATATCCCGGAGGGATCAAGTTTGATTCCCTCCCTTATTTACAATGATACAAGGAAAGCATTTCAATTCTCCAAATGCTCCCTCATGTGGCTTCTCAATACTAATACTGAAACATTTATGTGTTCTCGGAGATTAAAACTCTATGCCAGGAAATAGGCTGAGACAACATAAGAGGTATTTCATGTGAACTTTGACATTAGAAAATGATGGTTCCAGATCCTACATATAAAATGTTTGGGGTTTACGTTGTTAAATGAGCTGGAACGCAGTTATGTTTGCTTCTGACCCTGTGTTGGGGGAAGGGAAAAACCTGAGCTTTGATCAGGTTTGCCACTGGATTATCTCACCAGATGTCATGGCAACAGGTAAGGGATACAAATCTGAAAATCACAGAATCACAGAATTATTTAGGTTAGAAAAGACGTTTGAGATCATCAAGTCCAACCTGTGACCTAACAGCACCGTGTCAACTGGACACAGTGTTGTTAGACTGTGTGCCACATCCAGTCTTTCCTTAAAACACCTCCAGGGATGGTGACTCCACCACCTCCCTGGGCAGCCCATTCCAGTGCCCAATCACTCTTTCTGTGAAGAAATTCTTCCTAATGTCCAACCTGAACCTCCCCAGGCACAGGCTGAGACTGTGTCCTCTTGTTCTAATGCTGGTTGCCTGGGAGAAGAGACCAACCCACAGCTGGCTACAGCCTCCTGTCAGGGAGCTGTAGAGAGTGATGAGGTCTCCCCTGAGCCTCCTCTTCTCCAGGCTAAATAACCTCACTCAGGTCCCTCAGCTGCTCCTCACAGGACTTGTGTTCCAGACCCTTCACCAGCGTTGTTGCCTTTCTCTGGACACGCTCCAGCATCTCAACATCCTTCCTAAACTGAGAGGACCACAACTGGACACAGCACTCAAGGTGTGGCCTCACCAGTGCTGAGTACAGGGGAAGAATCCCTTCCCTACTCCTGCTGGCCAATAATAAGGGACTGCTTTGGTGTAGTATCTGAAGAAGTTGAAGTCTGAGTATGCAGCATCCAAGGGAAGTGAATTTGCTTAATGCACAGCCTTTCTTCCACAACATTTGTGAGGAAATACAGAAGAATAGAGAAAAGGAGATGGACGGAGGTAAATGTGCTGTTGCTTTGAAACTGCAGGACAGTCTTTCTCCTTTAAAACAATCTGGGAGATACTCCTTTGAGCTCTGACACTTCCAGTTTGATTACAACGTGGGAAGCCAGTGCTGAACCTTGGTGAGCAGGTGGTGTAAGCAACACCCTTATTTCCATTCCTTTTAATGGCCTAGTCATCGAATGACGTGATTAGCATGCTTCTTCTCTCTTCTTTAGTGATGTCTCTATGTAGCACTGTTCTTGACTCTGCTTTTTCCTGTGCTTCTGCTGGTGCTGTGTGATAAGCAGGGACTCCAGCCACGGGCAGCTTAATCCTGGGAGTACAAATGGATGCCACATGTGCTGGGGACTTCTCATTTCTATGGTGAACTGTCATGCTAAAGAGCAAAGAGTGACTAGGCCCAGACAGTCTCCTATTATAGAAAAATCTCTGCAATAAGAAGCTAATTTCCTTATTCTTGAATAGTCGAGGGGCATGGCAATGTATCTCATAAATTTAGTCAGAACACAGATTACTCAAGAGGACTCCAGGTTCAGCAAGCACCTCTGCTGGTCATTTACACTGAGGGGAGCAGAGAGGCACGAGTGAAGCAGGAAGCCCAGCTGCATCAAAGAGAAGGGCTTAGCGAAAATGCTTTGTTATCCCTCTCCAGAGCCTTCACCTGACCCCAAAGCATTTGCATGGTATGCAAAGGCATATATGCAGGTGTTTTGGTGTGTACTTTTGCCTGAGGTAAAGAAAAATAATACTGCTGCTAGGTCACTTTGACAGTCTGGGAACACTTGCTTTGCTTCTTTTCTTCCTCGCAAGTCCTTTTGGAAAGGGCAAGTTTTACCTCAAGGAGATTGATTCTAGAGTTGCTGGCTCATTCACAAAAAAAAAAAAATTAAAAAAAAAAGATTAAAAATCAAAGGACTGCAAAGTTAATAATTAATATGTTTCATACTGAACAAAACATTTTTCTCAACAAGAAAATTTTCATTTTTATTTTGAGCTTTTAAAGTCTGCACAAATAAAATTCTCTGACCCTGGAATACTTTCTTTTGAACTTGGATGAAAAATCTGACAAAAGTGAGGGTCATCTGCAAGCCTTGTGGGAACACAGCTCTGCAGTTTTCACCCACAGAAGTTCTAATGAGGAATGTCACCCAGCCTTTCTCAGGAAGGTGGGGAAGATGGCCATATGGTCTGTATCCAGATGCTGCTATTGACAATGTTGAAGAAACATGCAACGTTGAAACCTCCCAGTAAAACACTTTGTAAGATGATGCTGTGTCTGTAGACACCTGGAAAAATATGTTCAACATGCACTCACACTGTTTGGTATAATTTCTAACTCTTTGGGAAAGTAAGCCAATGACAGAAGAAATGCAACTCTTTGGGGGCAGAAAAGAGGTTTTGTATGTCGGAGATTTTAGTAATATATTTTTTCCCCCATGTTATTTAAAATAGTGTTCCTCAAAATACTTTTGTTTTGATCCAAACTAGAAAATATCACAGGATGGTTTCTTCAGGAAATCTCAATGTCTTTGCTTTCATCCAGTTTTCTGAATTGTTTTTTGGGTAACTGAAACTTTGTACTCATTTTTGAGGCATATATACAGCATATTTGGGGGAATTATAAACCAGGGAAGACTACTTCTTTTCACAGGAATGTGTCAGACTTCAGGAGTTATTGTTGAACATACAGAATGAAGCTTTTCTAAAAGAAAAATGTATGACGGTGTCACATCTTTCTTTTCAGGTATGTCCCACTCATTGTGACAAAATATTTGCAGTATGCTGAAGCCAAGAAAAAGTGTTGAGCCTGCCCCATCTTACTGGGAATTGCAGGCAAAGACCTAGCTGAGCATCTTCTCCTAAAACCACAAGGTAAAACATTTCAGTACTCACTTCACCTCACATGACACCTCTCAGTTTTGGAAGGTAAAATGTAAACAGGTCAATGATTAATAACTAGGACTGACCCTTTCCAGAGGTAGTACCAGGCTGATTAATTACGGCAACTACTGGTCTTTTGTTGGTGAAAATACAATAGTGTATGAGTGGTCCTGGGCGAAAGACAAGTTAGTCTGATAGATATTTCATACATCTGCCAAGCAAAATGTGAGAGGAATTGAACTTAAACACAAAATATCAGCAAAACTCTTTGCTTGTGTTAATTAACTATGATATCTAATTTGAACTTAGTGCTACGTACAGCTGGATATGCAACTGCAGTATATACTAAGTCCATGCTCCTCCTCTCTTCTTGCCTATCCAGACATCCCACTTTCAGTAATGCTATGAGATTTTGGCTTTATGTCAGTTTGAAATACAGAAATTATATTAAATATAGCATCCAGCATAATTACCACCAGGACAGGAACATCAAGGCTCTTCCTTAGGTCATTTTTTGATCACAGAAGTAGGAGCTAAGCCACACCACAGTCTTGCTCTTGTATTGTATGGACAGTTTGGTGCATAGACTGTTCAGAAAGGAAAGATTGTGTAAGAACCATGGTACATTATTCACCTAGTAAATTAATCATTTGCTAATGCCCTCACCCAACCTTCAGAAGCTGCAGGTACCACTTTGCAGTGGAGCAGGTGACAGGGTCAGCCCATTGCCATTCCTCCAAAATACTGAGTTTTGCCTTTTTTTACATGAATGGCCTCTTCCTTCTGCTTGTCCCAGCCAAGCAATGTGGCAGTGCTGAAATGCAAATGAGATGGCCTAGCTCATGAGGACACGCGTCTGCCTGAAACTCACTTGGAGCTCCTGGCAAACAAAATGCAAATGACATATTCAAATTTTTCTTTGCAAACCAGCTAAAGCAATCTACTCTACCTTTTTGTTTAATTGGTTTTTCAAGCCAGTGTAGTATCCCCATAAATTCACTGTGCTCCGTGACCTGAATTCATACCACTTGCATGTGAAATATCCAGAAATCATGTGATTCACTATTTTGTGTTTATTTGTTTCTTATTCACAGAAGGTCCTTAAAGCAACATGAAAATGTATTTACTTTGCAAGAATATTAAAAACAGGCAACAGGGACTCTAACAATGGGAATTAAGAAGGATCAGGGACTCCTAATAAAGACACTTAATACAATAGAAATTTTAATTACTAAAAAGGCAGATCTAAGTCTCCATTTCTGTAATCTCACATCCAGTGATGTCAGCATGTGTATACATGATTTAGACTGCTTGGGCACCCATCCAAAAAAAGCAAATTCCACCAAATCTGCCACTATTCAGTGACCTACTCACGTTTTGCATGCCCCCTTACACAGACAACAAAGCAATATAATTTTAAAATACCCACTTTATTTAAATTACATCAAATTCATTATATCATTATGTCAAAAATCCCAAAGACTGTGACTTTTGAAAAGCTTTCACCTGAATGTTTATTCCCAATAAACCTCATTTCACCTCTTTAGCAAAGTGAAGGGTCTTTACCACAGCTACAACTGCTGTTTATAATTACCCCAAGACCTCTGGACCTCTGTAAAAGTGTGTTAAATGACAGCTTAGACCCAAAGGACTGTGGCTGATAAACACAGATGACTTAATCTATGATGAATAGTGATTTCTCGGGCAGAGGTCCATGCTGCCCTTCTTCCCACACTTGCTATGGTGTTGTCTCATCTCTCCATGTGGCAGCTGCTCGCAGTCTGGATTTTGTCTTGAGGTAAAGTTGTACCAAGTCCAGGTTTCTTTCATTGCAAACTGGTGACTATCTGAGGAATCTCTGCAGACATGTCCAAAGGACAACTAGAGACAGCAGCCACAGAAAGGATGATAAGATAAATCATTCCCTTTTGTCATTCAGACCCCTAAGAATATTTTAGGAAATATTTGTTGTTGTGGACAAACAGGCCCACAAATACATTACAGTACTATAAGTACTAGCCCAAGCATGTGAAAAGGGCTTTTGTTATGTAAGGCCATTAAAATAGGTAGAAGTTATGTGGCTGAAATCCTGTGTATAGAAAAACTTTAAAAAGCAGCAACCACAGTCTGTTACCTTTTGTTTTGTCTTTTTTTTTTTACAGTCTTGCTGGATGATCATCACCAAAAAGCCAGTGTAATGTTGCATGATTTAGTCTAATATCAACGGAACACAACCAAAAAAATCTATTTAAAAAGCCAGACTAATGAAATTAGAGACCATTCAAATATTGTAAAGCCTGTTGGCATCAATCTGAAGCCATCATGAGTCAGATAAAGAGTATTTATATAAACTCTAGTTTTGAAAAGTGTTGGGAGTGTGAAATTAGTAGCAGTAAACCAGTGAATGTTCAATTCAATTTAGTCCCCTATTAATAGCTAGTTTTGCGTATCTGTGTAAAGGTCTCGCTCAAAAGAATTCTGCCACCATGATTAAAAGGAATTTCCCTGCAGGATGTATCATCCTGTTCTTCATCCTGATAAATACTGCAGGTGGGAACTAGAAGCACAAACTGACCCCTCTCACCCACAGGAGTTTGGTCTCATTCCCCCAGGAGAGAGGCCAGCTTGTACTTTTGCTCAAACCAGCAAGTTTAAGCAAAGAAGCACAAACAGAGATTCTTCTCACTAGGAAAGTAAATGAAACAGGGCTTGTGGTGCAGGAGAAGTGGAGCCTTGGTCAGAGCAGTAGCTGGTGTGAATCACAGCCCACTCAGGGGTCAGTGGAGTACCCTGCCAGCAAACTCTCCAACTCTATTTTTTTCTTCTGTGAAGGAATTTCAGACAGAGCTAGGACCATAACCTAGGGCTTTCAGCTTCTCATTCTTTGCTGTAATCATTACACACAAGTTGCCCTTCTAAAGGTGAAGAGCTGTGGTGGGACCAGTCCTGTACATGAGATATATGGAGAACGATGAAGTATTTGATCTGAGGTGCATGAAACTGAGTAGTTATTCTTCTGTTGGACTTAATTTCAAAACAAACAAAAAATAATCTGAGGTTTGTTTTGAGGTTCCTTTGGTGCACAATGGTCTGGGACGCCTGAGCCCCTGGCTGGGCTGTGGTGAAGTCGATGTGTTCTGTCTTTCACTTGACCACTGACCTCCTGCAAATGTGGGACAAGCAGAAACTGCTGAGCCTGAAGCTGCTGCAATCCAGCTCACCTTCATGTTAGCCAGGCTCTTATTTTCTCCTTACGTGCATTTTATGTGTCTGGGGAAGAAAAACCTAACTCTGAGGTGGAAGGTCATTACATAAATCAGAGACTTTTCTTTTCAGGGACACTATAGTAGATGCAAATAACAATGAAATCTGTGGCATAGACATCTCTCTGGGACTTTGAGTCCAGATTTTTCTCTGTTACTGTGATGGAAATCTGGGATAACTGGGAGCTACTTGGTACCTTTGAATACTTGATCTTATACTGAACTTTAAAACAGAAAACAATTAAACATAAGAGAAATTGTATTCCTAGAACAGGGTAAAAAGGTGCTGAAATAGTAGTTTAAAGGCAAAACTTTAAAATGGGCATAGAAAACCTATATTCTTTATCTAACTTGGACAGAAATGCCAACAGAATTTGAGGAAAAAATGGTTACCTTTAATACTGGAGTTACTCTGCTGATTGGATGGGAGGGAGGAAGGGGAGGAGAATGGATAAGAGGAAAGAGGGTTTTTTTTAGGGTAAAGCATTATTGCAGACTGAGTTGGGGTCTTCAAAAGGAACATGCTGTGGAAGACAAAAAGTGCTGTTACCTGAACGATGCAGAGAGAAAAGATTCTGGAATCCCAGCACTGACTATGAAAACAGAGGGTGGCTGACTCTGTTCTGCTTAAGAGAGGATTTGAAACAAGAGGAAAACTAATATGCTCTTAAGGAAAAAACAAAACACCAACAGAAACAAATAAGTGATGGAAGAACGGGAAAAAAGTGGCATGTTTGTAAGAATATCTTTTTTTTTACAAGGGTGAACTCGTGTTGCAAAGATAAGTCCTGGATCCTCAAGAAAGTGATGCTGAGTGAAGTCCATGGATAGCTTCTGATTATTACTACTTGGAACTGCAGCTGAAAAGGTAGCACAGATTGGAAAGAGTGTGTATTTTATGGCCAGTTTTCTGAATTGCCTGCAATATGTATTTGTTGGCTTTAACAGAAAAATAACCAATCTGGAAGATATTTTTTTCTTTCAGTCTCCTCTGAAGTTCATTCCTGAAATCCATTAGTCTCCAAGATGGAAAGAAAGCATCAGGGAGAGAGTGGCTAAGACAAGTCTGAGGAAGAAGAAATCATGGCTAAGAAGAAAAAAAAGGAGGATAGTATTTCCAAGATGGAAAAGTTAACAACTTTCAGTAAGACTTTTTTTTTTTCCTTTAAAAGACTCTATTTCCAATTACAGTAAAAAAGAAAAAAGAAAGTTAGTATAAGTCAGTGTGTGCAGAAGTGGATGTGTGTAGTGATGATAACAACATGCTCTTAAGAATTCTAGGTTATTTGTGGCTTCCACTTCCTCCAGTCATGGATCTGGATCCCTAAAAGTCCTGGCCCCTCTCTTTGATCAGAGATTCACTTTCCAAATAGAAGACAAAAATGTATAACTTCACAAGACTTAGATACACTTCATATTAACTTAATAGGCAGGCATGTTTTGCCAGGGTTTACATTGTAAGTGCCATACCTAACACAGCTTTTAGGCATACCAGCAACCAACTTTCACCCAGCTCACCTGTCAGTTGTTTCCATTATCAGGTACCGAGATTAATATTGTTTTTCATTATCCTGCTCCTATAAAGTAATTCATAAGGCGTGTTCTCATATCCAACAGCACCAAAGCACCTTTCTAAGGCTTTCCACAGCCTGGGTTAAGCATGTTCCAGTTTATACCACACTTCATATATCTGCATTGATTGTGTCTTTTATGTGTCTGTCAATCTCCTCTGTCTGGAAATATTTAGTTTTAAGCAGGATAAACAGAAACACATTAAAACTTGAACACAGTTCTGTACATGAATGTCTGCACAGTTCACTGGGGAATTTTACCTGGAAGAATTCCCGTTGAGAAAATTGCTGGTGTTTCTTACAGAACATAATTTTGCATAAGGGCATATAAACACATAAGCATATAAATATATAGCTTAATAAAACTGTCCCATTATGCAAAACACAAGTCACACAAGATAGCTAAGAAAGAAATATTATCAAAATATAAGAAGGGGTTTTGTCTGTGTTTAATACATTGCAGCTACATACTTCATCTTTTCCATAATGACACGAGGTTAGAGAGATAAAGAGGCCAGTAACCCAAACAAAAACCCAAATATGTAATCACTGCATCTGGAAGAATATATGGGGGTTTTGTTGTTTAACTTTTTTTTCAATCTGTGGTTTTATTTATTATCTTCCCATTCTAGACCAAAAATAGAGGAACCACTATGTTTTGTATCAGAGTAAGTTTAATGGGGCCAAATTATGAGACGTATACAGGTGATTGAAGGTACAAAAAACTCTCTTATGCTCTCTGTTAAGACCATAAAAAGTCCAGGATAATTCACCAGAACTGTGATTTTAGTTCAAACCCTTCCATGTACAGAGGGAATATCCACTTTTTAAGTTAGGTTTAAAATTCTGTTAGATTTTAGACCTTTAATTATGTCAATATAAAAAACTTACTTATTTTGCTGAATGGGTGAGAAATTATGGTTAGCTAGTATGTTGGCTCAGTTGACAGCACCCAGATTCACTCTTACCCATATTGCAGAATTCAAGCCCAGATGTGTGAAGAATACAATACTTTTCCTTTTTCTCTTCTAGAAACAGTAAATGGAAAAGCAACTTGATTAGTGGCTTTTATTTTGAAGAACTATTTCATTTTGTTCATATCATGTATAGGTATCATTTGATAGCATGTTTCACATCTCAAACAGAATTTCATCAAGTTTTCTTTTAAAAAATTGAATTTTTAAGTGGTTCTTTCCATTAAAATTAGTATAATAGACCTTTGCTCTGTATTTTACGATCAGCAAAAAAAAATAACTACTTTCTACTTTCAAAAAAGCGAGGCTTCTAATCAAGATTAGAATTTTTGTGGGTTTTTTAGTACAGTTCATGATATTTCATTTCTTCAGCAGCAAGTCACCTGAAGATTTATTCCCTTTCCTATACATACCAAAATCACCAGGTAGAGGAATATGTTGCTCTCCAAGCTGTGGTAATGATCCCAGAAAATCATCAAGCAAAAGATCTGCCCATTTTTCTTCATATAAAATCAGATCAGGATCTTAAGGGCTTGTGACTGGGAATATTGCTTGACTACAAGTGCCAGATCAGGCCATGAAAGTATTACTGAGCAAAAGCTTTTAAATAAAAGCAAATTACATCTGCTTCACCTCTGGCAAGGCTTGTGTGTGCTAGTAGCAGCCGTAGCATGACTGCTGTCATCCATCAGCACCATGTTTAATCAGAAAATCCTTGGAGAAAACATCACACAAAGAGCAAAAATACTGTACCAAGAATGTTTCCCTAGCAGAGAAATGTGCTGCTGAACACCACAATCTGTTTCAGTTTTGACAGAAAGATGTTTCTTGAGCGTATGCATCTGTAGGGAAAAAAAATAAGTTTATAGCTATTTTTATAACAGCTTTTTTTTAATGCATTTCCGTTGCAGTTTAATAATATATTTGTAGGTCTTCAGATATTCCTACTTCTCTCCAAAGATTTCCAGTGATATGCAGGGTGGGGTTTGTGGGAGGGGGAAATTCCTGGTTGGATTTTTGGTTTCTCTTAGCTCTTAAAAGAGAAGGATGGCCTGATAACTTCTCAGAAAGGATATTTTTAAAGGTGTATTCAACATTTTTGGCATTCAGGTTATCTAGCCTTTTCTTTTTTTTTCCTGGAAGACTCTATGGATCACTGAAGAGCTATTAAGCTTATGACATCAAAGGTGCCATGGAAACAAAACCTGATTAAAAGTGATTTTGGTTAGTCTGTTTTAAGCTTTTTTTAATGTTAGCTGAAATGTTTGAATTAACATCTGGAAGGAAAAAAAACCTACAAGTGTTTCCACCTCTTGTAGATTCCATCCTGTTTGTCTTCCTCGTCAAAAGCAGCAAGCTCCATCCTTCCACACCTATCAGGAACGCATCCAGAAACCAAAGGACATTGTTTCCCTGGTGCTTCTCAAGCAAAGGAGAACAAGCACATAAAATACAACCATTGCTGTGGCCCAAAACTGGTAGGTTTTTCCAATTCATCTGTTTAAAAAGCCAGTTTTGCTCTCTTTGACTCTCCAGAAGGGGTGGGCTGAATTGGCTCTCAGAAGAGATTCCTCATTCATCACTCCTTGACATGAAAACCACATCCTTCTGTTTACATGGAGTCTCAGGCTAAAACAAACAGCCTGAACGCCTGCTCCACTGAAAATACTGGGTGCTATGCAACTACCTTGGGAGAAATATAGATTTAATTTGTAACTAGGTCTTCTTTTGCCTTCATATAACTTTCTGTCACCTAAACATTTTTCTACTGTTTTTATGCTTTGTGCGTACTCAGTTGGAAGATTTGTTATTATTTTCGGTCTGAAAACCATCATCATGCTGAAACGATGTCTGATTGTGGCTATACCTTCTTTCCTCATGCCTTAGTTTCAGTCATTCCCTGGCTTTGCCCAAACCCTTATGTCCTTGGGGAACACCTTTCCTAAACCATGATACCTTCTTATGGAGCCATTGCAACAACATTTATTCTCAAGCCAGAGAATAAATAATACCGACATATCTGCAACTGATTTTCCTCTGAGCTTCAGAGGGGTACATAACTCCCTCTTTCCATTGTGAATACTGTTGCTTATTTTGTCTTCTTTCCCTGGTAATTTTCTATATCACCCTTATGCCAGCTTCAGCTATCTCTAAGATACCTCCTTTTGAACAAAATGCTCGAGTTGGCTGAATTCCAGTTTGCTGTTCAAATATTTAGTTTAAGCTTACACTCACCAAATTCACTGCCCTCGTCTTTATGCTCCTCTCTTACCCTACACCTTCTGGTCCTCCGGGTTGTTTAAATGGTGGCTGGGCATTTTGAAAGGACTCTGTTCCTGTTCTCTTAGAGACAGTGCTGTTCAGAGACTTGTCCAAAGCACTGACCAAAGCCAGTAAGCAGTAATGAAGGTCCAGCCCCAGTTCACTGTCACTAGGGGTATAAGTCAGAAGTGGCCATTCTGAGTTAAGAAGAGCTAAACCCCTACAAATCCTTTATTTGGCATTATTTCCCTCTATTTTCCTGCTGCAGACAGAAGGATTTACTCTGAAGACCAAGAACAGCTGTGGAAACACTCTGTCCAGCAAAGAGCCACCAAAAATCTGGCCTGAGAAACATGTGAAATATGAATACTGAAAATTTTTACAAATTTGTTCTCCTGTGAAAGTATCTTAAAGTGTAGTCCCATCCTACTGTTACAGCAGCTACACTTAATCACTTTGCTTTCAAATGTGTGAGAACAGTCTGCTTCACCCGTTTTGCTGACTTATTCATGTTTATCCCAGTGCTTTGCAATCTCCTAATAAAGTCTCTGGGGAGACCTTATCATGTCCTTTCAGTACTTACAGAGTGCCTAAAAGAAAGATGAGGACAAACTTTTTAGCAAGGCCTGTTATGATAGGACGAGGGATAATGGTTTTAAACTAAACGAGGGTTGATGTGGATGAGGTATGAGGAAGAAGTTTTTTACAATGAGGGTGATACACTGGCACAGGTTGCCCAGAGAGTAGGGGGTAGATATTCCAACCCTGGAAACATTCAAGGCCAGGTTGGGTGGGGCTTTGAGCAACCTGGTGTGGTTGAAGGTGTCCCTTTGTCAGTACTACTTTCTTTGTTAAGCACTGGTTTCAGCAATGAGCCAAAACTGCAGCCTTTCTTTTCACTGCTGGAAGCATTTTGCCTTGACTCTGCTCTATTTTTTCCACTCTACTTTATATCCTTGAGTTTAATTTTTCGTTTGTTTTAAAAACACTTCTGTTTCTTCTGTGTGTTTGTGTTCACCTGTTGCTTACATGTGTTTCCATTAGCTTAGTATTGCAAGCCAGCCCTGGCTCTTCTCAAAGCTCTCTTTTCTGAAATGGCAGCAGCAGTGTGAGCTGAGTAGTTGGGCTAGTCTGTATGGAGGAAGCATGAGAGGACATTTTTCACTCTAAATTTCATTCAAGCTAATCTTTCCTCTATCTATACTGATTATTCTAACTAAGTCTGACTGTCTTATCACTTTCACAGCTTTGATTTTTGAGATTCTGTCTGTTAAGTAGTGCTTTGACTGGAAGGGAACAAATAACCACCTTTTTTTCTGTGTCTAGGGCCTTTTCACCAAATATGATGAGAAATTAGCTGTCTTCTGCATTTTTGGCCATTTGCGGGTGTAACCTACATGTTGTTATAACCCTGGTCAGCAGTACATGATTGCAAAAGAAAGAAGGTAGGAAAAGGAGGTTTCTGAGGGCTATTGCTTAGTCTTGTTTGCTCAAATCCCTGAAGAAAAGTAATGTAGAGGAAGGTGCTAAGAGGCTGAGGCAGTACATGCTACATCAGTGGCTCGACTCTAAAAGGTTTAGAGTCATAACACCAATGACAACTTCTGCTTGTGTGATTGCTATTCTGAAATCTCTTAACTTTTTGCCTGTGCACTTTTGTGATGGTATTTACAGTTCATGGTAAACAATGGAGCCATGCTGTTACATGTTCCTAAAAAATGTCTCCCTGAGACTGGGCTACCAAAGGATGGGAACAGAAAAAAGAAAGAGAAGTAGCAGTTACAGAACTAAGTTCAGCTTCCAACCACAGGTACCTTAAATCAGCAGCAGTGTTTGAGGTTCAAGAATATAGGGGCTGGTTTTGACTCCTCTGGTTTAGCTTTGCTTAAGAAGGCTTTCTGTGACGTTGAAGGTATGTTGCCAGACTCTCTCTTGTATAAACTGCTTGTGTAATCCACATTCAAAGTTTGTGAGGCTTTCTTGGGTAAAGCAGGAGTTGCTTTAAATGGCATATAAACCCATCTGTTTCACTGGAAAGGCCTTTCTTTTGTAGGGTGCAAGATACATAAGTACATCTGTTTCTACTACCTTCAGCTAATTTGTTTCCCTCCCTTCTCTAAGAAGCAGACAAGACCTCTGCTGTCTGGTGCCCTTATGCCAACATCTCCCTGCCTACTCCCTGTATAGGGCTATCCAAGTGCCAACATCCCTGCAGGATTTGGCTGATTGCTTGTAGTCTGATGTTTGGTGTGCTCTGGGTGTCCTTGTGAAACCAGACAAGTTATAAGTGGCAGAAGGGCTCTGCCCACATGTGCATCTTGAGCACATGGTCACCTTAATTTTGACCACAGACAGGCAAGTGATTGGGCAAGCCATGTGCCAACAGAGCCCTTCCCACACCAGTCAGCACTGGAGAAGGAGCTCCTGCAGACATGCAATGCAACTGAGATATTTGGCTTCGTGATTTGTGGTGGGAGAAAGAGCCTCAGCACAGTCGCCTACTCATTTGGAGGCTCTAAAAACTGCCAGTCCTTATGCCCAAAAAGCATCTGCCCCCACACCCTCTGCTGCTGGTGTGACTCTATTTTCTGCTGGGGGGACAAACAGCCCACCCTGGGGACTCACATCTTGGGAGGTGAGGGGGGAGAAAGTCACCTTGGTGATCACAAAATGCAAGAGTAACACAGCAAAAAGTAGGGACTGGGTGGCAGTTCAGTCCAGACCTTGGACTGGGTTTCCAAGGGTATGGGCACAGCTCCTCTCTGCCAGATGCAAACTTTGAGCTTGAACCCAAGCCTGGATGCAGCCCTGGGCCAGTAACTCAAACCTGCATCAACCCCACTGCTCGCACACATCTAAACAGGAGAATCATTGCTGTAAGGCACTGTCAGGCTCACCTCCAGGGTGTTCAGTCCATCTTGGCTTGGGGCAGCCCTGGAGCTGTCTTTCCCTATTGACAAAAGGAGTTGGAGGTATTTGAATAAAATTAACCAAGGTCTTAACCTCCCTACAAAGAGGGTCCCAGTGCTATGGCAGCATATCTATAGCCACCTACCCTGCGCCTCCAGAGAAACTCCTCTGGGATCAAACTTAATAAATATGGCACTGCTTTTTGGCTTGCAGATCCGTAAAACAAACAAATTGGAAATAGGAATAAGAAATATAGGTCAGCTTTTCTAGTCATGGGAAAGGGAACCACGCCATTCAGGGTTCCCAAACCTGAGGAAAGTCAGGAAAGGCATCCCAGTCCCAGGCTGAACTCTGTGTTACAGGAGCAAAGAGATGCTGCTGACCACAAGGCTCAGGGCTTGCTACCACTCATGCACACCTGCTCCTTGAGGTTTGTCTGACCACACTCTGATGCCCCTGGCTCCATCTGCTCCTTGTTGTGTGTATGCCCCAAACAGGATAGGAAAAATACCTGTTTGTCTGTTTGCTTGTTTGTTGATGTACAATAGTCTTGCAGGAAGCAAGCAACTCTTCTGCCTGCGCTGAGGACTTTTTTTCCCTACCAGGCTTCTGCTTTGAAATCCTTCCCAGCAAAAAGACTCTCATAGGTCCCTGGGACACACCAGCTCCTCACTGCCAAGGGTGGGCTGTGCTGGCAGCTCTGTGGGGTGCAGCAGGCCAGGGTGCCAGGCTGTGAAGGCACCAGACCTGTGCTGCAGCTCTATGCTAACTCCATGCCCCTTTCTTGGTGCTCACAATAGATGTAGCAAGTTTTTAGCTGTTTCCCACCCTCTGAAAGCTGGAGACAATTGATTTTGCATGACTGTTCAAAGCTTCTGAAGCCTGTTTCCCAAATCCCTGGATAAAAATGCAGGGGTAGGAGGAATTGAAAGGGACATATATGTCTTTGGATTTTCTTGACATCAATCATATATTTTCTGAATGAAAACTGCTGTATGGTGACACTTATGGCATTGGCATTATGTATCTGACATCCTACAGGGTAGCAATTCCCTTAGAAAAGGCTTGTGTGTCTGGAAAGTATTTCCTGTCCTTAAGGCCTTTAATAGGCAGCAATTGCTTGACACTTGGGCACACACATTGAATCCTTTATGTTGTCATTCACCAGAGAGCTCTCAGAAGCTCCAAATAACTTTGAGTGGTGCTTCCTAAGCTCCTGGCACGCCAGATCTTGTGTGCTCTCCCACCAAATGGGAAGATTAGCAAAGTCCAAGCAGGGCTGTCTTTTTCCCCCAAAAGAGGGGTGTTTTGTACTAGAGAAATCTAATCTTCCTGAATCCGTGAATTTCAGAGTCTTAAAGAGGAAGCTGTGACTTTGAGCTGTCTCTCCTTCCAGCAGAAACTCCTCCTTGCACAGTACGCCTCCTTTCTTTGCATAATGCTGGTAGACAAGTCTAGATGTGACTCCTCTCTGGCAAGCTTTGTCTTCACTCCTGGTGTATGGGGTGAAGGGAGAGCGGGAGACTCAGCTCTAATTAGAGAAGCCTTAGCTTTACTCCTTCTAAAGAGACTTCGGGGGCAATCTGGCAATTTCAGGGCAGGCAAAAAAAGAAATCTGAATTTCTAGAGGGTTGTCAAGTATAATTAGGACTTGGCATGTGTTTTCAGGTGTCAAAGGCATGAAATGCCAATTTGGGAGCAGTGTCCTGAGCCTGGCTGCTGGGAGGGCTCACCCTGGGAGGAGGAAAGCAGCAGGAAACTGCTCAGAGGAGAGGGGTTTGCCAGCTCTTTAAGTCCTGTTTGTCATGCACAAACAGTGAAAATGTTAATGGTAGAGGTTTCTTAGTGAAAATTGCCAGTCTAGAAAAAACCCAGATACCTGATTAATTCATAGGAATTTGCTGCCTGGGTCAGTTTATGGGGTTGTGAACTACAGAAAGAAAAAAAAGCCGTAAATGTTTCATTCTGATAAATCAAATAAATGTGTCAATTTTATTTCAAAATCAATGTATCATTATTTTTGAATACTTTGTTTTTATTACAGTAAGAACTTAGCCAGATGGAGTTTTTATTGAATTGAAATATGTGCTATAGGTCCATTTGAAACTGACTATGTGGGGTTAACCTGATCTGCAACCCATATTTTGGGCCACTCCTTGGTAAAGAAAATATTTTTGTCTCATGCACCACTTCTGGTTGTGTATGTCTATTGGTTTCTGATTAAGCAAATGTGTGAAATTCAAAACAGGGGTGTTGACAGCTATTGTACCAATCGAGGAATAGTGAAACACACGAGCTCTGAAAACAACAATAGAACATCTTTCTGTACTTGTTTAGGTGGAGGCTGCCAATGGGCAGCCTGTGGCCCAGATGCAGCCTGAACACTTTTCTGCTATAATATTGCAGTGTAAGATTATTTTTGTGCATTAAAGTAGTGGGACATCCTGGCTTGCTTGGTTAGAAGTAAATCCAAACTACTGTACACTGTTTGGTAGGTGAAGTGGCTTCTGTAAGTACTGGAATATGGCAATACTTTCTGGCAAATGATGTATTCAAGTGGAAGATATTTTTGCAGTTGCAGTTAAAAAACCCTCTTAATGCAGATGAAAAATATGAAACAATAAAATATTATTACTTTCTTAAAAAAAAAAAAAGAAAACCTAAGAAACTTGGGGAAAACAGAAATATAATGGATTTAAAGGAGAATAAAGAGGTCCACCAGACTTCTTGTGGTAAGACCTTGTTTTAGGGGGGTGACCTGCATCTCCAGGTGCGGTGGGTCCCCATCATGGCCAGTCTGCTTCTTTGTGCCCGTAAACATGGCATCAGTCCCTCTCATGCTGCTGCCCACCTGCTGGCATTTCAGATCCTTTCTTTAATCTTTCTAAGAAAGATACAAAGATCTAAGGGGCCAACATGTAAAATCTGCCACTGCATCGTTACCTCTCCTGTGTTTCTCCTTGGCATTACCCTGACATAGCTGCAGAGTAGGAAGAGTGGTAGGCTGACTTTTTGTTGGCTGATGTCTTTCCTGGATAGCTCCCAGATACTCCAAAACAGATATTGCCCAGTGTTTTGCAAGGGGTAAAGGTCCAAAAAGGTGACTTCATTTACCGACAGGTTATGTATTTACTGACAGGATTCACCTGATAGGATATGTTTGGAGCTGTAAAGTGACTTCTTGATCCTGGCCATACCAAATGCTATTTTGGAAAAGATCCTTAAATTTTAGAGGTACCCTAGCCTAAGTGCTCTGCTGGGTGGCTCCCTCACCCTTTGCAGGTGGCTGTGCACATCACAGAGCGTGCTGCTAACAACAGGCACACCTGTAAATGTCAACAAGCCAGCTAAATCCCTATTGGGATGAGTGTGCAGTGTCACAGGACTCAGGACACAGCCTGCACTGTTGGGATCTGGATCCTGAGAAGGCTGTAACAGGACCACAAGCCATGTTCACAGTACCCAGTCCCTGCAAGACAGAAAGGGTGGTATGGCCAGGCAGGCAGCATCTTCTCTCCTTGGAGAGGTGTGACCTGTTTCCCGGGTTAGGAACTCCACTCCTGATGTTCCCACTAAGCCTGGGAAGAAATGCTGGAAATGCTGGCCCACTGTGCTGGGGTGAGCAGGGCTGGCCCAAAGAGAGGAATAAAAACCTTAAATACAGGACTTTCTGACGTTCACTCTGCCTTAAGTGAAGACAGGATGGTCAAACAAGGATTTGCTCTTTTTTTTCCCTCTAGTTTAAAATATGTCCGTGTCTAGAATATTGTGCCCCCTTATTTTGGGGTATACTGTTTCCCTTCCCTGCCAACCAGCTCCCACCTCTCCCCTTGCCTGTGTCCCACCACAGCTGGGACACCCGTGCTCAGACCCTGCTGTGCCACTCTTCTGTCCTGCTCCAGGTGGTCATGACTTCAAGATCCCATTGTAGCCTAGAGTGGAGAACTTTTGGGAAATCTGGTTTCACTGAATTAAAACAATGCATAAGCAAAACATCTTTTAACAAGGAGAGTGAATATCCCAGATTTCCTGAGAAATAAAAGGTGTTTTAAGGTGTCTCGTGCATTAGAAGTTGTATGGGACTTGAAGGAATTAAGTATATCAGCTTCTTGGCTGAAACTGGCCTGACATGGTTGAAGATAAACTAATTTCCTCCAGCTGAAAGGCTGGGAAATTCTGTACAGAAGTGTGGTGGCCTTACCAAAACCCTGTGCCCAAAGGCAGCCCCCTCCAGCAGAGGTGGGAGGGGAATCCAGCCACAGCAGCAAGCATCCCTTCCCTCCCAAAAGGCATCCTCGTACCCTTAATTACAAGCAACTGGATCTCATACTACCAAGTTGTTAGAAGCAAACTTTGTAAATGTGCATTGTCATGGAGACAGTATAGATCAGCTGAAGGACCATATGGTTCTTTACTCCTTCGAGCTATCACTGGAAGGAGTAGACTGAGGAATATATTTAGTGGGTTTTTTTCAACAGATGACTAAAGATAAAAAAATAAAATTAGTTGGAGAAAACCCTCCTCCTTTCCTATGGGAAGTTGGCTGCTCTTTACTCTGCATTAGAAAAAATATTACTGAGATCTCTTTGTTTTACAGCTGATCATTGACAGGTGTTTTGGAAAGGTCATATCTGAGAGCCTCTCCTCACAAGTATACAAAGCAAAACATTATTACCTTTCTTTCTTTAAAATTGTATGAACTTGCTTCTTTTAAAAGCAGGGTCTGCATGTGATTTTTTACAGATAGACAAGTCTTCCCTAAAAGAAGACTCTTTTGATCATAGCTATATGCTCACATCAACTTTAAGACCACTTCACCATCTCAGGGTGAGTGTCAGCCTCGCTCCAAAGTCCTCCAGCAACTGCAAATGATGTAATGCTGGTGTTGGTGGAATGAGTAGTCCCCTGCAGGCCTGTTGGATGTGCTTCTTCCCTGGCCTGGAAAAGCCCTTAGCTGCCCCTTCTATCAAGAATGCCAGTTGCTTTAATAGTGAGGTTTTTATTGTGGTTTAGTAGAGCCGTGGTGGAAATAAGGAGGCCCTTTGTCCCACAGGGTTGGAGAGAGGTGCACTGGGCTAAAAAAAGACAGTGAAATTGTTGATGATATCACCATTTCTCAGGAAAAGCTTTGTTTTAGGGGGGTAAAAATACACTTTTGTCCAAGAAATAAACAAAAGTATCATGCAAAATTCTTTGACCAGCTTTATAAACCCTATTCACTGGCAAGTGGACCACTGTAACTCATATGAGCTGGGCAACAGATGTTACACTTCAGCAGCCAATCTTTAGCATAGAACAGCATTAGTATAATTCACTTGCTAATTAACAGTTTAAGCAAGCAGTAGATTGTTCTTAGCCTTTATGATATGTGTGCTCAGAAAGGGCAGCCTGACTGCAGTGTCTCAGCTGGAATTACTTCAGGGAAAATATTCCCCTTACCAGGCTGAGCTTCATGTCTCCTTCTGGAGTGCAGGTGGAAGATTCTTTCCATCTGGTTGTGGTCTGCTTGGGAATAGTTATAATCTTCCCCATAATGTAATGGTTAGCATGGTATCTTAGGAATTTCAGGGTTGATGCTACGGGGTCTCTCTGAAAGCAAGACCACAGGCAAGTAAGAAGGGAACGTCAGTTGGGTGAGCAGCCTGATGGGAACACAGAAGGGATCATGTTGTTCCGGTCCCTTGATTCCCTGCTGCCAAGACTGGACTGGCTAAAAAGGCTCTGGTGCTTGGTTCTGGGGTGACAGCACTGCTTTTTAACTTTTCTCCATATTTTTTACATTCAGCAAGGCAGCAAGTTGTCTTCTATAAGGGGCAGCATCAGTCAGGTGAGGGTAAGAGATTGCATGAATATTTGAGAATAATTGGCAGCAGTGCCAGGCAGCATGAACATAAAGGAGATGTGTTAATAGGAAGGGGGTTTGGCTGCAGCTTTTCAGATATTGGGAGGCTTTGTTTCCTGAAGTTTCTGCTGATTCAATGGCAGGTACATGACCTGGGGTCCAGGGGAAAGGGACCAGAACAAAGCTGCCCAGGACTTCTTTCTTTCCTCCTCTAGGTCCGTGGTCCTGAGTGAGGTACTTCTCTGGGCAAGATCCCGATTCCCTGACTGAGCATAGGTCTGTCAGACTGGAGGGGGGAGAAAAAACCACCATAATTTGGTCATGATTAAGCAAAGACAAATTTGACTTCACTGGTCACAAAAGAATTGTGACATTCTTCTACCTTCTGCCTCGAATCCTTACCCATTTTGCACTTAGAAGGGTTTTTTTTAACACAAAACTGTCTATTTTGGTTTAAATTGTGCCATGGATTACTAAACCAGAACACTAAATAGGACATCCATAAGCCTGCCAAGATGAGCCGAAAGAGAGGAGATTCTTGAATTAACACAGCCAAAGAGTTGAAGTTTAGCAAAATTTCCGGCTCCTAGAAACCAGAGTTTTTAGTGGGACATATTGAACTGCTTTATAATAGGGAGAGGCTATACACACACAAAAAAATGCACATCTTATGTGACATATAACATAACTTGACAGTTTTAACCATGTGCATAGTTAGTGATATTGTCTCAGTAACAGTGAGAATGACTTTTTGCTGGCACTTCATCCCATTAAATTGAATCTTTCCCAAGGAGGAAAATCTAGGAGGCACTAGTCAGTCACTGACTCACTATCAGCTGCCTCCTTGCTAAAGCCTGAATGTATTCCATAGTAAGTTATTTGTCACAGTGACTCAGCATTGTAGGCTCCTTTTTAATTTCTCTCTCACCACAGAGCCAAGAAAATCTCCCACCTCCCCATGCCGTATGCTACTGAGATAGCAGTTTGTATCATCGGCCAAAGGATAAGATATTCAAATGTATGCGAGGAGCCTTATAAGGGCATTCCCACTTGCCTCCAGGTTGGACGTCACGATGGCGAGCCAAGGCAGAGGCACCAATAATAGCCTGCCGGTGTTGGTACGTGCCGCGGGGACTATTTGCGTGTCCGTGGGACACGCAGTGAGATGCCAGACGGCAGAGTGCTTCATTTACCCGGAGCCACGGGGGTTGAGCCGAGCGAGGCTGCGCCCAGACACGCAGCCCATGCCTGGAAAGGTCAGCGAGCGGATCCTGCCAGCCCGGGGGATGGCCGTGGGAGGGTGCCTGGGAACCAACCCCAGCCCTCTCTCCTCCTCAGGGAGCTCCGCTTCAGAAAAGTCAATATCGAAAGACAGGGACTCTGAGCTGTGGCACTAGATCTGCCTCAACTTGAACAGCTCTACCTTGGTTACCCCTGTGTAAGTTGAGGATGGTGGGATGTACCGTCCTCTGTCAGCTGCCCTGTGTTCTCTGTATTGAAATGCTGGTCCCATTAATTGCAGGTGTTCCCTAGCTGGTACCTCAAACCACCGGGAGAAAAAGCTGCTGAGATCAGATTCCTGCTTGGGTTGCATCAATCCTGAAACCACAGCTTCAGTCATAGGAGATGAGGGAGGACAGCTGTGTGACATAAAAAATGGCCGGTGGTGCCCACCTTGATGAAGAAGTGGAGAGAAGGAGAATAATGCTGTTGTTTCTCTCTGCCACCTGGTGAGCCAAATACTTCCTCGTGGCATCATCTCATGTTTACTCAAGTAATGACCTGCTTTCGTATTGCTTTGTCCCTCAGGCCATATTGGCCACAGATGTAACCTGTGGAGAATTTAGAATTCAGGCAAAGAAGTCACAGGCTTTTGCACGGACAGAGAAATGCTATTTATTCTGACAGAAATTAGTCTGTGTTAAGCCAGAATGAGCCGTATGGGAACCAGACCGAGTAACCAAGAGCTGCAGGGGGAAAAGGTGGGTCATATCTGCAAAGCTCCCCACACATTCTGATGAGTGAGTGCATTGCATCGATCAGTTTTTTTTATTTTAGTCTAAACTAATATAAAATACTTAAAGATCAGTCAAAGGACTGAAGTTTGAATCCACTTCATCTGTCTTTTTGGTGTAAGAGTGTGGATTTCAATTAAAAATTAAGGCTGCTGAGATCCAAACAAAGGCAGATAAAAACCATTTCTGCTCTGCACTTCTGTGATGGGTGACAATCAAAAGATTAATTGGGTTACAATAGTATTTTAATGCCTAAAAATGGAAGCTTCAACAACACTGATCTCATTTCCAAGATGTTTTATGAAATCAACCATTCTCACAGGTAAGAATGTACTGTATTCCCATGACTGAGTGATCCCACCAGAAGTGGCAGGATCTTCTCTCTGACCAGTTTGCTGCCAGGTGGGAGAAGCACTGCACACTGGGCATTTTGGAGCCCCTGTACAAGTACAGATGTACTTGTCAGTACAAATAGGAGTGTGCACACAGTAACCCAGGCCCTGGTTGTGAATTCATGGCCAGGAGTTTTGCACAAACACAATGATTGTGACTTATGCTTGCCTCTTGGGCTCTTGCGCTGGCCAGTGGGGAGGGTGGATGTCTGTGTTCCTCTTCCTGATGGATTGCAGGGCTTCAGCTGCTGGAATTTTAAGGACCTCTTTCTGTGGTGACAGCTACAAACAGAGCTCTTGTGAATGACATGTCATCTATCACAAAACCTCCCCAATCACCTTTGTGTAAGGATGTAGTGACCAAACAGCTCAATTGAGTTCTGCATATGATACTTTTCTCCTGAATCCTTCCTTATTTTCTCCTCCCTTGTTACTCATACCATTTATGAAGGTATCTGCAGTAGGTACAGAGGTCAAGTTCAATTACCTAGGGGTTAAAACCCAATGTCTTGTTAGCATCACCTGGGACAGGAGGTGAGCTGGGGACCTCTTGGAAGAAACTCACTCAAGGTCCATTCTCCAGACCCAGCCTTGATAAAAGGGGGCAGATTATGAGCTCTATGAAAAAATCTTCCACAGTTGAGGGAAGAGTAAATAACATGTCAGCCTGGAAAACTCAGGCTGCCTGAGCTCACCTGAATGGTAGCAAGGGTGTGTACAGCTATAGGTGTGTATGTGTCACTGCTGCATTTCTTCCACTGTATATGCAGCACTCTTGATGCACTACGTGTTGCAAGCGTCTGGCTATCCTGTACCATGTTGGAGGTTAAGGAGTGAAGCAAAACATGTGAGTCATTACTGAAATACTAATCAACCACCGTTCCCCCCCCCCCAGCCC